>JAODKN010000046.1:5535512-5552751 GCA_026774425.1 Petrocephalus zakoni
GTCACTCAAAGACCGCTCCTCTATTAGTCTATAGCCATCTCTTGGAGACCTCTCCACTATACGCCTATAGCCGTCTCTCAGAGACCTCTCCTCTATAAGTCTATAGCCGTCTGTCGGACACCTCTCCTGTATACATCTATTGTCATCTTGCCCCCAGTTCAGAGTATGGCCCCAAGAACCACCCCCATCATAGTCCCGGAATGCATGAAATCAAAACAACAACAGTGTAATAAAATACCTTAAACATGAATTCACTTTAGAATTTCATTATTAAACCCCAATCTAATTAACAATAATGATAATCAATCAAATATAATTTGTGGGAAGCATTTTACATGCAAATGATCACAAAATGCTTTATAGTTAATTTGCCTCAAGTTAGAACCGATGATATAATTTAAAAAGAGAGAGAAAAAAAACAAATTAATGAGAAAATACCCAGAAGGTGGTGGAGTGTACTCCTTTGTAAACAAACGTTTAAGAAAGTTGTGAAAAATTCCACAGAGTAAATAGATCTGCAGGACATAAGAATCGGAGGGTAGAACTGAGTGATTGTATCAGCGGCCTGGGGGTAAAACTTGCCGAAAAACCAAAAGGCTTTTCTTCTATGGAACTTGCTGAACTTGTCAAATCATATGAAGCAGCCCTTCCTGTGACACGTACGGCAAACCTGCTTCACACTCTTAATAAAATGAGTTGCAGGTTAGCAGCAGGGCTTCCTAACCCCCTCCCCACAAAAAGAAGCATTCACATTCTCCCCTCGCCACAAAACCCCATTAAATTATAAGAATTATAATTTTGTTTTACATTTCTACAAATGAGAGAAGGCCTCACTCCGACTGAGCTTACACGGTCTCTCCCCTTCCTGTCAAGATGGACCGTTGTCCCCATTTCAAGGTGACCCAGTCTGATCCGCAGGGCTCCATCACTTTGTTTAAAAATAATGACCTGCCTGGTCCCCATAACTGTGACCCACGGTGGTCCTCGGGGACCCCAGAGCATGGACTGCGTCTCAGACTGATGGACGTGGTTCAAGTGGAGTGGCATCCTTTGATTGTTCCCTCAGCTCCTGCCTCTCCCAGACCAATCCCAGACCAAGCATGCTATTATTTCCCACCAGAAAGCCGGTTCTGTGGCAACTTACTTTGACACGTTAAAGATACATCAAATTTCGGGATGACAGTTCGGCTTGATGATGAATCGCAATTGCCAGCTGCCGATGTGACGTACGCGCGGAGACCTCAGGAGCTCGGCGGGAGACCCATAATTCAGCGGTACTGAGTGAAATAAGATTCTCCCAGAGACTATGAAGGACAAGGTCTGGGCTTTACCCGCAAAACAATTGAGCTCTATATATATATATAATATATAATATATAATGTGCGTGTGTGTGTTGACTTTCAGCCAATCTGAGACTCCGAGGGTCAAAGGTCAAAAGGAAGGAAGCTGCCTGGTCTATTTCACATCTTATTCACTTCAAATGCTCAAGTGGGCATGTAGCAGAGAAACACAGCCTACTCACAGCTGGCAGATGTCTGGGAGTCCGGCCTGTGCACTTAAAGATGTTATAAATTAGCAGGGAGTTTATAAAGATATGAGAGACATAATACATCCATTCTGCTCCTCTGTAAATATTTATCAACACAGTGTCCTGGGTCACCATTACATCTTAAATCTTTGACTAAAAATAAATACAGACGGAGATTTTTGTAAAGTCTGCCCCTGAGCTGTTGTTGTTACTCTTGTAAGCGAAGGATTAAGACCATCATTTTCTTTTCCAGCATGGAAACCCTTGTCCCGGCCTTGGAGCTCCTCTCCTTTCTCCAGCGGCCCTCAGACGGCTGACAAACCTTTCCGCTGCACCCACATGGAGGAGGGAGGCACCAGAGAGGCCCCCACCATTCAACTGCTTTGTAGGGCTCTTATCAGCAGTCACAGACTCTCACTCCTCTTCAAAATCATTTGCGGAATCCACCACTGGAAACTATCGACATTCCGAAATCCTATGATGAAGTACAAATGCATGTTGGCAAAGCTGAACAAGTTATATAATTGCTGCAGTGTACTCAGATACATCAGCACTTAATTATTAAATGCAAATTAGTGTTTGGGTGTCTTATGCTCTTGAAAGGTTCCCATCTCCCATAAACGAGGGAAAATGCGAAAGGCTGCTTCCTGGTTAAATGAAGCCTCCAGTTTGGGAAAAGTTTGGGAAACAGTTTAACGCTAAAGACACATTTCGCTGCAAGCGGTAGCTGCTGACACCAGGAGGTACCAAAGCCTGGGGAGATGAGGAGTGTTCAGTCTATAATTTGGGATCAGAAACATCTCACTGGTTGCAGAGGTGGAATGTTCAGGTTGATAAAGTACAAATCCAGACCAGGATTTTCTTTCAACCAATCAGTTGAGTACTATTTTAACTGTGACTCTTTATGCTCAACTGGTTGGTTGAAGCAAAACCTTGGTCTGGATTTGTACTTTCTCAACCTGAACTTTACACGTCTGACTGGCCGGATACAAAGTTTAATAACTGTACTGTCAACATTTTTGAAAGAGATACTTTTAAATGTTCTGACATTCAGTTTATATGTACAGTAGTTTTGTTCTCTTTACGTTCTTGAGGGTCTGAATCTGGATATAAAAAAACAACAATAATCTTCACTGTCGTCATCATTATCGTCATCTTCAGTATAAAAGTGGGAAAAAGCACAGAGGCTGAGCCAGAGTACTCATCCGCGCGAGGAGGGGTGTGGCCGCCTGGTCGACTCACCACCGTCACAAGGCAGAATGACATACAGAGGCTCCTTGGCAGTGACCCAGGCACTGTCCACAGAACCCATGACCCAGTGAATGAAGCTCGTCTGTTTGTGATCCTGACCAGGTTACGCAGCCAGTAGATGGCTGAGCGGCAAAAGCAGGAAATGAGATGCAGGGCTGGACGGAGAGCAGTGGACGCTCTTGCATTTCTTCTGCGTCTAGATGCCTGTTATGCGCCCCGACCTCTGCTCCATTTCAGCTGATCTGGCTTTAAGGCCACATGCCATGTGCCTCACTCACGCACATCAAAGCGCCTTCTCCAGCTTTCATGTTCCGCGGCATGAAGCGAGTTCCCTCAAACGGTGCGGGAGACTCTCGCGTTTCCGTGACTGCGGGTGGCGTCCCACTTTCCCCCGGAATCACCTCGATTGGGTTTCATTAAAACCTGTAAACACAGGCTGACTTAATAAATATGAATATCCAGTGTCAAAGCCGGTCGGGGGTGGTTTAAGTTTTACGATCCTTTTCAGGTGTCCTTTGAAAATCAGGGGAGCACAACTGAGAGGTTATTTAAGAAAAAAATATATACTTCCACCCATCGGAATATGCTGTCTGACCTCAGTTAAACTCAGCCAGACTTCCTGATGTATTTAACCCCCACGGTGCTCAGCTAGAGGCCTATTTTCCTCATTTTCACGATATATAATGACCCATTCGCTGAGCATAGCTGTGTCCCCAGGGGCTGCACCCTTCATAGGCTGCGTTCTTCACAGTTCGAACCCATAGCACAGCGCAATGGGACACTCTGGCCTACGGATAATGTCCTCTTTGCATCACCAGCTCTTCCCGTCCCTTACCCTTGTATCATGAAGAGCCACTCCTATTGCCTAGCCGGGACACGCCCACTTTACCTCTACGCAATGAATCTTGTGATAGATTGGACCGATGGATTTTTTTTGCAGTGTGGGAAAAGAACGGAGCATTTCTTGACTGTATTTGAAGGAACCTGCAAAACTGGACAGCCTTGTTGCACTGCTGTCATTTGAAGGACACCGCCCATGTCAGATGACTTTGCTCACGTCTTCCATCTGAGACATCCGAGACCATCTCTCTCCTGACTGGGCATCCGATTGAGCTTCTAGAAAGGCATTCTGGGAGCTCAGCTATGTAATGACAGCCGGGGGGGGGGGGGGTGTACCACGAAATCGCCTCACCACGGCAATTTCACCTCTCGAGGTGGACAGCGCTGACTTAATTCTTCTTCTCGCAGTATCTGCCAGCTCAGGGGGGCTGGTTATGTCCCCTCCCGCAACAGGCTCTGTGGTGACATGAAGATGGGGGATGGTGTGCCCAGGTGTGCCGTCTCTTCTGCGCACGCACAGGAAACATGCGTAGTTCATAGCCCAGCTTTATATGACCAGCATTATGCAGGCCATACAACCGCAGATTTCATCCTCGACTGTTAATTGGATGATGGTGCATGTTTTTGAACTTATTCAGCAACTACCTGGCAATTCCCTCCGTCTGGGAAAAAAAAAAAATATATATATATATATGTGTGTGTGTGTGTGTGTGAAATTCAGGACACATATCTGATATGAATATAAGGTTCAGGCTTTTGAAATACCATCATAGCCTTTGGTTATGTTTAGATTAAAGGGTTTATGTCGTACAAGCCAGATTTATGCACATTTAATTTGATTAGCTATCAGTTACACTCCTATGATTTTTTTTAAAGCTCACTGATGTGGAAACTCTTTGCTCATTAACTTCTAGCTCAGTGATTAAGTCTAATTCCCGTGCCGTGGTAGTGTCATTTGGTCTGAGTGCCTCATGCCTGAACTATACACTCAGGTCTCAGTTACTTCCGAATGGATCAATTACATTCGGTTATATGGTTCACGAACCCAAGTCTGCGATAAAACGGAGCAGATTTAACTAAGTGCTGGAGATATTAATTAAAATAATGAGCGCCAGATTTTTTAAAGGTCGATTCCGTTATTCATCAGTTTTCCAAGTGAGTAACGTGATGTTTTTAGAGCTGTAAAAGTCTAAAACTCCGTGTGTGAGCCAGTATGTGTGCATTTATTTATTTGTTTGGTAATTTGGTGTGTCAAAATGCACTTATTATTACCTGTGTGTGCGCATATTATATATAATACACTTATGTGATTTCAGATCAGACAAGACCCGTGCTTGATATCAGCCCTTTGCTAGTTCGCGTTTCGATGCTCGCCTAGGGAGCGTCACTAAAGTACTAACAGCCGGTAAGTAGATCAAAGCAGACTGGAACCTGCGCCGGAGAAATAAATCACAGACGATCCCCGGTCGCTAGTTCATCTCGGGCACTTTCGGACCTCTGATGACTCGGCGTCGAGGCAGCTGCGCTTATGCTTTATAGCTACGGGGGGCCTGCGATTGCTGCCTGTTTAGTTGGAAACGATGGTAACGCTTGGGGATCTACAGTACCACTCACACGGGCTGTAAAGCTTTCATCTCCACGTAAATCACAAAAGGAAACGAAGCCTCAAATTCTTAATTGCATAAAGATTATAACCACGTAGAAACGCTCCCTTTAATTAAGTCTATTTAGGGAATTTAAGATGCGCGCTGACGTACAGGCTCCTTGTGTAACATACCATACCATGGTCTGAATTGCCACGAATTGCATTCACTCGAGAACATTACGACAATAAGTGCAATCGCAGTTTCTTTTAGTTTCACGTTTGTAAGTCCTTTGCACTTAATCTGCCAAGGAATTTGTCAGTTCACTTAAAACCATTTCATAACATTGATTCTTTATTTGAGAATTTATAAAGAGTGATTATCCTTTAATTTGCTTGGACAGAGCAGTAGATGAACTGAAATCTTGGTCTTAAAATTTCACTGGAATCTTAATAAATCACAAACAGCTCTGTACAGCAGAATATATCTGAGCGGGACAAAGTATTTGTGCAGGATAATATCTCCAGGGCGCAGACTAATGTTTCCACGTGGGGTCATGCCTGCTCGGTGCAGCACAAAGTTTCAGTCCAATGTTATCTTACATAAAAGGCCACTTGAAATTCCCCAGACTGACCTTTTTAAATGGTTCCCAGACTCAAAAATAGCTTACAGGATTGGGATACCAGATGGCTTACCATCAAGGCGGAATACAGATATGTGTGTGTGTGTGTGTGTGTGTGTGTGTGAATGTGCCTGTATGTGCTTGTATGTGCTTGTATGTGCCTGTACATGCGTCCATGATCTCTTTACTAACTAGAAAGCCGCGTCGACCCAGAGGTAACGAGTCGATTCTCCTGACAGCGGGGATAAACGGTCTAAAAGCGGAGGGGGCACCGGTAGGTGACCTGCGTACTGTAAACGGAGAAGATAACGCAGCAGTGAAGTCAGTCAGGTCAGCCGGGAGCCTGGAGCTGAGCTGCCGAGGAACTCTACAGTGACACAGACATCTGGAGAGCAACCAGACACCAGAGCTTGGTGGAAGTCAGATTCCCGACCTGGAGCAAGGCCGGCCCGCTTTGTCTCATTTGTGCTGGAGATGGTGGGGGGGGGGGGGGTGTAATACAAGCTTCACACTCGGCCGTTCCATGGCCCCCAAACTGCTGAGGTGGCACATTCCTGCTCCGGCTAAGACGCGGTGCATTCTGCATTCACGCTAGCCAGTTTAGGGGTTAAGCCATGTGTCCCTCCTGAGGGGTGAAGCAGGTATTTTAGCAGATAAAAATGTTTTAGTAAAATCGAAAAGGGACACAGTTATTGTTCCAACATTCAAAAAATGCTATAAAACATTTTATTAAAAAAGTTATTTTGGATATGTGTTAGGTGAAGGACTTAATGCAAAGTAAATTATCACCCCCCGCCCCCAAGCAAATGACTTTTAGAGACATGCAACGCGGTAATGGTGGGCACACATCTGCTTTCTGATGCCCTAACCGCAGTTCCTCCAGCTTCTAAGGTGAGAGGATCACCCTGAAAGAGAGGAGTAAGCTGCCAGATAGCATGAGAGGGCCGAATATCTCCTGCAAACAGCCCCGTTAACTGAAGACCGCTGGATGGTCTGGTGCTGAGAGCCTCTTTCCGCCATGGGCCCGCCGGCCCGGCTTTTATCCTGGGCCCCCCCTGGGAATGAGTCTCCTGGCTATCCTGCGTCTCTCCCCCAAGGCCGCGGCCCAACGGCCACCCAGGAAGCCAGAGCTGCAATCATCCAGCGGATTACAGTGGGGGGGGGCACACGATGACCAGGGCTTTCTATGTGTTTTTTTTATTTTATTTATTTTCCCTCCTTAATAAAAACACGCCCCCGCACACACACAATAACCCCGTTTGATGACGGCTCCAGGTGATCGGCGAGCACCGCTATGGAGTATTTCCAGCTGGAGTTTGCCCGGCCCGGCTGGTGAAAGGGTACCCCTGTTTGCTCTGCCAAAAATGCACTTCCCGGACCGGGCCGCGTCCCTCCCCACAGCAGCGAGACCCGGAATGTAAATCTCTCACACGTTCCTGAAAGGAACTTTCTGCGCTGGAGATTGTATATCAACCCCCGAGTGCTGCTTTTTCCCCCGCACTTCTGAGCGCGATTGTGCGCGCAAATGCCGCGCGCGGTTCCCGTTAAATAAGTCACTGTGCTCGCGGATTATTCAGCAGTACTCTCTGCGCGTGAATCTGTCTGATGGAACAGAGCGTGATCTGTTGTGCCATCTCTGTTAAATCTTGTCCATTTCAGTCTGTCCGGGTTCCCTTTTTTATGACTGTGAAACAGTATGTACATTATGAATCTGGTTTTTCATTGAGGATTTCCAGACCGTCGAGGTCAGAGCGGGTTCATAGCAGAAATGGCGGGGGGGGGGGATAAGCTGCCCACCGGTGAGGCTTCGGGGTGCGGGGGTGCTTACGCGGAAGTGATCCCATGGGCCCCCATGCCGCCGTGTACCGACAGCGTCTCGTCTCGCCTGGTTCCACTCTGTTGCTGCACCGGCTCTCGTGTGAGCGGTATCTCCTGAAGTCTGCCGCGCTCTCGCCCTGCGGGGCTGGGGGGCAGCTGAGTCACAGGCTAGAGCCGCCACAGTGCGATCGCCGACATCTGCCGCCCGGCCCACCCTGCCGTGACTCGGACCCTCTGGCGCCCTGAAGAACGCTCCAGAAAACCCTCCGAAGATACAAAATCAAGAAACTTTTCGCGCCGACTTGAACGTGCAGCTCAGGGAATGAGAATGACTCACACCTGACAATAAAACAGCCATTTAAACTGACATCAGTAGCCAAGGAGCTGCTTTTTAAGTGTGAATAGCAGAGTAAAGTGAGAGTTCTGTGACTAAGCTGTCATTATCCCCCTGCTACTGAACAGACGTCTACCATGTAATGAATTGCTCATACGTTTCTGTACGTGTTTTTAAAAATGAAATGGGAGCCAATTGAATGGTCTTCTCCCTACTGGGGGCTGTCTGGTGCTCACTGGAAGGATAAGGCTGGCGAGCCCGCCGCATTTTTGCCGTCCGCACCCCCTCACACCTGAGCTCGGTCTCTGGGGGGTGGAGGTGTTGTGTATTTTTTTCCAAGTGATTCAGGTTAAATACTTTTTCTCAAGGACATGAGGAAAGCACCCCGCTGGGAACTGGGAATGGGCCGGCCCCCGCACTGCGGCCCCAATGTCGTCTGCCATCCAGAACGGTGAGGCCTCCAATTAAAGCGAAGGAAGGAGCCATTAGCACTAATCCGGGCCGACGTGCAGCTGGGCCCATCCACCAGCCTGGTGAGAACCTGGTTAGATGCTCCCGGTGGAACCAGGACGCGCAGCCGCTCTCCTGTGGGCCAGGCTGGGCCGTCCCTCACTGTGGGACCTCCTTGACCATGCAGGATGAAGGATGAGATTTAGGAGTCCTGACCTGACCCTATAGGCTGGCCCTCGCCCCCATGGCTGGGCATCTCAGCTGCTCTCAGACCTCTGCGGCATGCAGATGGATGGATGGGGGGGGCCGGGGGTGGTTAGCGTGGCAGCGTCTCGGGGGCTTGGCAGTAAAGCTGAAGTGCCACACAGGGGCCTCAGTGTCTCACATCTTGGTCCGACTCCCAGCCCAGAGACGGCTGCCGCCAAGCCAGCACTCGAACCCGGACTCAGTCGTGCCATTAAATAAAACATAACGGCGAGGAAACTGGCTTTAATTGTCAGCGTGCAGAGCTCAGCCAGAGGGTCCTTTGCTCAGACGGCCTGACATATTTATGCCTCGTCCGTGACTCGAGGCTCAGCCTCTGCGGCCAGCAGGGGGCGCCGTCTGCCCGAGACTCATACCTGGCCGACGAACACGCTACCTCTGTTTATCTAACACCTGACATTCTGCCCATGATTCACATCTCCTTTGGGGGGGGGGGGGCTTGAAATACTGGGCTAACACCCAGAATCTTGTCAATCGTGTGCACGTGTATATATAGGTGTATATTTTGATGACGCCGATAGGGTCACTGATCCCTGTGTGGGGGTGCATGATCCTGGGACTCTCGCCAAGGGTCCGTGGCCTGCTGCTGAAGCAGCCGGGGGTCTCGGGATGGGAAGCCCATGCTTGGCAGTAGGCGCACTGACCCAAGCTGCTGTGTGTGTTTAACAAATGAATGCTGTAATAAACACGAGCATAAATAACATCAACGAATGGCGTCCTCATTAGCATAGAAATGGGTGTGGTCTCACGCCTGCAGGTTTTGGGTTTGAATCCCACCTGGGTTTCCTCCAGGTGCTGCGGTTCCCCTTGCATTCCAAAGACATGCAGTTAGACTAATGAACTGAGCGTAGTGTTTGGTTGTGCATGTATATGACTGGTGATGGACCGGCAGCCCATCCAAGGCGTTACCCCGGCATTGTGCCCGACGGATGGATGGATGCATAATAAATAATGAAGCTTTAAAAATGGAAGAGAACTAAACATCAGTCACTGTATCAGTTCTAGACCCTATTTAACATGGAATCATTATACCCTCCCCTGAAAAATAATGATTCTGAACCAGTTAGCGCTTTGGCCCGTATTATCGCATACATCCCATATTTCTTCAGGAGGGGCTGAGCCCCCCTTAGGGTCAAATCTTAGAATCACCCCGAGCCTCAGTTATTGATGCCCAGAGTGTGTGCGTGCTAAGCGGGGCGTGCATCTCTGAGCTCGCCTGAAATCTAGCCCGTTACCGATGGCTTTTTAATACGTCCCCATTGCTCCTAGCTTAGCGCTACACGCTTCTCACAGCAGATGTTTCCATTCCGGCGAATGGACTCCTTTCATATTTATTTAAATAATGATGAATAATTATCGTAATGATAAAGTGATTTCCCAGTGTGGTTTTGTCACTGCTAAAATTAGCATATAATTTCCATTTATTGTAGTGGCACCAAGCGCATAAGCTATCAATTATAGTCATTGTCAGGAAGGGTTTTTTTTTATTCATTAAGTTTTAATATAATCCAATGTCATTTCTAAGCTGCATTTGAAGCATTTTAAGCCCAAAAATGTATTTATTTACATCACCAAGCTTCTGGTGACGCCCCTTCCTGAGACACGCCCAATTCAGAGACACGCCCACTTCAGAGACACGCCCACTTTGCTTCAAACACCCCGTGTCACAGCTGAAGCATCGGCACATTGTGAGCGGAAAGAGGAACCCCAAGGGATTACTTTATGATGTGTTTAAACAACAAATCTGTGTCCCGTATCACCATAATTGGTGCGGCCACCATGGTAACCATAAAGTGCTCAGTTCACATGTCTATATTTATGTTTTGGCTCACAGGGTGCTGTGGTATCTCCCAGAATCCATTGCAAAATGTGAGGTCAAAGGTTGACACCTTGAAAATACAACTCTCTGTGATAGCCCATGACTGTTGTCATAAACTCTTACGACCTGTTTTGACATGGTTTATAGAATGTGTACGTCAACCTTACGGGGGAATGATCAGGTGTTACATTTTCCTGCCGAATTTCACTGTGTTCTGTTTGATAGATGTAGTGTTTCTGAGCATCGGCAGGATTACAGAGACTGTGAGAGAGAGACGCCTCTACCATCAGTACATCGGGGGTGCACACATCGGCGATGTTTCCTCCAAGGCCTGCAAACATTAGTCAGCCCTAAATACATCAGCACTAATCTCAAGTCATGCTGAGCCAAATGACACAAGGAAGCAGGAACAGGCCCCAGGCTGGGGAAGGACACGGAGTGACAGGTGATCCAAAGGAGTGACAAGTGACAGGAAGGAAACAAACAAACAAACAAAAAAAATAACAAGAGTTCACGGGGAGAGTGAGCGACGAGCCGCGGGACTGAGAAGCTTATTGACGCCCGGAGGCTTATAGGGATTTCAGAACAGCCTGTTTCTACCATCCCAGAGAGAAGAACATTTTTCTCAGCAGAGACGGATACCTTAAGTACAACTAATAAGATTGGCAAGAATTTGGCAAAGGTAACATTCCGAAAGTGCCTGTTTTTCCTGCTTAACCTCCATTAATTAGGGAATTAATATGTGCTTGGCAGAGACGCACTGTCTCTGAGCCCTTCGGATACGCACAATGGCATTTATGTGGAAAGTGAGCAAATCTGCGGATTAGTGCTCAGGTAATTGATTTGCGGTGAAAGTTTTTCCAAGTTCAGATCCAGCAGAAGTGTCGACAAATAGGAGCTGTAGAGAAGCGGAGATTCGGGCCGACGGAAACGTGACCCTCATTTGTTCACCAGATGGTCAAATAAGCATTTAATGTGCAAGAAGCGCAAGATGGCGTAGGCCTTGTGGGCGTGGCCTCAGAGGTTGCTGCTCTGGGGCTCGCATGTGTCATTCTTCTAGGGAAATCCCAGGTGTGGTCATGGGATAAAACAGCACATTGTGTGGAAGCGAGCCGCTGTGATGGGCTGACAAGCTGCCTTGCGACTGCTGTTTATCTTCTCCGTTTTCTCCACCCGGTCATGGAGGGCAAGTGGAGAAAATGGTCCAGACTGTCCACATTGCTGCTCACTCCCTGCACACCTGTAGCAGGTATTCCGTGTACTTGATTGCTTGATTGTTTGGTTGAGGTGGGCTGAACTCGGAGCTGGACTGTCTGGGGGTCCTAGACTACTTGGAGTCTACACTTCTGGTGGCTGTCCCCAGACTATATTGGCATGATGGTCTCCACGGATGTCTCCTGTCCTGGCAAAAAGAAAAAATAAGACACCCTGTGTGTTTTTTTAACTCCCGACCTATGCCCCGTCACCCTGACATAAACAATCTGCTTTCCTCGCTTTGAGTCTCTCCCAGTTGAAACGGTTTGTGTAAATATTGGGTTTTTTCCGATCACACTCCAGGAAGGACCGGGCGAGGGCTGGAATGTTAAGTGGGACGGCTGAGCCGGCCGGCGAGGCAGGTGGGGGCCGTCACTGGTTCATGGTTAAGAGCTCAGTGCCGGATGCGTTCCGCCTTTTAACCAGCCTGCTGGTAGCTTTTAGATGTGAGATAATTCAGCCTAGGTCTCCAGAAACACCTCTGCGTGAAAAGTGAACCGTGTGAAAATGTAAGGTGGCGCGGGACGACCACAAAAAGCAGCAATGAGAGTTGAATTAAAAAATCCTGCTGTCGGGTTAGCGGTGGCTCTGTTTATGCTGAGAGGGTGCGTTACAGGATATTTTGCTTTGAATGCCATGCTAATGCACCCAGTCTCGAGCGTACCCTGTGGGTTTTAGAGTAAATAAACACGTCCGCCTGCATTCCCGCGGATGGTTAATAACTCCATATTAACTTGTCGGAGGAAGTTTCACCTTATGTTGGCATAAACATGGCTTCGTTGCCATCACTAGTGACTCGGTGTTCAGCCTTGTTCACTAATGCTCGAAACGGCACTTTGGTACTAGGCCGATCAGGAAAACCACTGCTACCGAGCTGGCTGGTGGATCGGCAGGGAGATAGATACTTGAATATTAATAAAACCAACTTGATTTCAAAAATCTGACTTACCCAGATGGCTAAGATCCTCCACCGGCACTGTCAAAAAACGAAAAAAAAAAACAGCCTTTCAAATCTCAGAACATATGTGTGTGTGTGTGTGTGTGTGTGCGCGTGCGTGTGTGTGTGTGCGCACAGAGGGGTTGAAGGCGAGGCCGTGCCAGTTCTCAGTCATTAAGGGATTACTGTGTGAAATTAGGTCAGAGCCACCAGCGGCTCCTGCCTCAGCTGCTCGCTGACATCTGGAATGGGTTTCTGCAGGACCGTGATGAACGCTCTGCTCTCGTCGGGCCGAAACCTTCCAGAGCATCATTAGGTCACGCTATCCTTAGGGTTCTGGCGGTCAGGTGTGGCCCGATTCGCCTCCTCCGAAATTGCCGGGGTTCCCTCCATTTATATGTGCTTTGTTTACGGTGTGACATCAGATCCAATGGGGCCACCTTTGTTGTTAAGGTCATGAAGCAGACCTCGTCATGGTCTTCATCGCAGTGTGCGGATCGCTGGGCGACCGTCGCTGAGGTCTCCTGCCGTTCCCAGCCATCATTTCCCTCACTTATTTTTCATGGTGCCAACGATTCATGGGAAAATCGGGATGAGGAGCCACCACGCTAAATCTAGCAAGAGAGCTCAGAATCCAGAGACGAGGGTCAGGACATCTTGCGATGGATGCTGATATTTAAGATGCACAATGAGGGAACGCTCTCTGCTTTTCACAGATCACTCGTAAAGACAAAGAGCTTCCTGCAAAAAGTACAAATAAATAACTAGCCACAGAAATATTACGCAGTGGAAATGAGACTGGAAATATGGAAATATGAGACTTTTGGCATTTTTAGTTTTTTGACTGCAGACACAGATTTTTATATAATTGAAGTTATCTTTGCGAGGACTGAAAAAATGTCCCCACAAGGTAAAAAGTAGCAGGTTTTTATCACATCGCGAGGACATTGGGTCCCCACACTGTAATAATTACAAAGCCACACACACACACACGCATACATACCATGTATTCCTATCTTTATGAGGACTCTCCATTCATTCCTATGGGCATAACCTTAATTCCAGCTATGACATCTTTACCCCCTACCAAGCCTTAACCTAACAAAATACAAGACATTTGGTATTTTTAGTTTTTTTAATTGCATTCAGAGATTTTCGTAAAATTGAGGTTATCCTTGTGGGGGTGATTTCGATGACGTTGTGGGGGCACTGGGTCAGCAGGTTAGGGCGTCTGCAGACCAGAGCAGCACCACCATCTCAGGATTGTGGGGCAGTTTCCACTAAGGCTTCAGCCTCGTGGTGATGAAGAGAGCTGCAGGTCCATCAAGACACTGCAGCAGGAGGGGCACTCGGGGGGTAGCGGGTTCGACCCTGCAAGTGGTCGGACCTGCATGGCGGCGGGGGGATGCTGACTGACTGACTCCCCACCCCCCCCGAGGATGAATTAACTGCAGTTTTGGAAACACCTTGGACCTTATGGGCTACATCAAATCTGCTCTGAATTGCCCTCTGAATACTGCGTGCAGTGCGGCACATTTAAATATATACTCATATATATACAGTATATGTGATGTACCGGTATAGCATACATCTACACTATTCGGCAATACGGCAGAAGCATGGTCAGCAATAGCAGTGTGCTTTTTGAAAGGTGTCAGCAGAGTGTAACTCATGTGCTTCTCCACCGGGGGCAGCATTGACACAGCATACGCACCGTGCCTCCCAGTGCACCAGCACACAGGCAGAGACGCGAGGCAGCCAAAAGAAAGAGCGCAGCCCAGGTGACTTCCAGCCCCTCGCACCCTTTCTCCGGTCGAGTCGGAGTGCCGCTTCACGCGTCTGCCCTCCTGACATCCTTCTCCGTAAACGCCGATGAGCGGAGGTCCCCCGCTCATTCTGTGTTTGACCCCGGTAAGGCTAAGAGGCCGGCGATCGCAGGCAAGGGCCGGAAGCGAGCTCTCCGGATGCCGCAGGAACTTCAGATACATGACACACGCGAGATGGTCTCCGGCATGAAGGCCCTCATTAGTCAGTGCTGCTCCAGGATGATGTATAATTTATAGTTTTAATTATCCCGCCGTCAGTGGAAGCCATCATCACGCCAAGCCACTGTCAGGCCCGAAACAGCTCATTGGCTTCATGGAGACGTATCGTTGGGAGGGCTTCCCGTTTTTGTTATGAACAGCAGATGTGGGGGGGGGGGTGCTTTAGAGAAGCCCCCCCCCCCCGCATGAATGAAAGCCGGCACGGCTCGTTCGTACTCCTGTACAGCGGCAGTGATTTTGACCCTGGTGACCTTTGACCTTCTGCTGGGGAGGGGGGGACCAAAGACCCATGTGGGAAGGTGGGTAGGATTTTTTCTTTTGGGGTGGGGTAACCTCAGAACCTCACACCGCACCCGTGGTTAATTAAGCGTATGATGAGCACATTTGGATTTCAGGGCGCCCTTATGTTGGAAATCTGTTTTTTTTTTTTTCTTCTAGAGGATGATCTCAGCGCGAGCGGACAGCACAGCCCTAACCGCACTTACGGCGAGCACCTACGCCTCTGAGACCCACATCTGCTCCCACCAGAGAGCCAGAAAACATCTGCACACACGCCCTCTTCTGACCTCGCCAAACCGTGACCTTCAAAATGATCTTCCAGGGATTTCATCTGTTTTATTATTCATTTGGAGATCACCCGTGTTTGGCCACAAACAGCCGTGAATGATCTGCTGTACACATTACCCCTATTTCTGCTTTAATAACTTAATGGTATTGAAGCAAATCAAGTTGAATATTATGAATCTGTATCACAATCCTAATATACCATGCATACTGCATTTATTTTCTTTTTGTAACCCGGGTTCCTGTCCTGATCCTGGCCCGCAACAGCTGTGCCACCTGCTGGCATATTAAAGCTGAATATGTCATTACAATTCCCTCAGATAGCGTTAAAGTTGCCAGTACCTTACATATTAATTGTATTTGTCGGTATAAATCCAACATCCCGTTTACCTCAGAATGGATAGTCATTTTCCACGTTTGCAGACTCGCGCTGTTATTTACAGTATTAAAATATACATGTTCATCCTTTTCAATTAAAATGTGCCTGTTTTCGGCAAACGAGATGAGTTGGCAGATTACACAAAAATACATGAAATCTTAAAAAAAAAAACCTCCCATCCCAGAAACGGGCAGTGCAGTTTGCTGGGTCACCTCCATATTCAGACAGCACAGGATGGCAGTAAAAAAGACTGACACGGACCAAACCAGGCTGTCGACATGGTGTCGCAGTTACGGGCAGGTTGGATAGGTCTGCGGGTTTCACACCAAGCTAGATCTGCTTAGAAATTGGCCTAGTATAGAGCAGGCCCACTTTGAAATGGGCCTCGCTGAGAGATGGGCCTCATTTAGTACCCGGGTGGCAGGTACAACAGACTGAGCGGTGGCTGGCTTTTTTTTTTTTGCACTAGTTTGAATACAGACTGTGATCTCGGAGATAGGTGTCTTTTAAAGAGAGTGATCAGTGAGACGTGGCCACTTTCTGCATGGAACACCGGACGTGCAGTCAGTGAAAGCGGCCTCAGTGAATATACAGCGGGAAAAAGGGGACCTGCCCGCCCCCACCCCAGTCCTGAGGCCGCAGGCCAGTGTGTCTTTTATCAAATTTCAGAGAAACGGCAGAACCTGAAATCCAAACTGCTACTCTGCCAGCCGGCAGCTTCTGTCCTAGACAAGACATATGGAGCCTGACTGTCATCAAATTAATTCAATATTCATTTGTCCCATTTCAATTAGAACACTAATTCTGCAATTTGTTCATGTCACATGGGGTCATTTCAAACAGAGGGAACTGCCACACGTTTAAATGCAGAGTTCTGGGCTTATCCTGAACATCACGAGGGTGCTTTTAGATAGCGTGAGGGAAAGTGGCTTTGTCATTTAATGCTGTTTTGTAATATTAAACGCCTGAACCATAAGCACGCTTAAAAACACCACGTTAGGTGAGCAGTACTTCTGTGGGTACTTCTGAGGCCAGGGCTTTAGGTAAGAATGCAATTAGGCGGCTGTATGAGTCGCGGTCAGGCTGTGTCTCTCAAATGTGTCTGTCCTTCTGTCCATCCAATTTTATCAGCTGCTCATCCTACATTTTTCCTGGCCTAAAAATGGAATTCCAGATTAGCGACGGGCTCCGGCTTACGGGGGTCCGAAAAGAAATAAAGGGATGAAAAAGCCGGTCTCGGACAAAGACCCGATTTTATATAAAACGTAGCGAGCGGGTGTGCGCGCGGAGGCCGGATCACCCTTACGTATGTGTGTTTGGCTGACAGAGCTACGAGGTGGGGGCACTCATTAAGTGCTAAGGCCACATGCAGACCGAACAATTACCGCAATGTCAGAACAGCGGCGATAAACACGGGACAGGTACGGCGATAGTGGCAGAATCCGGCGCATTACGATAAACACGGGACAGGTATGGCGATAGTGGCAGAATCCGGCGCATTACGATAAACACGGGACAGGTACGGCGATAGTGGCAGAATCCGGCGCATTA
>JAODKN010000046.1:5552851-5573623 GCA_026774425.1 Petrocephalus zakoni
GGCGATAGTGGCAGAATCCGGCGCATTACGATAAACACGGGACAGGTACGGCGATAGTGGCAGAATCCGGCGCATTACGATAAACAGGGGACAGGTACGGCGATAGTGGCAGAATCCGGCGCGTTACGATAAACACGGGACAGGTACGGCGATAGTGGCAGAATTTCGGCGCGTTGCGATAAACACGGGACAGGTACGGCGATAGTGGCAGAATCCAGCACGTTACGATAAACAGGGGACAGGTACGGCAGAATCCTCTTACAAGCAAAGGGCATTTATTAAAACCAAATCTGCAAGTAATTCATTATCACATTGTGGTAATTTTGTGATAATTTTATTTGGTAGATTTTTTTTTTCACTGAGAAATTCCTTGTGTACCTCAGTCTTTTAAAGGCCTGTATAACGAGCAGTCAATGTCTATTTCCTATAACCTCTGAATGACAATAATTCCCTTAAATATATACTAGATATTAGACACTGGGGTATATGATATCCAGTCCTATATAATTTTAGAAGCAAATTCAAACAAACTTGGGACAGTTTTCAGTTAATTAAATAAAAATGAAAACTAAAAATGCAATCCCACACCGAATATTCATCGGTGTAAGCAGGAATGATCATTTTTGCCATATGTAAAATTTGTGTGAGATGCATACACACACAATTATAATTATACAATGTTCTAAATATAAATACAACACAGAGCAAAAGTTTTAGGCAGTCAAGGGAAACATTTTAAGTTATCTGAATAGTAAGTGTATATTTGCTCAGCAAAAAAAGACAATTTAACATATGCAAATGAAGAGTAACGTAATAAAGCCCAACAGCATTTTCTTCTCTTCCCCAAAAATGGCTCGATGGCTAGATAACACCACTCCAGCTCCCAAACCTCTCCTCAGGGGCACCCTAGCCATTCCATGCATTTGTTAAATTTCACCACCAGCTGACTTAATTAATTAATTGAATGAGTGTAAAAAGTCAATGAGGTATTGATTAGCCATACAGGGCGTGTTGGGGGCCAGGTCAAAAAATGCATGGGTGTGTCCTATGAGTGCTGCAACACTCGAGTGACTTTGCGAGAGGTTTACGAATGGCTAAGCTGACAGACTGTGACAGAAATGATAGCATAGTTTTATATCGACGTGAAGATCATTTAAACATGTTTGCTACGACTCCTGCACAGCGATGTATATACAGAGCTGGCAACTCTGGTCAGCTGGCTAACGTGAGATTTTCAATTTGAGACAAGTCTGCACGCTCATTTACACCGACGTAACAGCTTTATTACCATGTAAATAGCCTGTAGGGTTCCGCAAACTAAGGCTTTTGATGTAGTTAATTTTAGGTTTATAATGGAATAATTTGCCGTAAGATTTCTTGCGTGAGAGTCAATGAGTGTCATGTCAGGTGTGTGTTTGCTGGCAGCCCGGGTATATAGTAAAATTATATATACATATATTTATTTAGGGGGAAACATCTGTTAAGCCAGCAATACACCACATAGCTCCTTAATCAGTTTCAGGTATTGTGTCCCTGTGCTGAAGCTCGGGGGTCCTACTCACTGATACTGCCGATTAATGAAGCCAGTTTTTGTATAGGGGGCCATCAGAGGAGCAGACACACTGGATGATCTTCACTGTTTTTAAGGCCCAAGTGCTCAGATTTATCACAGCATAGACAAAAATATGACACGGGTCCCCAGTAAGCTCCCGCTCAGCAGATCCCGCGAAAGCCCGGCTGTCTCTGCCTAATGAATCCGCGGCGGGCCGGACAGGGAATCCGCCGGTCTTCTGAATCACGCCCTCAGCCTGTTTAATTTTTTTGTGCAAACTTGCCCAGCTGCTGGTGGCCATAGCCCTTCCCGGGGGGGAGTGTCCAGCTCCAGGACTATCTGGGTGACGATGCCAGATTATGACTCTCTCCGACCGCTTTTTAAGCTTGAAAAAACAGCTTCTTTCAGGAGCACCCAAGTAAAAAAAAAGCAGCAAAGCACTAGCACTATTCCCCCTACGTATTAGAGAGGAAATAGGGCAGTCTCAGTAGCTCCCCCCTTAAAGGACACACAGCTCATCTTATGGCCCCGTCTAATAACTTTAGAAAGAGGTCATTTCTGACACCATTTGGAGGAGTTTCCCCCTCATACAGTTTTCTGACCGACCCATTAAAAATCTAATATTTGCACAAACGATGAAAGCAAACAGGCGTGTACATAATATTGCATTGTGGGTCAAAGGCCCTGCTTGACCTACAGTTGGACAATCCTGCTCCGAAACTCCAAATGACTTTTTCTGCCCTGTTCTGAGACATTTTCACCACCATTTCCTCCGACCTCCCAATATGAGGGCAGGGATCCCGTGATGGAAGCCCCCCCTGCAAACACAAGCTCGTCGCCCGTATAGATTTTCGTCGTGGGCGTGAATTCCTTGCGACTGACTCTGAGCGCGCCTTTCTCCTCCAAAGCCCCCAGCCCCCCCCCACCCGATTACCGTGGCCCTGGGTTACCCGGACACAAAGAGACCCCCCCCCCCCACATCCGCCTAAAAGAATGACAAACGGTTGAACGATGATTTGCATAAATTAATTTTATTTGCACTCTCTTTTTTAGGCCGTGAGCCAGACGCACTGCAGTGAAAATATTATTTTTCTGTGAAGCAGCATGTCCACCATAAGACACGACCAGATCCACCCCCCCCCCGCCCAAAAAGAAGGCATTTATGTGCCAATTAAATTTAAATTTAACATTAAGGAAATGAATCATCATTATTACCCAGTACTTGAGCACTTCTCACATGTGCATTTGTCTCTCAGAAGCAAAAGGCACTTGGGAAACACCTACACATCCCTCTGTTTACTGTGTTATCCCTCACTGTTGCACTTCAGCAGTGTTTCGTACATAAAAATGTGTGTTTTACCGCCGATCCGGCGGGCTAAGCAAACGGACGCACACAGTCAGCCGGAACAGAGACTCCAAAAACAAACGAGATAACGGCAGATTTAACCTAATAACACAGCGTGTTTGTGGAAAGTACCACCGTTTGGGAGCAGCTGCACACTGTGCCAGCATTAGGGAACACCGGGACACGGTTAACATCTCCTGAATATTCTCAGACAAATGACGGCTAAGCCTAATTAATCACAGCGCAGACACACAAGGACAAATTAAATTTAGAGAAGTAAAAGAGATAGAGGCCGCAGTGGACAGCAGAAGCGAAAACATGCAGGCAACACGCAGGAGAAAGGGAGTTGGAGAAACAGCCCGAGATGTCATATGCAAATTGGGGCCAGGACCCCCCTAGTGGCAGAACAAAATTGGCACTGTTTTCCCGAGGTCGGATGCATTTAAATCGGTCCGGGATTCTTGGTTGGTTGCGAAAAACTGCCTTTGTTGACCTATCAGGCACCTGGGACTGTCTGGTTGCCAGGAGCAGAAGCAGCGTGGCTCCTCCAATCAGATCTCAGCTGCCCTGCACGGGGGCGGCTGATTGGCTCCCAGAAAAGAGAGCGGGGCTGTTGCATGGCTGTGACTCAAAGGAGCGCGCATCAGTCCTGCCTAACTCTGGGAGAAAATGAGGGGGGAATGACCCACCCAAAAGGAAACTCAAAAGAGGGCAAAACAGACACGTTTGTGTACACCTACCTGGGGTGAATTTATAAGAAAAAAGAGTAACACTACAGACAGAGGCTGGGGTTATCCTGTTTCTGCCAACGGAGGCCAAGTTTGCAGGGCGTCTCCGCTGTGGTGCGCAGGAAAACAAAGAAAGTGGGAAGCCGCGTGGACGGCGCCATGGAAACGGGGGCATGGCGCTGTCCTCACCTTACGGTTCGTTTGCTCACGCCGGGGGTGACCCGCCTGCCCAGAAATGCTCCACGTTGGCTATAAAGAGGCCTGAAGGTGCCCCGAGCCGTTCTTCCCTGTTTCTGGTGCTTTCCGCAAGGAGCCCAGATCAGGCCGGAGGATTCGGCAGTCTCTCGGGACGAGGTGGGAGATAAACAGCTTCTGCTGTGAGATTCTGTAGCAAAACTAATATGTCTGTCAGCAGGAGGCCGTCCTGTTCTGTGGCAGCCGTATCGCATTCCACTGGTCCAACTTTAGCCACGGTATAACATAAGGGCAGGGGAAAGGCCATACATTTCGGACAGCAACCAAAGCTGTACATTATTGAAGATCCAACACTGATCTGATTATTAAAACTGACTGGAAATACTGTTACAAGAAAATGAGACTCTCCTGATTAAATTAACTGATGTCCCCCCATGAACATGTGCTGGAAATGGAACACTGAGACATATTAAATGGGAATATTTCTAAAACATCGCAGTGTGGATGATTTCATCTGTATCTTATTCACATAATGAAATGATCACTAAACCTCAATTTTAAAAGCTTATAATAATTATTATTATTATTGTTGTTATTATTATTATTGTTGTTGTTGCTGCTTAAAACAAATTTAAGTCATTGCTTATAAATCAACAGTGTTTTTTGTCAATAGTTGTCCCCGAAAATAAAAATGTTAATACTGAGGTCACGGTGTTTTACTTGGTCTGCTATCCCAGTGATCTTTGGATTTTCTAAAACTGACCTCTTGCCAGAAATAATGTAACCGTTTTTAACAAAATATTTAAATGAATGCTTCTTTTAAATAATGTGGAGGTAACAAGTGTAATCTGAAATTCACATGGTATTCGTAAAAATAAGCACCGACCATCATCTAAATACGGCGTTTAAAATCTGTCATATTCCTACAAGACTCCTTATTGCAGCAGGGTCTATTGGTAATATTTTGCACAGTTTGGGGCGCTGGTCGCTTTGCAGAATAAAACATTTTTTTCTCGTTTTCATTGCTTATAAAAGCGCTGCGTTCAGCAGTGACCCTGTTGCACAGACTGATGCAACCATCAGACGAGACGCGCAAATGGGCATCGCACCTAGAGAAGAGAGCAGCGCCGCGCGCACACGCACTGATACTCGGGCCTGCTGGTCGCACAACACCGCGCCTATTTCATACGCGTATCGTCAATGCACAACCAGAAGATGATAACGAGCGATTGCAGGTTCACAGATACTGTCTGTTGCCCGCCACAGACAGACTGTCCTGTTCATCCTTGGGAGACGCGCCTGTCGCCCGCTCTGTTTGTGGGCGGAGCTAGGAAGTGGCCTGTCTCAACTCCCGATTTCATTGGCTATCGATTACATCATTGCAGAAAGGACATCCGACGTCACACGGACTGGCGTCATCCTTGAAACTTCAACTAATTTATACAAAGGGAGAAAAAGAAGTTGGCGGGGCCGCTCCGAAAAGCACGTATTTATATTACCTCTCCAGTAAGGCATGGCAGGCTTTTCATATAAACCCCTGATCCTCCGGCATTGTGAAAATATATATACATATACGAGAGGAATAATACGGACGCTGTCCAGCTAGAGCCGTGCTGAAGAGGGTAACCCACTGAGTTACACGGCAGAAATGATAATATACCTGGGACACGACGATCGACCCTACAGATTAACACGGTCCGACACTTGCATTAAATTACAGGAGTAATACGTCTTGCGTGGGGAAAGTTCCCCAGTCGTTAAACAGAGCGCATTGTTTTATACGCGAAGTTTACAATACATTTGCATTGTGAAATAAAAAAAAACAAACAAATACCGCTCAAATGAGATATTGCTATCTCGTGCATATTTAAAAATCTAAACATACCTCAATTATCCGTCTCATCGAGAGCCATACCGTTATTTACCAAAACGCACAATCCATTGGGCATTCTTCTGTTTTGTAATTCCAGTATCGTGGAGAAGTTCCCAAACTCCCCGAGCCGTGCTTTCCGAACGGTACGCGGTATATCTCCCACTCAGTCCGAGAAACTTGCTTTTCCTGCGTCGTACGAAGCTGACCTAAAAATAAAGCAAGTTACGGTAAACGGAGACGTAGTGCCATTAAAGGATTATCAGCAAGTCATTATACTGCGGGCCCACATTTAAAAAATTACAGTGTAGAATCTAAAACGGATCTAAATTAAGTCGTGTATATATATATACTAATAAAGCTGGTTTTAACACAGAAACGGGGAGTACATCAGTACATCTTTATGGGTATGCAAGTTATTGTAGACTTCAGTACGTGCCCAGTCACGTTCACTTTTGGTTGTGTGTTTATGTGTGTTTTTTTAAGATTATTTTACGCCATCAAATCTTGCCCCTGCTTATCAACCTTCCATTGTTATTATTATTATTATTATTATTATTATACAGTGTACGTTACAATGACGGTTATGAACTAATACCATTTTACAAAGTATTCGTGTTTTTAAAGTTAGATTAAGAATAGGCTTTAAGCAGTAGTTTTTACTCTAAGTGTTACTCGAAGTATTAACTTTTAATTAATGGCAAACGAAAATATCCCAGTTCTTCGAACCTTAACGACTGGTGTAAACAAACGTCGCCACTAATGCCTAATGCACAGAACACGCACTCAAATAAAACATATCAGGATAAGAAAAACATTGATGTAGCCCTTAAAATCTTCAGTGAATGTTTTATTCTACCTGTTGCTGATCCTCTTTGCTAAATAAACTGTGATTTATTGTTATGATTTCGTTTTCTTATCTGTTATTTTGGGGTGTATCACTTTAACCATCAAGTCCGCCGTGCCAGCGGTTTAGTGAGAACATAATGTTACTAGTGAAAGTACGCCAGGTGGAAAACTCCAGCGATAAAATACTGATAATTGTTTTAATCTCTATATCATTTTCTTGTTGAATTTGGATTAAAATATCTCCCGTATCCTTCGGTATAAGGTCCTGCGCGTGATTTTGGTTACATATCCAACTATTTCGAATTTTTAAGCAGCGAACTTTTTCAAAGTATTTGAGATGGCGTAGAAAATAAAAGCTTACCATGGGGACGCTGCGTGCGCCCGCAGGATGCCGAGCGGGAGCGGGGTGCTGTCCGTCCGCGGTACCCCGAGGCTCCCGGGGAACAAAGGAGCGCTCCTCTCTCCTTTGTGCTTAACTTTGTGTGCAGACGCACCAACTTAGGAACTTTTTTTCTCCCCCTCACCCCCTCCGCCCCCCAAACTCCAAACTGCCACACGATCCCGCACTTTTCGGCCCAGAAAGTCGAAAGAGATGAGCCCAAACTTGTAGTCTTGTGCATTTCTGCAAGCCCCCACAATGGCAGTTTTTTTTTTTTTGCTATATCTTTGTTTACCGGCATATTTGAGTGGCTGTAAGGTCCCTTTGTCTACACGTGTGGGGCGGGCGGGGGGGCCGGGGGGGGGGAGATGGGGCGCGCCGCGATCACAGCGCCCACGGTCCCGCCCTCAGACTTAACCCAGCGGCAGCAGCAGGTATCCGGGGAGAGTGCGGGCGCTTATCGGCGCCTATCTCTCCCCTTCTGTGCCTTTTAAAAGTAGCGCACTTTGTGATGGGGCACGCTGCAGCAACACCTTATAAGCAGCGTCAAATAGTGTGGTTAAAGGCCATAGATGTGTAGTACGAACATACCATTTAATTTAGTGTAAAAAATAAAAAAAGTGAGTTTTAGCCATTCATAATTTCCTGAAAAAGTAACCCCTGAGTCACTACGTCAGCTACGCCCCCTCCTCCCCCGGTGGTAAAGTATTTTAGCCACATTTATTTTATTTTTGCAGAATGGGTTGTAATCGCAGAAAGGCGGTGTCGTGTTATTTTTTTCATTTTACTGGTTTGATTTCCCACAGAAGTGAATAAATAACGTTACGCACCGTGTCGCAGCAGTCCCAATTAAGTTATTGGTAAGCAAAATCTGTCACTGGCACCAATCAAAATTCCTTTAGCGACGCGGATCTGAGCCCCTGAAAAAGAAAGACATGATGAAACTCCATAAGAACAAATTTCTTAAAAGAAATTATTCAACATTAAGATAATAAAAGTTCATTATCCAGATCATTATGAGAATGGATGTGCGTAATGTAATATAATTTATCTACGGTTTTCATTACCGTCATGGTTTTAACCTTAATGCCACGCTTCTCAGCTTGGTAGCCAGTTAATAATCTGCTAGACTGTGGGACACTATATATTACATGTATCCATTAGCTGCCTTCCAGTATTAAATTGCTTAGCAAGGTGTTTATATACTTAAATGTATACAAATACATACTTTTAAAATAGGATGTTTTTATCCCTTCAAGTTGCCTACTGTTCGTTTAATAAAATGTTTTTTTTGTGGGCCGTTAGACCCAGTTCTGTTGCAGTTCCCTAAGCAGTACGCCTCTTATTGGACATCCTCACACACAGCACTCCAGGCATTCTGACTTCTGAGGTGTGTAAATCTGTCTCTCGCACACGTTGTCCGCAGTAAGAGGGAAGACGCAATAAATACAATGACATTCAGACAGAACACATAGCTAGAACCTGCAGACGGTAGGAGATCCTCACAAAATATTAACACAAAGGTTGGATTCAGATTATTGATAAAGTAAGTAACTATAGAGGTTTTTGTGGCACCTGTCATTCTAGTTATTTATTAAACTGTGTTAAAGTAGGCCTACTTGATTTACAAGCCATTAAACCATTTCATTTATTTATTAATTTTACTGAAATTCCCCAGTTAAAATACCAAGATATGATGCAAACCTGTTCAATCTGTCCAGTTCAAAATTAAACCATGGTTACTAAGGGTACTGTGATGGGGACAAGGCCTGGATCCTAAGGAGACACTGTCATTTCATATTTAACACCACAAATCCCACACAGTATGCATTTGAAGGATTTATCCCTACATTCAGGTAAACATCCAGCACAATGTATTATCTTCCAGCTTTTCAGAGTAATCTCAGTATTTTCCTCTTGTTACAATCTAATTATTCTTCTCTTTTTCTGTTCAGGGTGTACATGTTTTGTTTTCAGTGTGAGTCATATTGGTTCAATTCCCTCTACAGCTGTATGTACTGTACTACAGTAGCAAGTCCACGCATTCTCAGTACTGCTATACGTAGTTAAACCGGGGAATTTAGTTTTTTCCCCTTTTTTGTACATGTACCTCAGTTACTGTGTATCAGCCAGTGTGTAAATATACATAAAGAGATGTAAAAACTTTTTACACGTAAAATTATTTTCATCAGTGCCATCTTATGACTAGACAAGCAAACATACAAATAAATTCAATTTGGTTTTGGGGTTTGGAGTTGTGATCGTAGTAAGGTACAGTGAACAGTGGCCTGTTCCTTTAGCCATGGCCTGATGATGAAGACAGGTTGACACTGTCCGGTCGATCAGACGTGTGACCTGAAGTGAGAAGTGTGACCAGGGATGAACATCACTCACCAACTTGTAGCTGAAAAGCCACTGTACCATAAACGGAAGGATGTCTCTGGTTCTGAAGCCATCACTGGATTTTCAGTAACAGTGCTATGATCTTGCATTACCCTCATTCTGAGTATTGCTGGACAGTGACTTACATCTATTACCTATTAAATAGCCAATTCTAAAATACACAGAATTTGGAAGCCTGTTCACCCCACCAGTATGCAAATTTCAAACGCTGCTTTAAATTCAGTTTTCACAGCAGACTGTCATTCGCTGTATAACAGACCTTGGATTCCTAATCACTAGGGCCTGCAGTCGTTTTTGTCCCATTTTTGCATAGGGATTACTGTGGGTTTTTTTTATATGCAATGAGCTGCTGGTGGTGGGGGGGGGGTGGTGTTTATTGTGAAAATGTCTATGCTGAGGCCCCTTTACAGACGGGAAATGTGGAGTGGAGATCTGGGAATGGATGTCAACAAACTGCGTGCAGTGATCTCCACCCATAAAACAGCAAGACTTCACAAACACACAGACACACACCAACGGCAGAGCCTTGGATGTTGGATTCAGTTCCAGCTGATTTTATTTCCTTCTCAGGGAAAAAAAAAAGCTATTTACAGAAAATGTGACAGGCAGTAACTTGATATTACTGGCTGCTTTGAGTTTTTGCTCAGATGCTGACGTGTTACAAAAGCGCAAAAAAAAAACACTCATCTTCACAGGATATTGCACAGAATGGAAAAGTTCATCATCAAAAAGGGCATATAAAAAAGTGAACCGGGAGCCACGTTAAAATGTAAAGACGCAAAGAGATAGATGTCCCAGTGCCTGTCAAGGTCTGAACAACACACAAACACGCCATCGTCGTTATAATACAGTCTAAATGTACAAAGATGGTCCATCCTCTGTTTTTTTTTCCTTTTTAAAAACACAACAGCTCTACTTAAACCTGAATCAGAAATACAAATTCTATTCACCATGCCTTAAGATACTAAAACAATTACCTATTTTTTTTAGCAGACAAGTAGAAAAAGGTTAAATATTTGAATACAATATGAAACACAGTACAGCTGTGTATGCAGGTAGGCATTTCGAGTGTATAGACAGGCTCCATCCAGTGGTAAAAACTGATTTTTCATTAATATTATAAAAAGATGAAATAAAGCTGTCCATTAAAAAGTACAGTATCTTTATTAGGCAAAGAGAGTGACGTGCGGAGGGCACCGGGCTGTAAACATAGTCCGGGGGGGCCCTTACAAACAGCCGTGTGACAGACGCCCCGCTCATATAATTTTTGTACAAAAATACACTTAGAAAATAAACGAACCATTTAAAAATCTCTCGTGTGTCAGAATCTGGAAAACTTTAAATAAAAAAATGAAAAATAAAAATAAGAAACAGATAACGCTAGCCCTTGGACGAGACTACGGGAACCAAACGAGTCGGTAGGAAATAACGGCCAGTATAAATACATCCATATAAAAAACGGGATCCGGGCACACAACAGCACCGGGGGGGGGGGACACGGGGGGGGAGCCCCCGCAGGGGGTTTGGTCCTGAACTGTAGTGTGAGGAAGTCGGATCCTGAAGTTTCGGGGGCTGCTGGTTTCTCAGGTCGCGCACGAATCAGGCTGAAATGAACCCAAAAAGCGGGTCGTCGCCCGGACGTCCCAGCCGGGACCCAAAGAGTCTCACGGAATCTATAACAACAAAGTCCCGGAAAGCGGGCTTCTTTCTGGGCGGCTCCGGCCCCCTCCTCCAGCCGCGGTCCGGCACAGCAGCGCCGCCCGCCGGCGCTCCGGCTCCCCGGCCGTCGGGCACCGCCGGCAGCCCGCCTCCCCGCCGGGCTCGGCTCCGCAAACGCCGTCCCGGTCCGAGGGGGACGATCCCATCCTGTACCTCCTAAAAGCCAAAGCGCCACCTCCGGGCCCCGCCGGCGCTCAGTAGGTGAACACCAGGTTGGAGATGGTTGACTCCAGCCAGTCCCCCGAGATCAGCTCGCTCACCTCCGGCGTGCAGTAGTCGGGGAAGTCGAAGTGGGAGCCGGAGCCCAGGCTGAGCTCCAGGTCCCGGTCCAGCACGGCCGAGCCCACGCCGCCCAGCGCCATGCCGTCCAGGCCGGGACTCGGGTCCAGCTCCAGCGGCTCGTCCTCGAACTCCTCGTCCGAGGAAGAGGAGGAGGAGCGGGAGGAGGAGGAGGAGCGGGAGTGCGTGGCGGAGGGTGCCGGCGAGGGCGCCCGCACGCCCGGGCAGCGGAAGCCCGGCTCGGCACCGGCTTCGGCGCCCGTCGCCCCGTCGTCGTAGAGACTCGCCGGCTCGCCGGACTCCACCGAGCTGCTGAGAGTCGGGCTGGCTGGGACGGCAGCCGAGGACGGCGCCCCTCCGCCCCCTGCGCCCCCCGCGCCCCCGAACACGAACACCCGCTTGGGCTTCTTCTCCGGGAGCGGCTTGGCGGCCGGGACGGAGCGCGACTTGTACAGGGAGTGGTGGTCGGCCGGGGGCGCATGGGGCGCATGGGGCGCCGGCTCGGCGGCCGCTGCCCGGGCGCCCCCCGCCCTGGGCGCCCGGCCGGAGGCCTTGGAGCCGGCGCTCTTGCGGAACGCCTGCTTGGTCCCGCACAGCTTGTCCAGCTTGTCGCCGGACTTGGAGGCGCCCGACTTGACCTTCTTCCGCGGCCGGTATTTGTAGTCCGGGTAGTCGGCCATGTGCTTGAGCCGCAGCCGCTCCGCCTCCCGGATGAAGGGGATCTTGTCGCCGTCCTTCAGCAGCTTCCAGCGCTTGCCCAGCCGCTTGGAGATCTCGGCGTTGTGCATGTCCGGCGCCTGCTCCATGATCTTGCGCCGCTCGATCTGCGACCACACCATGAAGGCGTTCATCGGCCGCTTGATGTGCCCGCTGGGGGTCTTGCACCACGCCGCGTCCAGCTTGTCCCCCGCCGACACCGGGGACGCGGCCATCTCCAGGTCACCGTCCCCGGGCTCGCCGGAGTCCCCCGCCAGGAGGCTCTCGGCGCTCTCCGCGGCGCTCGTCTGCTCCACCATGCCGGCGAGTGTGCGAGCTGAGCGGGGCGGGACGGTCTCGCAATCCGGGAGCAGTTTAACCCCAGCGAGGGCGGCTCCGCGACTCCCAGCTCCAGCACCCGGTCCTCTGCACTCCACGATCGCGCCGCAGCGAGGGGCACCGCGCGGCGGCGCGCCGGACCCTCCCCCGGCTTTGCAAAGAACTTCTTAGTAAAAAAAAGTTCCCGAGCTCCGCGTTGCACGGGCCGGGCTCGCAGCTCCCGGGGTGCAGCCCGCGAATAGAGGCGGGCGCGTCGGCTAGCGGCCGCTAAGCCCCTTCCGAAGGCTTATGAGAAGTTCGGCTTGTGCAGGACAGTGACGCGCATGCAGGCACGGAGCGGCGGCGGCGTGCGGGACGGAGCAGGCTGCCCGACTCTCTCATAATCCGCCTTCCCACCCGCAGCCCGCAGCTTCCAGCAGACCGCGGCGGCGCCTCGCGCAGTTTTATCCGCCCCCGAAGATGTGATGGCGACGGGGGCGGGCCAATCAGGTGCTGTCTCCAGCCTGCCTCGCGCCGGCGCCACGCCCGCCGCCGGTGCCGATTGGCTGTGCCGCGAATCTAATAATCGGCCGCGCGGTGCAATGGGGAGCCTCGCGGCTGACCTCATTCTGGAGTGCACGGAAAAAACTGCCGCTTTAAAGAGACATGCCTGCGCGGTCCTGCCCCGCGCGGCGAGCGCGGCGTTAAATTACACTAGCCGGGGAGAAGCATCTGTTAAAGCGGAGACAGATGCGCTGTTAAGGCGCTTGTGAATTCAAACAACACTTCCCTGCGACGCTCCAAGTGTGCGCAGCGTTAATACCCCACGCACCATCGCAGTGTAAAATGCACACTAAGGACTTTTCAGTTATGAAGCAGTTTGGTATCTTTCTTATCTCCTCCAAACACACACGCGCAGGCATAGTATGAATGAAGTAGGCGCATGCAACAAATTCTTCCACATTAAAATGCTGCACCTGGCACGTTTGAACTCCTGCCTGCCTGTTTGTAGCCCACCATTAAAGGGGGTCCGGGCAGTAAACGTGCTGTGTCCCCGGTCAGGCTGCTTGGGAGGGCGGGGTCGCTGAAAGACAGCCCGTCATCCCTCGCCAGTAACTCCGGGGCACCAGAGAGTGCGACCATCCGCACGCCCAGCGCCGAGACTGTGCCGATTGCACGACTGCCATTAACTGCAGACAGACTCAGCGGGGTGTGCATTTAATGGCACAGCCAAAAAAAGGGTGCGCGCGCGCGCGCGTGTGTGTGTGTGTGTACATCAGAAAACCATGTGCACTAGTGTAGAGCTGCGTGACACTAGATGGCAGAGTAGAGCTAAGAGGTGACAGACGAGACAGTCTAGCAGACCTCCGTAAAGCAAGGCTGGATAAGAATTACATAATGTCATCTAAGATGTTCAGCAGATGAAAAAAAAAACATTTTGATAACAAATGAACTGCTCTGATATCCTATGCATGCAAGTAGTGGGTCGCTGTGTAGTTGAACCCACCGGCCCGGGCACACAGGTGGGGGCGTACGCCGAATACCTGTGTGTCATGACCAGACAGACTGAAGTTCTGCACCAAACAATAAACGCACTGAAAACAACTCATTTTAAAGAGCGATAATCTGCAGGCATTCACTTGTTTGCATTTTTAATAGTCAGTGCCTAGTACATTAAATTAGACGTTTAAGAAAATCGGAAGAAAGGAGGACTGTCAAAGTGGAAAGCATGCCTTTTGTCCCGTTTTTTTTTCCGCCGTGCAACACGCGCACGCGAGCGCATCTGCGCCAGAGTGCCTTTGTGCCGCTGCATGAAGAGGGGCAACCGGCAGGTAGCGAAATGCCTCCCTAATTATGCTTCTCAGCACATTGGACGAGGGAGGAAATGATCCCCGTGCGGCTGGGTCGGGGCAGCGCCGCGTTTGGGTGGATGCGTTGGCGGGGAGGCACAGCTGTCATCCCTGGCTTGGAGGGATATGGCGCATGTTCAGATCAAGACGCAGCAGATGGAAAGTGCTTTCCTTTTCACAATTATATATAGTATATTTTCAGGTATTATCTATCAATGTCTATCACTAGTTTTCCTACCCAGTTATTCAGGTTAGATGGGTGTTCTCATGTATTATGTATAAAATGTAGCCCTCTCCATAATGTTAGGCTATATTCTATTGTCGAATCAGCAGCTCACAGACAGGTGGGTGTAGGTGTGCCGTACACCATGATGAATATCACAGGCTGTCTCTGTGCAATTGTGTACAGGTAAAATGTATTCGGAGACATTTGATTTATTGGACAATTGTTCTACAGCACATATTATATTTCCGAATGGTTTTTGTGGAACATCTGAAAGGGCAGTATTCTGCTCCTTTAAGCAGGTAGGTAAGAAACACTTATAAGAGAATTAACTGACTAACAACTGAAAGACCAAATGAGGTGACTTTGTACTGAAATAATTACTCCGATTAAGCAATTAAGAGGCAGAGAAAGAAGTCACTGTCCCTGCTGGTGTCTGGGACCCCGGCGGTCAGACCTAAAGCAGGACAGGACGTGCCGCGCCGTACAAAGATTAATGTCAGCCATACTTCATCCACCTGCAGTAGGAAATACTTAAATGATGTTAAGGAATGATAGATGTAATAGAGGAGGGGGAGTTGTCCCAGGTTATTTATGGGATTTCCCTTTAATGTATTGCTTTGAAGCGCACGCGGCATTGCTGACTTTGGTCCAGCGGTTTGCTCTAATTTATTTACAGCTGCTGTGCGCTCTCCTTTTAAGAGAAAAAGAAGAAAAAGATAAAAAAAAAACAACACTGATGCTGGTGGTGCAAAGAAAAGGCTGTGCAGGGAATCAAAACGCGGAGCGGTAAAGGTATGGGAGGCGCACAGAGACCCCCCCCGCCCGTCTCCCATTTTAGGGTCCCCGTCTGGAGACACATGCCCAGAGGTGGGCTTGTTTCTCACCATCAATAACTGTGGTAACAAAGGGTACAGAAAGTAGGCAGTAGTCCCGGGTTTACCGCCCGTTTGCCTGTAGGGGTCACCAGGCGTAGGTTAATACAGGGCTCCCAAAGCATCACCCGGAGGGGCTCGGTCTTCAGTCTCCCGCTGGTCTCCCTGAGGGCAGGTACCTCAGCCACAGCAGCAGAACCAGATCACTTAGAGGATCCTGTCTTTCAAATGAATGTAGCCGCTGGAAATGTGACTGTGTCGTGTGCCTGGATATTAGAACCTCATCTGCACAGCACCTGCAACACTACAATCATATAACCCCGTTACGAAATATTCATTTGATATGTGTTTATATTTCAACGCGTTTTTTTCAACCATTTAACTGTATTACATGTCAGAGAATATTAGTGTCCCGAACAGATGGGGTGTAATAACCATTTTCGTGCTGGATTAGGGGTAGTGGTCAGGCAGGTATTCTTGAAAGAATTGGATGTGGAACGTCAAAGTTAATTGTATGCGTTTTTAAACAAATTGTATCAGGCCTTGAAAAGCAAATAATTCTAAACAAATTTGTATCACTGCCTGACGAGGGGCATCGTGTCTGTCAGTGTTAAACGCTTTGATTATTATATATTGCATGTTTAAACAGGTGCGCCAAACACGGCTAATCTTATCTAAGCAGCAGCTGCGTAGCGTGCTTTAATCAATCATTTACTGCTTTACTGCCGAGGACAACAGTCTATTGTTGGGTTTTCTGTCGGTCTTTAAAACTTTTATACTTGAGCTTCGGCGGGGACCGTTTGAACATCTGCCGCTCCGAGGAGACCCCAGCGCGGAGTGTCGCACGCACGCATCCCGGGAACGCGCACGGGAACGCGCGCCGTACGTGAGCCCCTGTCCCACCCTGGTCGGAGTCCTGCTGAAGAAAAAAAACATTGGTGGAATATGAAGGCATCCGAGTTTTACTAAGGGTTGTGAGACTGTCACTATCAGAGTTGATTCTCGTTAGAAACTTAATAATAATAATAGTAATAAAGGAAGTTTTTTCTCGCATAGTCATGTTTCCTTACATGTATGTGGCACCATGCGTTTTAGTACCTTCAATCATTAAATTATAGCCTTTCATCTGTATTAGTTTATCTTTCTGGCTTGGCAGTTAACCCTGGTATAACGGTCGTGTGGATCCGGCCAGAGGAAGAGCGGCCATATCTCCGCTTAAAAAACCCATAACATATTTCAGTTATTATTAATAGAAAACTATTATGTTAAGAAGGCAGTGGTGCCACGCAGTACAAAGCGTAAAATTAGTTATAATAGTAATTTTGTATCGTTATAAGCCCAATGACCTTTCACGTATGTCCGTGTAACTACGGAAGTTGTGTTTATCTGCAGTAGTTGCACTTGTTGTTACGTTTGGTTTGTCTGAGGTACGATTTCATATGAAAGGAAACTGGACGACAGTATCCGAGTAGCACTGTGAAAGTTCAGGGTCGTTAGTGTAGAATTATTGACATAAAAGAGGTGAAACCCGGGATTACACAGGAATCCGTTTATACTTTTTACACTTTATCCTAAGCCACATATAAATTAAACACTGGGGGCAGCAATGACCAGCCCTGTAATTGTATACATTAATCTCGCATTCGGACTGAAAAGGTAGCGTCGATCGAGCAGCCCGTGTGATAGATCCCGGATCTGCAGCAGTGGTCCGCGGGGCCACATGTCCTGACATGCAACCTGGAGTAACAACTTTGCATTATGCATAGACAGAGGTCTGCCGATTACAATATGCCTTTGAAAAAAAGGCTTTATATGTGGCTTTATTTATTAGATACAAATATGTTTGTCCTAACATGGGCGCTTAGTGATATATGAGGGTTTTATTTACACAGTTGTGAGAAAATAAGATGCATAAACAACACAGATAGCCAGGAAGACGCAATCCTAGGAACAATCCTTTACTGTGAAAGAAAGTGTCGTGCATTTCAAAAATAATTTCTAGATTTATTTTGTATGGGAACTGTATGTTTACATGTATGTAAAAAAAAATAATAATACAGCAGGAAACAGCACATCATGTCAGTCATGACTGCTGGACGTTTCCTGTTGGGAGGCCAGGAATCATCCAGGAAGATCCCACAGCATGAAGGAAAGGTGTTTTACCATTACACAGAACGCCTGTGTCCTGTGTCCCTAAGGTCCCCGGATCTCAGGAGCATTTTTTAAAGTTAACCATCCCGCCTCTCAGCTTCTTCCAGGCTATTCATTAAATGGGTAATTTGGCCACCCCCCGTGTAACGGTCACAGTGGGACCTTTGTGCATGTTTCGGAGAGATCGTTTTTGTTTTCCTCCATCGTAATTGTAAAACGGGAGCTGGAAACACTCCAAAAAGTTCAAACTTCCAACTGAAGCGAACACTGCCCCCTCCCCCCCGCCGAAAGCTCCAGGCCTTTCAGTGGGTAGTCCTCCTGCTTCTCTGTGAGTCTACAGCACACAGACACTTTTAGTTGAGTAATGTGTGCTTCAGTAACCGGACGGCCTTGGCAAATAGAGGACATATGGTCATTTGTTTGTTAATTACCTGTCATATATGGTGTGATCTAAAAGCACTATTCCGTGTTTGCAGTTGGGTCCTAAATAAATAAATGCGAGGAAAAGTGACCATTAGTCTTTCATTAATGACAGGGCACTGAGTTCTGCCTGCATCTCCCACCATTAATGATAAAGCACTGAGCTCTGCCTGTGTCTCCCACCATTAATGATAAAGCACAGAGCTCTGCCTGCATCTCCCACCATTAATAATACAGCACAGAGCTCTGCCTGCATCTCCCACCATTAATGATACAGCACTGAGTTCTAATGATAAAGCACAGAGCTCTGCCTGCGTCTCCCACCATTAATGATAAAGCACAGAGCTCTGCCTGCATCTCCCACCATTAATGATAAAGCACAGAGTTCTGCCTGCGTCTCCCACCATTAATGATACAGCACAGAGCTCTGCCTGTGTCTCCCACCATTAATGATAAAGCACTGAGTTCTGCCTGTGTCTCCCACCATTAATGATAAATCACAGAGCTCTGCCTGCGTCTCCCACCATTAATGATAAAGCACTGAGCTCTGCCTGCGTCTCCCACCATTAATGATGAAGCACAGAGCTCTGCCTGCGTCTCCCACCATTAATGATAAAGCACAGAGCTCTCCCACCATTAATGATACAGCACAGAGCTCTGCCTGCGTCTCCCACAATTAATGATAAAGCACAGAGCTCTGCCTGCGTCTCCCACCATTTACAATACAACACAGAGCTCTGTTTGTGTCTCCCACCATTTACAATACAGCACAGAGCTCTGCCTGTGTTTTTAATAATAATAATAATAATTTTATTTGTAACGCACTTTACATTTAAAATAAATCTCAAAGTGCCGCAAAATAAGTTACCCTTAAAAAAAACACAAATAAAACAAGCAAGTGGATCAATAAATAAGAAATCTGCAGCCTACAATATTAATTAAAAACCATAAGTCCTGTTAAAAAGAAATGTCTTAAGTCCTTTTTTGAAATTTTGAATAGTCTGTGGTGCCCTCAAATGGTCCGGGAGGGTGTTCCATAGTCGAGGGGCGGCAGAAGAGAAGGCCTGATCACCCATGGAGTTTGGTCCTGGGAAGGAGGAGACGATTTGAGTTTGTAGATCGTAGAGATCGTGTTGAGGATATTGGGGTAAGTAGTTCTTTTAGGTAGAGGGAGGCATTTCCATGGATGCATTGGTGAGTGATAAGGGAAACCTTGTATTCGATCCTTGCAGAAATGGGGAGCCAGTGAAGTGACTGAAGAATGGGTGTAATGTGTCATATTTTCTAACTCTCATCAGAATCCTTGCTGCACTGTTTTGTATGTATTGGAGTCTTTGAAGACCCTTATTGGGGATTCCAGTGAGTAGTGCATTGCAGTAGTCAAACCTGGAGGAGATAAAGGAGTAATCCAGTTTTTCAGCATCTGGCAAGGTGAGAGTAGGACGGAGTTTTGCAATATTTCTGAGGTGGTGAAATGAAATCTTGTAGACATGTTTGATATGAGATTCAAAGGCGAGTTGAGGGTCAAATCTTACACCAAGGTTGATGGCTGATGGGGCGAGGGGAATGTCGTGACCGGAGACTGTAATGCAGGGCATGGAGACTGACTGAAGCTGATGCGGGGTGCCAACCAAGATCACTTCACTTTTAGTGCAGTTTAACTGGAGAAAATTTTGTTTCATCCACAATCTGATCTCCTCAAGACAGGTGATGAGTATCGATGGCATTGATGGTGACGGTGATGATGATGCTGCAGAGGAGTATTTATCAGCTTTCATGTAAAGCTGTGTGTCAGCAGCATAACAGTGAAATGAAATTCCATAGCGACTAATGATATGGCCAAGAGGAAGTATGTATAAAGTGAGAAGGAGGGGGCCAAGAACTGACTCCTGTGGGACCCCACAGGTCACAGTGTGTGCCCGGGACCTTGCATTTCCAAGGGAAATGCACTCTGCTCTGTCAGTAAGGTAAGACTGAAACCAAGACCAGGCAGTGTCAGTTATCCAATGGTGTGATGTAACCGATTTTGGATTATATCATGGTCAATAGTGTCGAACGCAGTCGCTGCCTCCCACCATTAAAGACACAGCACTGAGCTCTGCCTGTGTCTCCCACCATTAACAACCCAGCATAAAGCTTTGCCTGCATGTCCCACCATTAATGACACAGTGCAGAGCTCTGTCTGTGTCTCCCAGCATTTACAATACAACACAGAGCTCTGTCTGTGTCTATCACCATTAACGACACAGCACAGAGGTCTGCCTGCATGTCCCACTGTTAACGACACAGCACAGTTCAGTTCCAAATGGAACCTCATCATTTCTTCATGAAGGTGTGAGTTTTGTTTCTCCACACTTTCCCCGTGATCAGAATGATGAAAGCCCATGCAGCCGAGGCTGGATTCCAGATCCCGAATTCCCTGGGATTACAAGCCGCTGGCCCGTGCTTCCGTGCTCCCCTGTAACTGCCTCTGTTTTGTGTGTCGAACACGGGGACCTACTTCAGGCGGGATGTGAGTGGAACAGAGCAGGTGGTGTTAGCAAGGTGAGGCGAGCGCCCCCAGCTGATTACAGAGACATATGGCGTGTCGGCCCCGGGTCCAATCGGACCCCGCGGCGGCAGCTCCCAGTTAACCTTGAGTTTGAGTAATAGCGTGTCACCCGGTGGCTGCCTCCCATCTTGCCCGGCCAGTGGAAACCAGTCCCTCATCCTTCAGCTTGTCTTCCCGGAAAGTATGGATTGGGCGTTCGGCACACATCCAATCTCTCGCGTTCCTCTGGACTGGAGAGAGTAAGAGAAGGCGGGCCTTTAAAGATAACGGCACCCACTGAGCAACATCTGTGTCAAGGTGGCTTCTGGGACAGTGGTAAGCGAGGTCTATCCCTTCACCCCCCCCCCCCCCCGCCTCAGCGGTGCTAAT
>JAODKN010000046.1:5586330-5597548 GCA_026774425.1 Petrocephalus zakoni
GCTGAGGGCACTGTGAGGCGAAACTGTCCCTCGTTAGGAATCCAGGAAAGGCAGTTTAGAGGAGCAATGCCTTTATCCATGTTTGTCCACAGCCACAAGCACGCCTTTATCTTCTGACTGTCTTACTTCTTGACTGTTTTTTTTTTTTTTTTTTTTACAATGCAACGATGCTGAACCTATTTTTTCGTACACACAGAATGTAAAATTTACATTTAAAATGAGAAAGGTATTTGCATGGCCTAAAAAATGAAAAGGGAGGCATTATGCTTATTGCAAAGAAAATGGTAGGAAAATTACAGAATGAGACATTCAAATAAATGCGGCTGAACGGGCAAATGGCATTTTTCAAATCTGACAGCAATTGTAAGGTTAATTTAATTCAAAAAAGGCCCTACTGAGGATTTGTACAGGTGACATTTGGTTGCAGAAGACAAGCATAGATTTTACCATCAGACTCAACCTAGATCAGTCTGCCCCACCAGATCTGATTCTGAAGCCTCCCCGCTACCCCACTCTATTTCCAGCATAATTGTGATCTTTGTTAATTCACTCCAAGCTCATCATTTTGTTGTCCGCACTGCACCCCCAGAATGATTAATCAAGCTTTATGTTTTGCAATTTGATATGTAGAATCGACAAAGCTGGATGAAGGCAAAGCTGTTATCACAATGAAGAAAATCCAGCGTTTTTAAAGAGATAATCAGTTGATTCTCACTCCTGCTATGCTTTGGCCGTGAGGAACTGTCACATCTATCCAGTAATTTTAGAATCCATTCATTAATTCTCTACTGTCAATTGCTTGTGAAGTTTCGCCCTAGTTACCACCACGGTGAGGTTATTTACACCGATTTGTCTGGAGAAGCTGCAGCTTAGTGGAGTGTGAATCACATTCAGGTGAGCTCTCAGATGGTGTCATCTGACATTTAACTGGCGTGATTTCACTGTAGGGCTTTGGGGTGTTACGGCAAGCACCCGCCCCCAGCTCCAAGCTTTCAGGTTAGGCGGAGATATCCTTGATGTTTGGCTGCACCCCCCCAAAGCTACCCTCTCAAGCTACAACTATTTCTGCTCTGAAAGAGAAGGTGATCTCGAGTGAGACTGTCTCGACTTCTGACTTCCTTGTCTTAATAAAAATCCATAAAAATCTTCAAATGGGAAATAAAATGTAAATGTACCCCGAGCGGGACAATTGATGCTGCACCCATTACGTCACCCATTAGGAATTCCAGGGTTTTGTTATTTATTAATGATAAAATAATCTGCCCCTTCATAAATTCTATAACCGCTTATCTAATTAAGGGTCACAGTGAGTTAGGAACCTTTCCCATGATGCACTGGGCCCGTGCTGCACTAGGTGAGGTATGTCATATTGAAAACATATTTTGACTGTGGTTGACATTGGCAGGAAGAAAAATGAAAATATAAAGCAGGCTGCCCTTCATCATCCTGAGGGAGAGAGTGATGTCAAGCCTTTGGGGGTGGGGGTCCCATACAATGACACGCTCTCTATCTGCCCATTACCGGGAGCTGCAGACAGGCATGATGGGAAATAGCCAAACAGCCTCGTTTCCCCAGCCTGGGCGAGGAGGCTGGTAGCATGAGTGACGTGTTTACCTCCCGGGACGCTCCGGCACGCCGTCCGTATTTACACGCCTGGCAGGCAGGGAGGACGCACTTCTCGGCACCCATCTGACGTCGGGTTCAAAGCCAAAGCCGAGAAAGAGCCAGAGGGAGGACGAGGAGGAGCGGGTGGGAGGTGGGATGAGAAGAAGCCACCTGGGACATGGGACGGGCTCTCCTGCAGCTGGGCCTCCTGGTTCCCGTGACCTCCCTGATGGCTGCCCCAGGGGCTTAGCTGTTGCACCTTGAGAGAGACAGAACTGACGCTGGCAATGAGCTAAACGCTCAGCATTCACCAAATGCTCAGTCCGCTCAGAAGCACAGAGCGAGCGGGGCGCCTGTCTGAAAGGGACCCACGTCTCTTTAAGGCCTGCTCTTCGTTTGTTGTACATGTGGCGGAAATCGAGGTCTTCGGATTCTCGAGCAGAGCGAGACGAGTTACGCAACGCCGTAGCTCTTTCTTTTTTTGGAAAACGGGGGCCGTGTTAGAAATGGAAAAGGGTCAAATTTAAATATCTCAATGTGAGATAAGGACAAATGTCACGGTGACGCAGGTGAAGCAGATCAGAGCGTGATACCGTGCATCAGCGGTGAGGCCGTCTGCTTCTGGCATCCCACATACATTATGCTGTTTTTTTTGCCCTCTAACTGGCATGTTTAACCATGCGCTGGTCACGTGATGGGGAAGTGATTCCTCTGTGGTCTAACAAACTGTTACAAACCAGGCAAGCTGGTTGACTTGGGGGCGGGGGGGTAACGTTTGTTTCGGAGTGGCGCGTGGGAGCGACGCCTCCTCCCTCACAGCTGAGACCCCTGCAGCGCCCCCCAGAGGCCGTGGCAGCTTCCTGCCTGTGTGTATTTTTAGCGAGGCCCATTATCGCCGCACAGCTACTTCAGGAAGTTCCCGGATAAGGGTGTAGCGGCCTGACATGCATACAGTAAGACAAACTATGAACATGTCACGAAATGTATGTGCAGATAAATCCGAATAAAACAAAACAAGAATTCAGTTTGGTCACTGAAGGGCCCATTCCCTCCAAAGCCACGTCACTGCCTCAACCTGGCTGGTGTTTATGCATAACCAGCGGTTTGTGTTTTCAGGGTTAATACTGTGTCTCTGCTTTGGTTTGCATTACTCCTGTTTTTATTTGCTATTCCGGATCATTCTGCTGCTGCTGGCAGCACACTGGTACTAGAAGCCACCCAGTCTGACCACAAGCAGTGCAAATCAACTGGTCAAACCATCCATACATCCATCCATCCTTCCATCTGACGGACCTCCTCCTACTCATCAAACTGGGGATTAAATAAGTGTTTTATTTTTTTAAGTGTTATTTTGAGAAATTCATCTGCATCAACGGGCCTGAGATGAAGATCAGTGATAAATAACAGAGTGTGACTGGCTCAGTGGCACAGGGCAGTCCTGTCTCTGCTGGGCTATAACAGACCAGGACCAGCCGAGGTGACGGGAAACAGACCCTGTCTGCCCACCTGCCCCCCTTCTCCTGAGGCAGGGGATCCTGCTCCTTCATGCATCATCCCCATTATTTATAGGAACTCCTCTTAGTGTTGGGTCTGAGTTTAGGGTCAGGCTCAGGGTTAGGGAATAAGAGTCTGGCGTGTTTATCCTCTGTGTGTAACGGGAACGCCTGTTCCTCCACGACTGACGCTGCGGAGGACACGGGAGCTGGACCCTGGCCGAGGGTTTGACAGGATCTGCCGGCGCGTGCTGGACCTCCGTGAAGTGAGACCCCACCCCACCCCCCCCGCGCCCTGCAGCTCCCTGTCTGCATCCCCCTCCCGTAATCCACAGTCGCCCTCATTACGTCTCCCCTCGGATTTCGTTCCGACTCATTTCCATGACTGTGAGTTTTGAAAAATTAATAACACGTCACGGCGAATGGCGCTAATCTGGGGATGTTTAGTGCTTCCTGAAAGCCGTCAGCAGCCGGGACAGGCTCTCAGTCTGGGACAGTGTGTCATTAATCAGGATCATTTCCTTCTTTCACTCTGTTGGGCTTTTTCTGAGTCGCTGTTGAGTCGATGTAAATTGCCCCACAGACACCCCCAGTACAGCCACCCCCCCACGACCCCCCCACCACTCTTAGGGGAGGTCGACAGGAAGTGTCAGAAGACAGCCGCCGTCACGTCTCGCGTAGCTGGTGCAGACACCTGGGTGCACCCACGTTAGCGATGTTTACAAAAACATCAGTCATGGGGGGTGGGGGGGGGGCAGTCATGGGAAACGGGGGCAGGTTTCCTCCACCTGTGTGGTCGGGGGCTCGTTCGCCTCTTGGCGACACGGTGTAACGTGCTGCCAGCCTGTATTTGGGTTCACGCTCGCCCCCTTGAATTTGTGCTGCACATGTGCTGTTTATATGCTGCATTTCACACATGCGATTCGTGCTGGGGGGGGATTTCATGACACACGCGTGCGGTGGTATGATCAGCCCCCTGAGCTGTAACAGAATTCACAACTTCCCCTTCTACCCTTTGCTTTTCTCAGACCGTTACTTACATCTGCTACATAGGATCATTGTGTCATTTTTAAAATAACAAATTCTAAAATGACATTAACACCCCTTCACTAAGGCCTGGATTAAATGGACCAGCATTATTTCTCTTTTTGATTTATTTTCACCAATGCTGTATGACAATATAGAAACGAGTTCTCCCTCGCTCTGTGAATTCCTGTGTTCCTGGGTGCCTGTTAGTTACTGCTTAACACAGATGTACCGTAAGGATCTGCCTGCATCATCACTGCTTCTGCTTCCCTAGTCTGCCTCCTATAGGTCGTCCTGAAGATCTGCATGTGCGGCAGGCAGGTAAACGGCAGGGGCGGAACTTTGCCTTCCTGGCCAATCAGCTTTAGCGCACCTGACTGCTATGGAAGTAGCCCCGCCCCCATCTGTCAGAGGAGAGCACAGTCTGCCCCAGAGGCCACGTGTCAGGGACGGCTGGGTGGTGGCACCACGGGGGGTCGACATGGAGGAGAGCGCCAAAAATGAAATGCGTATTTAAATGAACCAATCAAGCGTTAATTAGCAAATAGTAAATGAATATGACATAAGCATCACTTCAGTGTGACTAGCTGCTACTCTAATGTTTTAAAATGCATTTGTGTGTTCGCTTAATGATCGGAGAGAAAATAAGATAAAGATGGCGTTTAGCATCTAGCCGGTGCAGGTCTGCTCCATACCGGCACACGCCGAGACTCACATGCTCTCCGAGAAAATAACACCGTGAAGCGACACGTTGTCTGCGCACCTCAGCTACCGGTGTCATTGACGTGACGTGCTGCCGAGGCACGGCCCTGGCAGACCCGCTTCAGGCTGCAAGCTAACGTGTCGCTAAGAGCAGATTGGGCCGGAGTTTTAGCAGCGTTAGCAGAGAGAAGCTTGCTAGGGGTTTACACAGTGATTAGTGATGGGGAATCGATGGAAGGAGTAGGAGGGAAACACGGGAAGAGGGAACGGGGACCAGGTCACCTGGAGAGAGCTTCAGAGGACGTCAGAGAGCGTGTGTGCACTGTCCGTACCCATCCATACACTTCTGTGCTGTATTGTACATTACCAGATTTAGAAACTTGCTTAATTTCAACAGATTCCGGGACAGACTGGTAGGCCGGGATGCCCCCCCCCCAAGTAACGTTGTGGGCCCCCCTCCAATCGCAAACCTCACATGCATGCAAAACATTTGTAAGGCACTGATGTCATACATGTTATATGGACTCATGACATGCTACTTCTATAGCTCTCATTTTTAGATATACAGTCTCATTATGGTGGGAATCATAACACGAAAAAAAATTTGGTACAACCCTTAAAACAATTTTGAAATGTAATGTTATATGTAATATAATGTTTTGTAGTCAAACTACGCTGTTGCGGTGTGCATTTGACGAAAAAAGCATGTTTGTGGAATTTGCTAACTACTGCAGTGCATGATGGGTACGATATTTGGAAACAACTGCTGAAACTGGTGTAGGCAGGCCCTAAGTGTGAGTTTGGAAAGGTGGGACCCATGGTCCGTTTTTGCCCCAGAGCCCAGTGTATAGCTGTTCTCCCACTCAACAGATTAATAATTTTGCATGTGTTAAGCTCTAATTTGCTCCTCTCATGTCATACACAGACATTTCCTTCATTATAAGAACTGTACTACCTGAGCAGCACACCCAAAGGAAACTATTACTAGCACATGCAGGTGGGAACTTGTTTGTGTGAGAATCTCGCTCAGCCGACGCGCCAGTGGCAGCAGCACCAGCCGGCGCGGTTTGCGGCACCGAGGGCATGAGGCTCACAGCCGCCCCCAGCTGCGCTGGATCATGAGGAGCGTTTGCGGCCAGCTCCTACACAGCAGTGTCCCCAAGAGCGGCCGATCTCATACCTTCATATGACAAATAAGGCAATTTAAAATCCCCTTGGAGGACGTAAAGATCACAGCGGAGGGCTGGGGAGGTGTCCCACATGCCTCTATTAGTGTCGGCTGGGGAGACGGGAGACGGGGCCAAGTTTAATGACGGGAATTAAGCACACGGATCCTTAACTTCTCCGATGGAAATGTCACCGGGGAGCAAGTGTTTCCATGGGATAGCAAATGCTATCTGGGGTGGTGGCGAGAGGGGATCGGACGAGGGGAGCTGGACACTTCTGGGACTGGGAGCAGTGGGGGGGGGGGGGGATTTCATACATTAACTCTGCCAGTATGACATCAGTAAATGTCAATGGCGGCAAATGATATAGGGAAGTAAGTGGGAAATCTGCAGAGTCATGAACATGGCCCTGTGGAGGATTCGTAGCTGCGTCTCTCTCAGCCAGGTCCTTGGGGAGCCCCAGATGGTCCATGTGTTTGCTGGCAGGGAACAAAATTGTGGACCGACTGGGTTCATCACCTTAACCGACACAAGCAGGCGTGACAGGAACACCAGGCTGCAGATGGGTTCCTGGCTGAAGAACTGGACTCACACCCTTCACGAGCGACACAGTACTGAAAAGAGTACTAACGACGTGTTAAGTTTCCTGCGTCCAGCATCACACGTGTGAACCGTCAGTGCGACCTTTAATGTAAGGCACATAAACTTGTCTTTTTTCAAAATGGCAATTAACAACAAGTTTAAATCCATCTATATGAATTATGAATAAATATTTTAAGTTCATTGTCATGACGATGTTGCAGTGGACTGTGATAAGTGTGATCGGTGGCCATATGGTGCAGACGATGGGCCACTTTTCCTCAGTGAGGTTAAAGAATCATTTAAAGAATGCCTTAAAACTCTGAATTAAGATGCATTTCGTATTGTCATATAGGGGTTAAAGGCCACTGAACATAAAATAAATTTAATTAAATTAAATAATCACGTTACACAGCTGTATGAATGAGTGTTTTAGAGTAGAGCTGGGCGATTCATGACTCACCCAGGTGAATAACCCAGATACGTTAAATAACTCATGAGTCACGAATCTGAGGTCTCCATTAACCTGAATTAAACTATAATACTAAACTATAATACATACGGCGCCTATAATACATACTACATACAGCTTATAATGTTTTCAAACCCATTACTAGATCAGTACAGCCATAGTAGCAAGTATAGCTGCTAAAATGTCATACGCACTCGGATCGACATGAGTGAATCCGCCGGATCCCGTTCTGAACCGGGCACCCGGATCGCACACAGCCATGAGTGAATCCGCCGGATCCCGTTCTGAACCGGGCACCCGGATCTCACACAGCCGTGAGTGACTATGCCGGATCCCGTTCGGAACCGGGCACCCGGATCTCACACAGCCACGAGTGAATCCGCCGGATCCCGTTCTGAACCGGGCGCCCGGATCTCACACAGCCGTGAGTGAAATCGCCGGATTCCGTTCGGAACCGGGCACCCGGATCGCACACAGCCGTGAGTGACTCCGCCGGTTAGCTCCCTCTACAGCCGGAATCATAGAGCCGGTTCGGAGCCGCGCACCCGGATCGCACACAGCCATAAGTGAATCCGCCGGATCCGGTTCTGAACCGCGCACCCGATCCTGGCCCGAGCACGCTTCGTCATTACCGTGCGACTTAACGATCCTGGCCCGAGCATGCTTTCATCATCACGTACGACTTCGCTCAGCAGAATTGAGTTCATGATTAATGTCCTTATTTTGTGGCTTATTTGGAGTCGTTTTGGGCACGATACAGACAGATTGATCAAAGTTCACAATGCAGCGATTTTTATTTATTCGGGCTGCACGAATAAGAAGATGCACATTTTACCAAATATCTGAGTTTGTACAGACTAGTGTTGCATGGAATACCAGCACTGGAACGATGCCCTGGTACTGCATTTTTGAAAGCTGTTCTGCATCTTTTTAGTACCGGTACTAATTACATTATTACATCGCTAAACATCGAAGCAGAACCATGGACTCAATATGTCAGAACCACAGCCGAAACTCAATTATACCCTATGTCAGAATTGCACGAGTCATGCTGCATAGAATACTAAAATGTCAGCTAGTTGAATAAGATCTCCCTAGCTTCAAGTCAGTGATTTTTAAGGGATCTTATAATATAGCAAGCAGGCTACACTAAGATCCTCAAACTAGCATCTGTGCCCACAGGTTATTATGCTGCGCTGTGTCTTAGGCAGCTAGGCTCGGAACACACTGGATGCGCGGCATGTGCATTGCGGTTGCGGAGAGTATCGGTTTCCATCCCGGTGCCCATGTTACCAGATTAGAGCAGCCACACTGCCTGCGTGAGATGCGCGGCTCACGCCTCGTGGCAGCGGGGTCTCATCTCGCCGGCCGGAGTGGCGCCTATTTTTTCACACGCAGTAAGTGGAAAAAATAGACAGTTAAAAGGTCTGTTGATAGTCATATTGACATCATACCAGCAACTTTATGCCTCGGCTATATGTCATAGATATGAAAAAGTAGCAGTTAAAGAGGGATTACTGTATAGTTTTAAAATGAAGATGATTATTACTATTATTATTATTATTAATATTATTATTGTAGCAATTAGGCATATGCTTCTTAACCTTTGTCTAAGCTAAATCTAAATTACAATTATAATTTTATCATTGCTGATTATCAAAGGTAAACTCCATATACAAAGATAGGGTTTGTGGCTTACCGCCTCTGCAAGTGATCCATGGCGTGGGTAAGTGATCCAGGGCGTGGCTAAGTGATCCAGGGCGTGGCTAAATGATCCAGGGCATGGCTAAGTGATCCAGGGCGTGGCTAAGTGATCCAGGGTGTGGCTAAGCGATCCAGGGCGTGGCTAAGTGATCCAGGGCGTGGCTAAGTGATCCAGGGCGCGGTTAAGAGTACTGCCCCTGAACACGTAACGGAGTGATTGCAAACAGACTAGGTTTTAGGGATCCAATGTGCTTGGTCACGGTATGGGTGACCTACTGTGAGGACACCCTGAGACACTGGCCTGCGATGTGAGCATGGACCTGGGCAGGCCCACGTGTGTTGAGTTTACCGTGAGGACACCCTGGGACACTGGCCTGCGATGTGAGCATGGACCTGGGCAGGCCCACGTGTGTTGAGTTTACCGCAGAGACGCCCTTCGAATTCAACTGAATTCAAACCAGCTGTGTTGGCGGTGAAGCTGCAAAGTGTAGAATGAACAGAACCTGTAACATGGGGGACATTTAGGATGATGACGGGAATCCACAGCCGTGCTCCGAGATTCGGGTGATGTCTCCCACCTTATTGTTAAACCCCCCATCTCCTCCCAGACAGAAAAGCAAAATGCGCCCCCAGCGATCATTAAGTATTCAGTGAGGACGCCTGGACCAGACTCCCAGAAAAGAACAACATCCCTGCTCAGTGAATTATTCAAAAAAATAAAAATAAATAAATCAAGGCTCCGGTCTCCAAGGAAGGTGCCTGTGAAAGCTTCTCAGATGCATGAGCTAAACTACAAAAGACCCACTCCAAGTCAGTATGGTGGTGCTGGGAGGACCTTTAGGTATGGCGGCATGTCCTCTTTCAGCTGGGGATGGTGAAGGGGGCATGGTGACCTGAAATGTTCGCAGTGTCACATCACAGCATTCCGGGGCACCTGGGCATCTGTATGATTCGCCAGCCTCCATTTCTGAAAATTACCCCAGAAAGTTGTTCTTAGGCTCTGCAGGTTTCGGTCTTAACAGCCTTTCTGGGTGTGTGTGTGTGTGATGTCATCTTGACCGACAAAAGTATGTCAGCTTATATATGACTTGTGGGTTCATCTAAAAAGTGGATGCAGTACCTTCCAAATAATCATCAGTGGATGAAGGCAGATTCATTCTTTTGGGTGGGTTTTTCAAATCACTCCAACCAACTAATACTTCCTACTTCCTGCTTTCTGTTTTGCCACCTTTGCCCAAACAAACTCCTCCAAATTCAAACAGGTAAACGTGAGTATAAATCTTAAGCCGTAGATTCTTATTACCCTGTTATGTGCTCCCCTCAACCCCTGACTTCCCACACCGACCTGGGCGGTTCCCACATACTCTCTTCCTCAGGAACATGCTCCACCCTCTCTCGCTATTTGCCCAAATCCAATTGGTTCCTGGACATCCCCCTGGCAACAGCAGATGTTAGCATGGCGATGGGGACCCGTCCATCCCACCTATCAGACAGAATGTGGGTCAGTCAAGCTTCCTTGGGACCCCACAGATAGTTAACGCATCAAAAGGTGCCCTCAGGGACATTCCATAACAAATCTAATTTTAATTAAATGCAATTTGTGTTAATTTGATTACTTATTTGATTAATAGTGCAAAGGTTTCCCAATGTGTGCAACAGCCTAGTTTCTCGTTTTTCTTAACTTTCCACAAGTTAACCACAACATCGATCACTAATGCGTTTCCACAGAAATGTCTCCTGTGTTATGGGGACTCCTCCTAAGTTCAGACCTCCTGGAGCAGCCTGTGATCCTCTATCCTTTTTGTAAACAAATTACGGATAATAGATTATGTAAATACAACAGATGTCAACGTCACCTACCCCGAGAATGACTATGATTTAGTGGAGCTGTTTCATTACCGCTCGCCTAGTTAGGCACAGTGAAATGCATTTTAAATCAGGCTGTTTTGTGTGTAAGGAAACAGAGTGATATCACAGAGAGACCCTGAGTCCTTTAAGATTACTCTCAATGTGATCTTCATCCAAGACGAAGAGAATCCCATTAAACAAATAACACACAACAAATTGTACTTTTTATGTGCTTATTGAACACAACACTTCAACATTGACTCTGTTTGCTGGAAAAGGATGTGAGCCTTGAGCATAATCAGCTCTGGTAATGGGATTATGTGAGTCAGATGTTCTAAACAACAGGATGACAATCAGATGTTAGTCAGAGGGGCCCTTTGCTGTGAAAAAATACATAAGGCTTGACTGTCACCATCAGGTTTTGCTTTTTGCAAAAGTCTGTGGACGGAAATCATGCACCAATCAAAATAAATTAAGGAGATGAGTTTTGGTGCTGATGAGAATAGACCTATTTCACTTTGGCCGCCATCATCCACAGTCAAACAGTGGGTGAAGGGAGATACTTCAATGCCAATGTGATTGACTTGAAGATCAATTCATCCATCCATCCATCCATCCATCCA
>JAODKN010000046.1:5634959-5646961 GCA_026774425.1 Petrocephalus zakoni
AGGAACTCACTTCTGTAACTCCCTCCCTTTGGTGACAGGAAGTCACTTCTGTAACTCCCTCCCTTTGGTGACAGGAACTCACTTCTGTAACGCCCTCCCTTTGGTGACAGGAAGTCACTTCTGTAACTCCCTCCCTTTGGTGACAGGAAGTCACTTCTGTAACTCCCTCCCTTTGGTGACAGGAAGTCACTTTTGTAACTCCCTCCCTTTGGTGACAGGAACTCACTTCTGTAACTTCCTCCCTTTGGTGACAGGAACTCACTTCTGTAACTCCCTCCCTTTGGTGACAGGAAGTCACTTCTGTAACTCCCTCCCTTTGGTGACAGGAAGTCAGTTCGGCTCCAGCCGAATAGAGTGTGTGTACATTATCCAGTGTGTTTTCTGATAATGGCTGCTCTACAGAAACCTCTGTTAACAAGACGCACAAAAAACAATTTTATATATATATATATATATATATATACATATACAAATATATCACTCTCACAAAATTTTTAATATAATTTTTTACATATATTTTTTAATATAATATATAATTATTACAACCCCCCCCCCCAATGGGGAAGTCCAGAATGTCTGGATTCACAGAACCACCTACGGCAGCGAGGATGCAAGACAAATATTCTCCTGAGAGACCTTCTGAATCACACTGAGGGCCTGTTGGGTTGAGTTGTCACTAACAAGGCCACACCTGCCCCACACAATGTAGATGACCAATCGCACAGCTGTGCACAGCATATAGTAGCTGAAGCATCAGAGATCCACCGTCATTATTGGAATGAAACTCTCGAAAACAGCAGAACATCTGTCATTATTAAAGAATAACATCACATGTTGTGACGATGGCAAGATAATCTACTGAGGAAAAACAAGCCCATTGCATTCTATATTTCTCACTTGTCAAGTTACTTTTGGAGTACTGAATATTGATCCTTGCCTGTTACTTGATCTCTTTCAGGGTTTTTTTGTTTTGTTTTGAGTGCTTCTTGTGTTGTACAATGTACTACGCTCACCTTCTTCACCAACTTCTCTGCTTTTGGTCTTCTGAGAGAAATCATCTGAAAGCCATGGTGCCCTGTGAATCGGAATCAGAATAATCTTTATTGGCCAAGTTTGTAAACATGAATATTTTTCATACCTATTACAACGAGACTGTCTACCGAAACTCAGAAGCTGCACGGGATGCAATAAAGCATGAGATAGATAGAATGATAGAGAGAGAGAGTGAGAGAAAGATAGTGAGCAGGGGTGATGCAAGGTAGAGTTGTAGGATACCGGCTGAATAGAGTGCAAAGTGTCTGCTGTTAGCAGACCAATCACTGTCGGTGAGGGACACTGCAGTGGGAGAGAAACTGCCCTTGTACTTGGTGGCTTTGGCTTTGATGGCTCTGTGTCTCCTGCCAGAGGGTAGAGGGTAGAAGTGATAGTGTCCTGGGTGAGGGGGGTCAGCTCTAATCTTGCCCACACACTTCTTGGCCCCGTTACTGGAGTCCTGGAGTCCTGGAGCATTGGCAGGACACACCTGATGATTCGTTGGATCTTCAGAGATGTTTAATGAGACTCTCTGACCCCAAATGATGGGGCACAGCAGAAGTGTGGCTATTAATAATGGAGTACACGCACTTTACACAAGATGGTATGATGTTATGTTATGATGTTACACCAAGGGTATTAGTGTAACATATAGGGTACTTCTACAGCACTGCTTAGACACATATGGCTACTTCAGTAAATATAAAAAAACCCTTCTCAGAAATCCATGGATCTTTAATGATTGAGGTTTTTGGTCACAGTGCCATAAACAGTCACTCCAGCCATGTGCCCCCTGCTGCCTGGGATGAGGTTCTATGTCCAGATTAAACAGCTGGAAGGTGGATGGACGGATGGACGGACGGATGGATGGATGGATGGATAACATAACTAACAAAATGTGTGTGAGAACTCTCAATACATATCATGCTTCCGTCTGTAATTTAGAAAAGAAAACAATAAATGCCAAACACATTTACAGGTTGAGTAAATGAGGAAACATTGACTGAAGGGACGTGACATGTTGCATATTGTAGATATGTTAAATAATGCAAATGGCGTGTGCAGAAGCGTGGCTTATAGCCACCCAAAGAGGCCCCTCGGCTGCGCGTCACCGCGGGTGTCCAGCTGCGTCCCCTGGCCCTGCTCACATACATGCAGCAATTTGCACTCATCTCTTTGCAAGCAGCTGGAAGGTAAATTAAAATGATTTTTTTCAGTCTCTATGTTATTAATCCTAATGTTCAAAAGTCAATGCCACCCCCCCCCCCGCCCCCTCAGCAAAGATGCTTTTAAATTGCCCTTCCTGTCATTTTCATTAAAGTCTGGGTCAAACCAGAAACTGAGAAGGGGTCAGATTCCGCATGATACATTTAGACTTCCTGGTTTTGGTCTGACGTGCCTGCAGTCTCTCTCTCTCACCAGTCTCACTGTCCTTCCTCCTGACACTCATAAACTTTACATATTAAATCAAGTGTGGAGTCATTCGTAATTAACATAAAAGGTAAATGAAAACTCTTTTGGGGAAGTATTGTTTGAAAAGTTGCAGGAAGAAGCCTCCCTGGCTGATGAGGGGGGGTCCAGTGTGACCTGCTTCGCACTTAACCCCCCCAGTGACACAGATCATGTAGGGGCAGGAAAAAGCCACCTTGATTATTCTGCTCGCTGCTTTATTCTGATGAAACCACCCCCTCGCTCATCAGCATCTGTTAATGACTCGCAGGTGGGCTAAGCAGACCCCCCGGATACTGAACTGTGGAGGACACAGCATGTGTTCAAGGTCAAGTCGGCAATAACAAGGTCAAACATCAACGCCCCCTCAGCGGGATGCCAGTGGCTGCATGGTCCCTATTCACACAGTCTAGTCCTGCCTGTGATGACATGGATGTTCATGGTGAGGGTAATACCAACAGTACGGTGTCCCGATACCCCAGAATGGTGACTGTTTCAGAACCCCCAGTACACTTCACCTTCAGAGGATGAATGCCTCAGGGTGTTGGTGAAATACAGATGTAGGAGTGGGGCATGATTCTGGGGGAAAAAAATCACAAGAATAATAAAATAGCATTTGGCTTAAAATTCCCTGATGGAAGAGCAGTGGATTTAATAATCCGAACCACACAGAAGGAAGGAGGTGACTCCCCAGCCTCGTGGAGGTAACGGGGAGTTAGTGAGACCTACCCAGCTGTCCTTCCCTCTGGGTGACAGGTGTCTCTGCCACGACACACTCACAGCAGAGTAAAAAGGTTACCGCTGTCACATACAGAAAAAATGTCACCGAAAGGAGAGGGGGTCAGCAGGTTTAGGGCTGATACGCAGACGTGGGACACTAATTTAACTCATCTCGTCAGTCAGTTTGGGCTTATGCAGGAACTACTTCCCTAAAAGATGTGCAGACCTGGTATTGACACACGTTATAAATCAGCTACGTTGTGGATTCAGGCATATAGGTGTTGTTAGTAGTCCTACATGCAGTATGAATTGACATAGATTACAGACGGATGTGTCTTCACACTGTTAGTATGTATCTCTGAGGCTCAGAGCTCAAACTCATAACAAACATGTCACTCTTCCCAGGTCACCAACGGAATTTGATTAGATAAACAGGCGATTCCAAGAGTAACTCCGACTGGATGTAACGCATCTTGCCAGACCTCCCTGTGACATGTTTGCTACTTGGAGCCTTCTTCATGGTGCCAGACATGACAAGCACCATGATAGCTGTGACACATTTCACTCTGGCCGGAGACGCGCTCGTCCCCCACAAAGCCCTGTCTGGTGACGCCCGTTACCTTCCGTATCAGACAGTAAGAGTTCTGCCACACCGGTAACCCTTGCCGTCTATTGTTCAGGGATACATCTTCTCTTATTCGTTTCAAGCCGAAAGCCAACTGCAAAATAAGCAGTATTGGACTCATGCTTAGATGTTGATTGATGACTTGGATATAAATTAAACCACTGAGGGCCCTTGGGAGCCATTACTTCATTCTAAATATAACAAGCAAACATTTTTCCCAAGATGCTCTGCGGGGTCACGGGCATCAAAACTATGACCTACATGGCAGAACAACAGAAAGAAGATCACGGGATCCAGACGCCGTCTGACGTGCTATTTTGGTTTGTTTCGGGGCCACCAGGAACCGAAACTCAGCGACAGTGCAGTAGCGAGGCTGGGAAGCAGTACTTAATCATATACGAACCTTTACATTGCATCACATTCCCAGAATATGAAGTAAATATTCCAAAAGATGATGGTGGTGGTGGTGGTGGTGATGATAATGGTTGATGATGGTGAGGCTGATGGTCATGATAGTGATGACGGATGATAATAGTGATGATGATTTGATGGTGAGTGTGATCATGATGATGATGGCTGATAAGGGTCATGATGATGACACAATGGTGATGATGATGATGATGATGGTTGATAATGGCAAAGAAGATGACAGGATGGTAGTGATGACGATCATAATGCTGGTAATATTGATGTTTATGATGGTGGTGGTGTTGACGTCCCAGCTGTCAATGGAGATTCTTGTTCATGACAGCGCATGGTGCCATGCCATGACCCTGCCCAGGTCACAATGGTCTCGGCCCCTGGCAGAAGATGACTTTCAGGGAGAAACTGGGGATGAAGCTGAGGGTAAGGGTGTATGAACAGGAAGAGAGCCAAGGATAAACCGTCCTGTGGTGTCCATGTCTGTCAGCAAAAAAAAAATAAATAACCAAAACACAGAGTGGGCTACATTATTCAGTTAACTTTTGTGTATTTATCACATTTGTTGTTTTGATCTATGGCACCAGCAGTCATGGGGGGTCAGAGTAACTAGCTGCACTAGCTGATCCAGCCAAAGTCACCCTGCAGGACCCCGGGCGGGGGGCAGCGTCCTGCAGGGGCCACGTCCGCCAGCCGCTGCCTGCCTCAGCTTCAGCCAGCCGCTGCTGTATAAATGGCAACATTTAATGTGTCTCCAAGATTCATGTATGCTTTTGCGGCCCCTGGAAGCAGAGTATTTCCATAGCTAGATAATGATGCCTTTTAATCTTAATTACGCCGTGGTGGTGGTGGTGGTGGTGGGGGGGGGGGCTCCCCTCTCAAGTCACTCAGACACCAATCCATCTTGCGGATGCTCTCCCTGGGTGACAAAGGAGGGTCCCGGTTATAGCCCCCCTCCCCCTGCCAAGACTGCCTCCCCGCCTCTCCTCTAATGTGGATCTCCAGGGTAACATCTCACACAAATCAGCGCAGCAGGAAGACCCGGAGCGGCGTCGCCACGGGGGCTGACGCCGACGACAGATTGCTCGCACGTGCTCGCGGACCCTTCTGCCCTTTGTCTGCGGCGCATAATGTGACGTGCCGCGGTGCCAGCGTCCCCTCCCTCTCCAAAAGACGTCCCGAACGAAACCCTTCCCGTCCCAACGCGGAATAATTTCCACAGCCGAACGAGCGCGGCTCGCTGTTTACCTTCGTTTTATCCCCGGGATGTGCCGTGTACGGCGGGGATATGAAAATCAGGCCCTCGCCGCCGAGGAGGGGGGGCACAGGCGGAGATAAAATAACGCAATCTCATCCCCTTTCATTTCCCCCCCCTTCCCTTATCACAACAGCCGCTGTCACACGTAGGCGCCTCTTCCTCGCTGACTGATGCCGCCGTGTGACGGTTCCTCCCTCGGCGTTCGAGGTTGGTGCTCCCATTCAGTCAGCCTCCATCGCCGGGGCGATGCACGACTGACAACGGCTCACCGTGGCAACGGCAGAATCGTCTCCACCCTGATTCCAAAGCCGGTAACGCGCCACTGAATAGCTGCCTAATTGAAATAAATAAGTCGTTCGGGAGCAAATTAAACGCATAACGTCATCGGTGAGCCAAATGCTGCTCTTTTCCAATCTTTGTCCTTTTAAAAAGAAACAAATTCATTATGAAGCGACTAGCACAACTATTACTCGTAAAAATTATGCGAAACCACAAATGAACCTGTTAATTGTCCCGCATTCGGCTCGCCCTCCCTTTCCGCGGCCCGGCACGGATCAGTGAGGAGCCAGTCGTTACATCAAACGACACGACTCCGGGCCGGGAGACAAAGCTGGAGCCAACCGAGGGGGTATTTTGACAGCTGCTGGAAACAGGACGGGGGGAATTTGATGGAATGGAAATGTGGGAGAAGTTTCGCCGAAGATATAAATAATTGCAAGCAGCTTCAGAGGAAGCGTGGAAGTCAGATGTTCTCCCCGGAATGCCAGGTGCTGCAGGCACTGTGGAACGCTTTCCGTAAGCAATGAGGGTGGAGAAGCTTCCGGGCTGCACGTACCACCAACTGCTCAAGAAGCCGCTTGAACCCCATCATCCTAATTTTGATTTCATTTCTGAAATTAGCGTGCATTGTCCTTGATTGACTTATTGAGATCATGGGAAGAATTGTGCCGTAATGAGCAGATGTGAGTAAGATCTCTCTCCCTCTGTCATGTCACCGGGTTCCCGGGCCATTGTAATAAACGAGAGCCTTCAAATGATTATAAGGCTTGTTATCCGTCTGTTCGGAACCCAAGCGTGGAAAAACAGTCCGGGGGGGTCTGCAGAGAAATGTGTTTTCACATGATCTCGTCAAGCCGAAGGTGCTTTTCCGCTTTGTACTCTGTATCTGCACATTTCTGCATGGGAAAAAAAAAAGTCTAGCGTCCATAACGAAGCTCGATTAGGACGTAAGGCCCGGTTTCATAGGCAAACCAAAGAGAGCCACCAGACAATTATCGTTGCATTGGAAAAGGTCTCATCTGCAGTGTAGAAAGTGAGATGAAAGTGAGGACACCTGAAATCAAACTGACAGAAGGGACACAATTGATGGTCAGCTACAAACGACTGCCCGACCAAACAAAAAATATTATTATTACTATTATTATTTCTGGTTGTTGGTTAATAGTCATTTGAAATTTTTAAATAAACACCATTCATGCAGGTTTCTCACAGTTGAGGAATCTGCTTCGAACCTCATCTCTGGCATGTACATCAAACATCCCATAACACAGGGGTGCCCAGTCTTATCTGCAAAGGGCCGGTGTACATGCAGGCTTTTGGGATAACATTTAGGTCAGCTGTTCAAACCCAGGTGTGAGGACTCTTCAGCCAATCAGTCCTCTAATTAGTAACCTAATTAGAGAGTTACAGCAAAAACCTGCATACACACCGGCCCTTTGCGGATAAGATTGCCCATCCCTACTCTTGAGCAAGGCCCTTAACCCTTGGAGTATTTTGGGGGTTAAGTGCCTTGCTCAAGGAGATGTAAATATGATATAAATGTTGAGCCATACAATAATATACAGTATACAGTTTAAGACAGACAATGAGATACAGTTAATCACCTAATCGGTAGGGCAGGATTGTGCACATTGGCATTTCCGTGCCCTCAGACAGCATGCATATTGAAAGTGATAATGCACAGCTGAATGGTTCCCAGCATTTAAGGATCGATTCGGGTCTCCCTTCCGGTCTTCAGCACACACACTGATGTATAAAAACACCCGTTCCCTTTCCCACATGCTGACAGACACTAACCAATGCTCACACATGCATGAGATCACAAGCACAGATGTTTGCACAAACCACGTGACTCACTGAGATTATAGCCTCTATTACCTGAAATATCTCCACTGATACAGTTTGCTCGACAACAGGGATTAATGTTAAACCGCCCCCTACCCCACCCCCCGCGACCTCTTCGTAAATCTCTAATCTCTGGAGCAGTTTAATCTCTAATCCCCGGGAGTCCCTAATCTCTACTGAGGTCTTGTTCCCACAGATCATAGAGCTTCAGAGTCAGAGCTCAGAGCTTTCTGAGTGATGGTCTGGAGTACATGGTAATGTTTGCTCAGGAGACAGGACTTGACTCGAGCCTTGACCGTCCCAGAAATCGTGCCCAGTTTGTACCGGCACTACGCCGTTACGGGTGCTGATGATTTGCTTCGAAAGGCAGAGCTGGGACAGACTTGTGAGAGAGAAGGCAGCTGTGTAAAACACACAACGCACTACGGCTCTGTCCAGTGCATGGGAGCTTTTATTACTTATTCGCTTTGCAAACACGATTATTATTATTATTTTTTTACTGTTTATATTTTGTTTATGTTTATCTATAATGTAGGTCATATTAAAGTGAGTGTAAAAGCGTAGCCCCTGGATCAATATTCAAACATAATTCATGTTTAAACACGACATTAAGATGAGTTATGCTTACTATATGCATGCTACTGCTGCATTTGTGGAGTGTGTTATATGGTGGAGTACGCTTGGCAGGTTAGTGCAGTTCATTGTGTGAGATTTCTATAACGTGATTCTCAGACAGGGACGTGGCAGCTGACGGGCAAACGGCTGCAGCAGAAGCTCTGTGTAAATATGCTGTATCTCATCGGTGGGATTTAATAGAGCACACTCTATTAATTTTGGAACATGGCTCAGCCTGGTGAGACATTACCAGCAGCCCAGCCCTCTGACCCAGAACTAACCTGCCCGTGAGGCACTTAGGAAGCCTCTGGTTTTTGTTCTGTTTTCTAGCGAAGCTTCCGGACTCCAACCCGCTCCTACACTGAGCTCTTAAGCGCCGGATAACATCCTCTTTGCTAGGCTGCCCCCTAGTGGATAGCATCGCACATGCGTGAGCTTGCCCGTTGTTTTCTCGGTTATAATGCCCTCTGGCTGTTTCTGTGCTGTCCCAAACCCTAACCCCCCCCTCCGGGTCTTCACCCCCAGGCCCTTTGAGCGCTCACTGGTGGACAGCTGGATGCCCGTGGATGTGTATATAGGAGGAAAGGAGCATGCCGTCATGCACCTCTACTACGCTCGCTTCTTCAGTCACTTCTGCAGGGACCTGGGCATGGTCTCAAGCAGGTACGGCTCCGGCTGACGCCTGCACAGTAACTGCGAGGCATAGCTAGGAATTTTGGTGCGATCAGAAGAAGGTTTTTGGTGTACGTGACTCTGTGTGTGTGTGTGCGTGTGTGCGTGTGTGCGCATGTGACATTTTTGGTTAATTGTGCCCGTCCTGTGGCAGGGAGCCTTTCCGGAAACTTCTGGTGCAGGGCCTGATCAAAGGACAGACGTTCCGTGCAGCGGATAGCGGCCAGTACCTCACGCGGAGCGACGTGGACTTGTCAGGCAAGCCCGGCGCGGCCCGGGGCCGGTTCTGCGATGCGCCGTAGCCGGGATCCGGATCGCGGCCGACGACGGCGGGCAGCTCGCCGTGATCGCCGATGTTCTCGCATCTTTGTATTCAGCCACCTCCCAGTCTCAGCTCCTCTGGCTGGAAGCGACAGGGTTTATGTTATTACTTTTTATGGCCCCTTCCGGATCTGTCTTTTTATATCTTCCACACGCGGTTACTCTAATTATAGTAACTTTAATTACATTAGTTATCCCTCCCGGTTTCAGTCTGACAATAAAGATTACTCAGTGCAAAACCGCTGGCACCCGTGAAAATGTGAATGGTGCCATTGTCTGGATTTTGGGGGGGGTGGAGGGGGGGTTCTGATGTGGAGACCTGGACTTTAAGCTGAATATAGCCTCCGCCCTGTGACCAGTGTGGCCTGGTGTTCATGGAAACCGCTAAAAGGGAGGCCGGCTCTGCCCCCCCACTACCAACTCTCTCTCTCTCTCTCTCTCTCTCTCTCTTTCTCACTCACTCTCTCCCTGGTTTTGGATGCAATTTGGCCGTTGGGTTGCTAGGCAACTGAATAAATACTGCCGATGAAACTACTTTGTGGTAGTGATCGTCAGAAAGGTCTTCTGGCGGCCCGACCGAAGGCTTCCTGACAGGAAAATCCGACGAGGAACTGACACAAATTAACACAAATTATTTCTGGCTCTGCATAAACAGATCCGGCAGATTGAGCTTAGATTATCTTGAATTGCTTCCCCCTGCCTAAGCCCTCTTCAGATCAGTGTGTGACTGAGCTCAATGGCACCACAGATCCGTACATATCCATGTACTTGGCTAGCATTTAATCCAGGCCTTAATGAATGCAGTAATTAAACTGTCAACTAGCATGTTACGCAGAGGGTTTTTTTTCTGTTGTCATTTGTACAGTTGTGTTTTTTTTCTTGGTAAGCACTTTGTTTGTTTAACGTGCCTGTAATTGCTGGTGCCGTTTCATCGCGTCTCCTCATGACATCCCACTGGGCGTGTCTCGGAAACACGGCCGTTGGACGGTGGTGATGTCAGGGACCCATCTTCCTTAAATAGCCAAGGGACGGAGGCCCCGTGTTTGTGGTGTGCCCCTCTCGTGGACCTTCACCAGTCCCCTGAAGATGACAGTGATTAAGGATAGGCGTGGTTCTGCCTTGCCTTAGTAAGAGTTCACATGGGAAGTTTTTTCACTGGTTTCAGATGTTTTTCTTAGACAGCAGAGCTGAGAATGCGAGGCTGGGGCTCTGGGTGCACTCCTGACCTGCGCCCCCCCCACCTTCCCGTCCCCCAGGCCCTGAGCCAGTGCAGCTGGGCACAGAGAAGCGACTGCAGGTGACCTGGGAGAAGATGAGCAAGTCCAAACACAATGGGCTGGACCCGCAGGAGGTGGTGCAGCAGTACGGCATCGACACGGTGCGCCTCTACATCCTGTACGCAGCCCCCCCCGAGCAGGACATCCTGTGGGACATCAAGAGTGAGACGCCCCCCCCCCCCTCCGACATCATGCAGCGACTAGGTCCCAACACTGTCACCTAAAGCACCAAGAACACAACATTATCTCGTTTGCCTATAATGCCAGGTGGTGTGTAGCTCAGTGGGTTAGAGCGCAGTGTCTCTGATCAGATGGTCATTGGTTTAAATCCCGCAAATGGAAGAGTGATTCCACCTCCAGTCTGTCCAGGGATGGTCTGGTCCCGCTTTTACAAAAAAATGAAGAATTGCATGTTACTTTGGATAAATGAGTCTGCTAAATAAATAAAATATAATGTTAAATCTCAGACACCATTGGCTGTCCCCTGTATCTAAGCAGCGTGGTACAGCGTAGCCTCCCTCTCGCTCCTGTTTGGTGTCCTTGGCTTCTGATGTGATGTCATGGCTCTCCCCGGCCCGCTTCCCTGTGCCCTGCATGCCTCTGACCCCACTCCCTCCTTCCCCAGCGGACGCTCTTCCCGGGGTCTTGCGCTGGCAGGCTCGTCTCTGGGGACTGGTGACCAAGCTACGGGAGGCCCGGCAGGCTGGGGGCCCCCCCGACCCCACGCTGCTTAGCGCCCGGGAACGTGCCGAGGCCAGGAAGATCTGGGAGCAGAAGAACCTGACGGTGGCGGAGGTGGGTAGGGTGCACACCCCCTGGACGTAAGGAACGGGCAGCTCCGGCTTGGACAGGGCAGCCCGCTCTTCTAGTGCAGCTCTTGAATTTGCTATCATAATGAGATATTTATAACTGGGTCCTGCTGCCTGAAGCTCAACTGGATCTCAGTCTGTAGAGACGGGCTTTACCTTGCTTTCTGAGGTCCAGCTGCATCCCAGGCTGTAGAGGCAGAGACATTTACCTGAACCTCTTATCTTTCATGGATTTTCCTGGAGACTGACTATTCTCTCATTCATTTCTCTGCAAATGCTTGTGTGGCTCCGTAACCGGATTGAACTTAACGCGGCTCATCCACCGGTGATCAGTCAGTCTGACTGCGGGAGCAGTGGGGAGCAGTGGGGAGCAGCAGGGAGTGGCGGGGAGCAGCGGGGAGCAGCGGGGAGTAGCGGGGAGTAACACTTCTAGCTCCTCCAGTTGCTGTTGCCAGGGGAATCTGCACCCCCAGATCTGGCCAGACTTACCGGGTGGAAAGTCGCTGTCATCGCCCCCCATCCCTCTCTCTCCCCCATCCCTGTCTCTCTCTCCCTCTCTCTCCCCCATCCCTGTCTCTCTCTCCCCCTTTCTCCCCCATCCCTGTCTCTCTCTCCCACTCTCTGCCCCATCCCTGTCTCTCTCTCCCACTCTCTCCCCATCCCTGTCTCTCTCTCTCCCT
>JAODKN010000046.1:5741223-5753394 GCA_026774425.1 Petrocephalus zakoni
CGCACCTGCCTGCCGTGTAAACAGGAGACGGGTTACGTAAGGGGGGGCAGGTGTCGTCCAACAGCACCGGGACGCACAAGGTGAGGAAAGGTCTTGTTCACCGTTTGCTGTCTCCGTAGCTAATTGACAGCGGTGCCGAAGGAAGGCCACACTGAGCGAGCAAGTCATCCCTGTCCACATGTTCATCTGTCACTGTGCAGAAGATCTCTCTGCAAGCTCATTTTGCTCCTCTTAGTAACCAGCAAGGGTATTTTTTTCCCTGCTAAGTGGGGAGGTACCAACCTTTTGATGTCCGCAGACTGGTCTATGTCATTCTATAATTGCATAGATTGGGGACTTTGCCAGCAAATCTATTGCCAAGTTTGTTTCCAACATGTTTTTTTATTCTTTTGCGAACAGGACGTGCAATCATGAGAGGGTCATAAAAAATTTTAAATGTATTGTTTATTTTTGGACATTACCCAACACCTCCAGACAAGCACAGTTGTCTGTGATCCCCTACAGTACAATATTGCTCATCTACATTGCTAAAATTCATTATTTATCCAAACCAATGCACCTCTCTTAGGAAGAGCCTTGTTCAAGTATCGTAAGAGTGAAATCACTCTGCCGACCCGGGGATTTGAACCGGTGACCTTCCAGTAACAGGCACAGCATCCTAGCGCAGTCAGCTCTGTGGTCACCAGACGTGGCATGAAGGTTGTGAGGTCACATCTCACACCCGGAATGCTGGTCACCTTGCTGTCCTGTTCAGAACTACACTGTCCCTTCAGAGTTATGTAAGAGGCCAGGAGCTGCTCCAGGACTGTTGACATATTCCAAGGATGTCCTTAAGAAAAACAAAGCCCTGACCCTGGGGTCAGCCCCCCCCCCCAATTCCACAATGGAGGAGGGGGGGGGGGTGCTGTCACCTCCACCAGTGACCGGGCTGGGTGTACTTAATAAACCAGCAGGTGGTCTGTGGACCCCTATCCCCTACTGAGAAAGTGTCGGTCACCTGATAGCCACCAGGGGGCGGGATCCCGGGGACGTCCTCAAACAAGCTTCACCAGGGTTAACCTTCAAAAACGAGGAACCTTCAGTCAGGAGAGACGCTCTGCTATTTAATTACAGGGAGGGGTGAAGAAGAGGACAGCGTCTCTGAAACGGAACGGGAGTCTGTCAGGGAGGGAGCCAGAGACGAATGCAAAATACTAAAGGTGCCGAGGACCTCCAGGGTCCGCCTCAGCGCACAGCGCGACATAACCGAGGCGTTACCGATGGAGCCAGGCTGGCTTTGCCATTCATCACAGTCAAATGTCTCCCAGTCTTCTGGAAAGTGAAAGTTTAAAGAACTCCAGTGTGTATTTAAGGGTTTGTTCCCACCCACCTGCAAGGAGATCTGTGACGAGGGCAGAGATTCGCTGGGAAGGGGGGGGAGGGGCAATTTAACCCCTACCGTTCCTCTCCAACCCCCACATCTTCAGGGGGGTCCAGGGTTTCCGAGAACGCAGTCAGGGGAATGAGGCTTTGAACATCATGCAGAAACATGGCATATAGACCAAGATGAGGACTTCACCGTGAGACAAAATAATCAGCATCTACAGTGGGTTTCACTCACCAAAAACCTACCAGAGCATCTCCTGGGCTTCAGAGCTACTAAAAAAGAGCCTTAGAAGGGAGAGTGACCCCCCCCGAGCATGACAAACTGACTCCATCCATCTTTCGAAGATCTAATGTGCAAGGGAGCGATGGCACAACAAATCACATTAATAGCATCCAGCAGAAGCTAATCTTATTAACTGATAAGGTGTGCTGCGTCTTTAACGAGACGTCCCCGTGCCCACGCTGTAGATCACGAGAGGATCACGCCCGGCGCCTTGCAGACAATGCCCTGACGCGCCCCATGAAACCACCGGTCCACACACACCGAGGTCACCTCCTGGAAGAACCCCATGTCCTTGTTCACCCAATATCATAAAATATATTTACGACCGTGTCAGGATTTACATAATTTAATTAATAATAATCGGGAGTCGCTCTCAGTCTGCAGAAATGAAAGCAATTAGGGTCACGTAACCCTCGTCCCTAGACATGCAGCTCCCATGCAAATAAGATGCAAATGGGGCAGAACTGAAAACCTGTAATTTTAGGCTCTTGGCATTGCAAACTGCCTTTAGGGTACTTATGCAAATTGAATTCAAATGCCCCACGCTACATTTATTCCTACATAAAGGGGCCCCTGGCTCACCAAACATTTGAGATTTGCATGCACTACTATGTAATGGAGTGTGCACACAATCTAGAAAATTCCGTACGGGCCTGGGTCAGCCTGCCACTAGAGAAATCGCTCAGTTTGGCTGCGGACTGTGTGCGCTCAAGGCGGCTGTAGATTAACACAAGCAGCACCCCCCCCCCCCCACCAACACACAGACATCTGGGTAATCTCACACACAGCACTCTCACATCTGCATTTCCAACAGCTAGCTCCTCTCCGGCTTTCCAAACCAACCAGCCTACAGGTACAACAACCATTAACACCTGAAAGGGTTGGGGGGGGGGATGGTGAGTCGCTTTAATCACAAACTACTGAAAGGAGTTCACAGGGGAAACGGCGCGGTTTTGAACAAACTGTGTAATCTGAACTGCGTTCGACAGTTAGCAGGCGCAGTGAGTAAACACGGCTCCAGGCTGCTCACTGCCACCTGATCTCCCCCCCAGTGCCCCCCCCCCACTCCACTCCCGGGTATTACGACATCTCCAGGCCCGGCCAGATCCACGCCGCATTCCTGGGCAGGACCCGAGGTGTTTATTTCCTCTCGGTCTGCAGCCCAGCGCCGTGCACGCGGGACGCGGCGCAGAAATTCCCCGCTTCGCTTCGAGCTGTTTTTCAGCAAATCCTACAAAATAACGCTGATTGATCGTGCGAGAACAGGACAGCGACAGGGGCCGGGGGCCAGGAAAACAAGCGGCGTGCGGGAAGGGCTGAGCGTTTGCACAACAGGGTGAGACCGCAAGCGCAAGCCACCATGTTTTCAAGACATTTTGTTTTGATTTTCGTGCTGGTCTGTGGAAGTAATCAGATCAAGACAAACAGCGGGATTTACCATCGGGGTTACAGTTTAGCCGTTTAGATGAAGTCTTATCCGAAGCAGCTCAAAATCTCACTAAAGTTACCATGAATAGAAGGTACAACTGAGAACTCCTCCAGTAACCACCATGAACTTGGTCTGATAGGTAGAGCAGGGCTATACCACTACATGTATTAGTTGTGTACAGCATTTTCTCTTCGGTACATGTAATGAAACCTAAATCAAACCTAAAATTCACAAGTAAGATGCTGAACACAGAAAACATTGTTAATTGTGGCTGAGCTGGTTTCAGGTAATGTTGGTTACAGTCAGCACATTGAGAACATTTTGGCTTCCCAATAACACAGACACTAGAGAGAGTAGCTGATAAAATGAAGACTGTCAGTCAGCGCCATTATACCCAAATCAAAGATGTTGCCAGAAACACAAGCCAAACATGCCTAGTCATTCAAGACATCAACCAAATGCATGTATGACAAGAGCAGGACGGTCACCCTGAGGCATTCAAAGGCACGTAATCCAGACAACTCGGTCCAGGCTGAAAAATAACTCCAAGCTATATGGTGTTTATCGCTTCAGGTATGTGGCCATTCTTGGTAGTAGAGAATGCATGATTTAGTTAATTGTAATGTTTTCACAATGTGTAAATAATCATCTCTTAGGTTTTGTTATTCAGACACGTCGACAGACACGCTGCGTTTGCGTTGGCAATAAATAATTTCAAAACAAATCGTTCTCCCTGCTGTACAAAAATAGCACCAAAGCGTGCAAGCCAAAACCGAGGTTTGTAGCAAACTGCAAATTTTGTGTACCGTTACACCCCTGCTCCTGAGGGAGGCGCTCTTCCCACCTGGAGAGCATGTGCACACAGAGCCCCCTGAGAAGGAACGCACCATTTCAGACTCTGACCCCAATGTTCAACCTCAGGCAGCATGTAATGTTTTGGGATGTAAGCCATGCACATGGCAGACAAGGAGGTGTGGGGGGGCAGGGTGCAGGCTGTGCTGCCCCTACAATCTGTCATAGTCGGGGGGGGGGCTACTTCTGCTTCCCTCTTGTGGGGAGAGCACATGTGAGGCCTCTGTGACAGGCTTTGTTTGACAAATTGTAAAATTACACTGATTGACCATGTGTCCCCAATCTGTGTTGGCGGGGGGGCATTCCGCCCCCAGAGAGGGGGGTCGTCCAGATAAGCCAGGTTTCTACACAGGCTCATTAGGCCCGGGCACATCTGGAAACGACACCCACACGGGGGCTGGACCCCACGCTGCCGCTGCACCATCACGGGGAGGGAGGAAAACAGGCCCGTATCCCATGGTGCACTGCTCCCGCTCAGAAGCACAGATGGTACACGTCGGCCTAGGGCAAGACCACTGATGCTGACCTCCCTCCTGATCTCGCACCCCCCCCACCCCCACCGTCGACAACCGGACTGGACAGATAACAGTCGCTGACTTGGGCTTAACTCTAAAAGGGTGCCGACTCACTGTAGGCAGCGGGGCAGCTTAGCACCTCCTAGCCGATAAGTCAAGGAGCCTCTGGGCCGGCCTCGTCCCCGTGGCCGTGAAGCCGTCACGCTACGGGCCGCCGCACCCCGTAACACTACACACGTGTAAGGACACCGCTTTAAAAATGCATGTTACACGCCGCATAATGATGTGTAATTACTTAGCTCACATTATACCCCATTAGTAACGCAGGATGCTGACCAGGAAGATGCTGCCACTCTACACCCGGGAGGGGGGCCCTCCTCGGGGCACCCAGGCACTTCCGGGGGGGCGAGTCCACATCCTTGACCAATTTTCAACCCGCACACTTGCTTGGCTCGAGGTAGAAGCAGCTGTCAGGGGGGAAGGCGAGAGGGCTGACTGGGGGGTTGCCCCCCCCCCAGCAGCCCCCACCGACAGTGGGCGGCTTTGCTTCTGTTATGGTGCAAATCAGCAGCAGTAAGCAGATAAGGTGCAGTGTTTACTTTGTGAAAGCCGGGGGGGGGGGGGGGGGCGAGCAGGTTTATACCCCAACAAAACACCCCACCACATTCCACAACCCGGTAAAACCACCACCACCCCCCCCCCCCCCCCCCCCCCCCCCCCCCCCCCCCCCCCCCCCCCCCGAGCGGGTTTATCCCCCGACAAACCACCGCTCCTCTGTCCACAACCCTGTAAAACCAGCACCTCCCCAAATTCACACCCAGAGGTTTTTGGTTGTAGTTACGTGGCCTGCTCTCCAGCTGACAATACCGACAGCCTCTGATTGGCCGCGTCACAGCCACTGCTGAGTTTGTGCATCCCTATTCCTTAAGTGAGTCTCCAGCAAAGAGAGCATTGTGGCGATAAGTGCTCACATCTCCGTACCACGATGCATTGGGGGTTCTCTTCAGTAGTGCCCCTCCCCCGCCGAGGGCATAAAGATACAGTGTCAGCCTCGTTTGACGCAGAGCAGTTTCGCAGGGGGAAATTAATTTGACGAGAGCTGGAAGCGGGCAGAGCGCGGCCGATAACGAGGCCTTCTGCTTGGCGTCGGGTCTCAGGACGAGCGCCATTATTGGAACCATAAAACCGGCAATGGAGCAGCCAAACCGGGCTGCCCCGCGCTTACCCAGAATGCCCCAGGAGCCGAAAGAGCGGCATGGCCAAATCGCCTTATAAGCAGTGGGGCTGAACACCGGGGGGACAGATGTTTGTAATGCTTGACGATTCAAACCCACAGCAGGTTCGGAGAACTGGAGGGCAACGCTGGTTACTCTGAAGATCCTGCTATGCCAGGACTGGTTAAATACCTGTGTAAACTGCGTTAGCTGCTCTGGGTGTGTGTCAGCAGTCATTTTACCGTAGAGAGGAGGACTGAGGTGTGTGTGAGGCAGGATATGACACAGTCACACAGCCCCAGGGGGCCCAAAGTCAGCCTCGCTGCAGTGGAGGGACCTGGTGACTTGAGGACAGGGACAGTCATGGGGAGAGGCAGGGCAGAAGCCAGGCAGAGTCAGCAAGAAGCAGCAGCTCGAACCCACAAGGCTGACCTCAACTGATCAGCCGTCAAGATGCCTGGGGGTTTGGTGGGAACCATGAACACCCAGGTAGCCCCCCGCATCCAAAGAGCTCACCGCCATTTCAGTGTCAAGAGAGCATCCGTGCACTTGAAACGTCGTCTTACCAAGGGGAACATTTCCAGATGGGGGCGCTATATTAACATCCAGTCCCCAGAGAGGCTACTCGGCAAATATTAAAAATATACCTACCGAAATATAAAGGCAAAATCAGAGTGACACGACCATTTCAGTAAGGTCTCCCGGGTAAATGGGGAATTAATCACATTTTATATTAGCTTACCGTTAATCACAGGCACAAAAAAAAAAACACTAATAGCATTAACTTGTGAGTAGAAAGGGAGGGAGGTCACCACTAACAACCCCCCTCTTAGCCGACGCCGTACAACCCTCAGTCCGAGATCATCCGGTGATACAAACCTCATGTCGGACGCCCATCGGACTAACTCATCAGTTCCGAAACCTGATCAGTGTCCTGGTCGAATAAAGTGGAGCAGAGAGCCGTGGCGGTCTAGGGCCGGCGATGCCGCGCGTTCGGAGCCCATCTGCAGCGCAAAAGGGAGAAAGCGGCAGCCAGAAGCGAGACGCGCAATGGCTCTCCGATCCCACAAGCGGACGAGAAGCATCAGATCCTGGGGAGCAGCGAGTTACCCACAGCACGAACCGAGGAGAAGAGCACCCCCCCCGACACAGGCGGGATAAGGACATGGAGCCTTAGACCAGGCTGAGGTGGACGCCACCCCCCCCATCCCAGCACTGGCCCCCTAGGCCAGGCCATCAACACACCCAGCCCTCTCAGCAGGCAGGGGCCAGTGTGAGCTCGCCTTCCCACCGGCGGGGGTCGTCCCGGCACCCCCCCCCCAATCCAGCGGTGACGCGGTCCCTCGCTCCCGTCTCCCACTTCCCTCAGACGCGCTATCTGCCCGCGAGAGGCCGGGAGGCAGAGCGACTCGGGGAAGGCGGCGGCCGCAGCTCTGCCTCCCATTGGCCGGCCCTCCGCCCGTGCGGCTCTGCGTCGCCAGCCCTCGGCCAATCGGATCCAGCCGGTTAGCCGCTTTTATGAATGAGGCGCTACGTATAGGCGAGATGTACGCCTGCGCGAGTCAAAGCCACTCCCTTAGTGTGAGAGTCGCTCTCAATGGAGCTCCTCGGCACGTACGATACGGATACCCACGCGCCAGGAGATTCGGGAGTATAAAGCCGGCCGCTCCGCCGTATCAAAGGCACGCGGGCAAACATGCGGGCACCCTGCAAAAAGCCAGAGTCATATATTTATAATGAAAAGCTGGGAGTGACCTGCTCCAAGACAAAAACTCCTATTCAGCCCATTTCAGCATCTGCTGCATATTTGAAGCATAAACTTCAATTTAATAAGCGTTTTACATCTGACAGCCAAACACACATGCGACCCACCACCCGTGCAAAACATTAAAACACTAGCAAATAACCAGGAAATATTCCACATGCTCGATATTGACTTTTGTTTATTCCTGCCAGGAAAAGTCGGGAAATAGGTTAAGTTCAGCTGGAGTCATGTCTTTTTTTTAGTGGAACAGCGGCATCTATAGGCAGACGGTGGAAGTGACGCAGTTACACCGATTGCTCGGCTACTATTGTGTCTATTGGCAGCCGGAGGCACAGCAGTCTCCACGGTGCCGTTAGCGTGCAGTGCTCGCATATATAACCCCGTCACCTACGACTTATGGTGATTACGCCGGACAGGGCCACTGTCCACATCTGCATCCATCAAGTGTGCGGCATTATGCGCAGTCAGGACAAATCCCAAGATCATGTTAACTGCAAAAAAAGGCAGCTAATCAGCCAAGGTAGTGATAAAGCTGCATGGAATCCGTGCCGTGGATTTTCTGAGGTGCTCTGGACCTTCTGCCTGGATCTGTGCACCTGCCCTGGGCAAGTGTAGCTTTTCCCCTTGTCAGCAATAAAACTTCCCTGCTGTTTAAAAAGTCTGACATCATCCAGTTCAGATGAGCTGTAAAATATCAAGAAATTCTCCCTCAAATCATTAACTGTTTGTGCAAGCACCGTGCTCAGCGACTCCAGTGCATCAACACTGCCACCTAGAGTCCACATGGTAACCCTACAGCCAGATACCAAAGCTATTTCAGATGTTCGAACAAAGCAGACCAGGATGGCTTTTTAAAGATCTTTCGACACAAACACATTCTTGGACATTAGCAAAAAAGCATGACAGCTAAGGACGAGCATGAACCTTAAAGACCTAAAATTTCCCAGTCTGCTTCACTCTCTTAAGCAACACAGTCAACCCAAAATTCTCCAGCAAAAAGGGGAGTCTTTACAAAAACTAGCTATGAAGTGTGCTTCTCCATCCCCAGAGAAGCGCAGAGAAATTACACATCGTCAGGCTAGGGAACCAAACATGCATCAGCATCTTCCAAACTGCTCATCACCTGCATCAACAGGAGACCTACAAATTGCAGTGTTATTACTCAGCAATTTGGCCACTCTTTCACTGCCATATTACTCAACCAGAGCACTACTCATGAGGAAGCAAGTGAGGCAAGGGCTTTAAACCAGAAGAGAAGTTATGCAGAACTTCCTGAGTATGGTGCTAAACAACCAATCACATTCTGTATCATATATTAGAACAGGGGTAGGGAACCTGATGCATGGAGAGCCGGTGAGGGTGCGGGCTTTTGGGATGACTTTAGAATCAACCAACAAGACTGGGTCCCCAGGACAGGAGCGGACAACCAATGCTTTATTATTAGGTCATCCCAGAAACCCGCACCCACACCGGCTCTCCATGGATCAGGTTCCTCTAACCCTGCATTAGAACATGAGCAGCAGTCCCAGAGAAACATAGGAACCAAACTACAGAGACCGTTGTTCAGTTCCTGCAAACCATCTCAGGACCCAGGAGACAAAAGGTGCTGGATCATGTCTGGCTTTCAGCCACATCTCCAAGTGGAGGTCCAGTGTTTACATATCACATGCAGGCCCACACCACCCAGATACCCCCCCCATCAATCATCACCACCATCCAAACGACGTTTCGGGTCATGCCTCTTAACCACTAATTGGAGGGTCACCAAACACACAGAAGCCTTGCTAACAGCACCCACGGCACTGAACCAAGATGCTCCATGCAGCTGTATGGCACGCAGATGTGTGTGTGTGTGTGTGTGTGTGTGTGTGTGTGTGGGGGGGGGGGGTCATCCCAAACAGACTGAATTTGATGGAAGACGTGTCAACCACCACCACGACATTTAGATTCGGAATGCTCTTGAAAATGCTAATAGATGGCCATTCCAAATCATTGCATTCACAAATTCAAAGATAATGCTTTTGCCAAGGGGACTGTAAGAGTGAGACGCACAAAAAAAAGTCAATATTAAGCCAATCAGGACACTAAAAAGCAAACGCCTTCACTAGCCCTGACAAGACCTTCCAGTAAACCAACGATAGTATCGCTAAACATCTACGGAAGTCAACAGTGCGGTAAGGAAAACCGTGAGTTGCTAGTATTAGGAAAACGTAACACACACAGCAATGCTGGCGTAATGCTGGAGGCAGAATATGGCCTAAAACCACCGTACTGATTACGCCAAGAACACCGCACACCTTAGGTAAAGGTGCTTCATATACATGTGATGCTCATGGGAGTCTTACTTGCACAAACAAAAAAAGCAATCAGATTGTAGACGAGGCGGGACTTAGACATCTGATTAGTTGGTCTCATATCTGACCCAAGATCTGATTCATTCCCTCTCCGAACATCATTTTCTGTTCTGCCCTCAGACCACGTGTGAATAAAACTCCCATGGGCATTAAAGATGGAGCCATAGTTTCAGAATACAATGCAGCTAGGAGAGCAGTGTGCTGGCGGGTGGGGGGGGTTCAGATACCGCGCTAGTGCAAATCCTAGGGTTACCACTGTAATTTCACCAATTCGCCCCTTAGCCTCCAATTGCCCCGGGGACTCCCTGACCTGCTGACCCGGCTTCCCCGACTGCACATCACTTTGGCTAAAAGCATCTACTAAATGAAAGTAGTAGAAATCACACTGCATAATTTATATTGGGTCAGACACCAGCTCTGGCCTCCAAGCCCATCCCGGGCCCACATCACCCTCTGGTTACGGCCGACCTTTACCTGGGATGAGCTCCGACCATCGCAGGAGCAGCAACCTTTCCTGGGAGGTGACTGCCACCTAGTGTCACAAGTGGGAACTGCGTCTTTAATAATGGGCTACCACAGAAAGCCAATTGGAACACTTTGACGAAAATAACCAAAGCAGCCCTTTCACTTGAAACGCATACAAAGAACCATATCGTCACGGCGATGTCAGGTGCCCACAATCCAGTTACCAGGAGGGATTACAAACAAGCACTGGGCATAGGAGCATAGTGTCAACAACTCAGCTGGCTTTCAGTAGGGTTGGGCTGGCTCTTAGGATGACAGGAGGGGTATTCTGAACAAGCACCTACTGGAAGTTATGACAAGCAGGCTAGGCCACCCCAGGTGATCAGGAGAGGCACCTGGCTCTTCAAGGAAAAAAAAACACTACAGGTTTTTCTGGCCCACTTCAGCTTTAATCCACCAGGAAGAGCAGGCGGCTAACCCCGGCACGTGGGATCTGCACACAGAACGCACGGCGAGGGGTACCATGCACACTCCGACCGGCAGCAAAACACCTTAACACGTTCCCAGAAGTAAGGATCGGGAAACGTCTCGGGCGGAGAGACAAAGCACAAGCGTCTGACGCGACTCGCGGTCCCGGCGCTTGCCTGGACAATCGCACATTCGGCTTGAAGATAAACAGGGAGGTTACACCAGCGGGATGCGGGGGAAGCTTCCGGGCTGGGGGGCTTTAGGGGGTGAAAAGTACACAGTATAGGGGCAGTAAAAGGAGAAAAACCGAAGAACTCGCACTCAGAAATCAGCAGCACTGGGTGATCAGGGGGCACTTTACAGGTTGTTAACGTTCAATTAATTCATAATGCAAACCCTTCTAAAAAACACTTCCATCACCAACCAAAAAAGTAAATAAGTTAAATACAGAAACACACACCAGCCAGCCAGAGAAACAGCAAGAGACCCTGGAGGTCTTCTGGTCAGATCAACACCAGCAGCCAAGAAAGCTAAATTACATTTTTATTAAACAATTTCAAATCTATATACACTTCACACAAAAAAAAAAAAATTACATTTCCCCAACATTCATTGAACTTCCATGCACATACACACACATCAATAAGCACAGAGTCCCAGAACCACCCACCCCCACATCGTGATAAAAGGGTTTAAACGTCAAGCCTTCGCACTCGTACTTGGCAGTATTATTTGGGCCGGGCTTAGGGGATTAAGACAGGGCTAGAGTTTATTTTGGGACAGTTATTGCGAACTGATGAGGCACACAGCAGATTTCACAGTACGAGACTGATCCTGAAGGTAGGACCCTACGGTCCCCCCCCACCCCCAACCCCAGGATTGTGCATGAAGGCAGCCCTTTTGGGCCAATCACCAAAGCCCCAGGGCAGAGCAAGAGCGCCATCACATGGTGGGTCATTTTCAGAGAGGAATTCATTTGTAGGTCAGGTGTATGCAAATACGTAAATACATGAAAAAGTGTGTGTGGGGGGGGGGATAGAGCCATTTCAGGACAGTGTAAAAGTTTGACATGGGAGTCTGAGAAGGGACGGGCTGCTCCCCCATCCCGGAAAGTTCCGGCCCATTCCATTTGTCATTTGACCCTGGCTGCGTGGCAACGCTGCAGAATAAGCGCTGGGCCCTGAGCCCCCAGCAGAGGGCCAAAAATCTTTCGTTCAAGCAGCTATTAATCTGATCTCAGTTGCTAAAACAGGGACTCTGTTTAAAAGCTTCAGGGAGGGGTGGGTAAAATCTTTACTAAAAACAATCGCTGACCCAGAAAGGGAATATACAATGCACTGCACCTAGGAAGGTGGAGGGCTAAAAAAAAAAAAAAAAAAAAACAATGGGGAGGTTGGGGGGGGGGTCCAAAGATGGATGAAAACCAGAGCGTATCCTTCAGATGCAGACTCTTAAAGGAAA
>JAODKN010000046.1:5848020-5859215 GCA_026774425.1 Petrocephalus zakoni
CACAGGGACACAGCCATGCACTCACACAGGGACACAGCCATGCACTCACACAGGGACACAGCCATGCACTCACACAGGGACACAGCCATGCACTCACACAGAGGCACAGCCATGCATCTATACAGCGATATCCAAGCAAAAAACACCTGGATCAAGGACTGTCCTCCTGTTAGTTTGGGTCCATGTTTAAATGATTTACTCAGATGAGAAACTTCTAGTTCCTTACCCACCCTGCTGTTCTTTCCATGCCCGCACAGAGCCCAGGGCCACATTCTTACCTGTAACTGCTCATCCATGACACTGGTCACCTCCCCGGCCATAGACTCCAGCTTGGCATGAATGGGACCAGCAAAGGAGCCATTGACGTCCTCACGGGAGGTGGCACCAAGGTGGTATAGGTTGGGCAAAAGCTAGGTGGGGAGCACAGACGAGATATAAAAACGTATCAATACCTGAAATTACCCCCTTTGTATCAGAAGTAGGGATGGGTATCGTTAAGATTTTAACGGTACTTCTACTCTTTCCGGTGCTGTTTATTGGTCCGGTACTTTAACGGTATTGTTATCTGTACGTTTTGAAGAAAGATTAAATTAACATCATAATCAATATTACTTTAACAAATACTATTATTATTCTTCAACAAATTAGCAGTATTTAACAAATTTACATTAAACGTGAAATACAAAATAAAATTTCACAAAAAAATACAGCAATGTTTTAAACAAATACAGATTTTCTGAAAATGGAAATGCAAAACAGACAAATTAGTTTAATGCAAGGCCTTTAATACCTTTACATGCAAAACACCATAGGCTGGCAAATACTCCTCTCACTTGGGAGTTACAATATTACTAAAATCAATATAATATAATAAATATACAGAATCGTTTTTGTTAGTTTTAATTCTTTCTAACGACTTCTCAGTCCACAACAAGGTTGTGAGCATTTAAGTGTTTTATGATATCACATAAAATAAAAAGCCGTATATCCCCGTGCATCGTGTACACGAGAGAACGCGCTAGATTAACGTTTTAATCAGTAACGGAGCTGGTCAGATAAACTGGGAAAGATTAAGTTTATGTAGAAACAAAAATAATCTTATTTATTAATCTCTCCAGTACCGAAAGCAATACCATTAATGTCAGAGCTTATCGATCCTCATACTTAAAAATGTAGTACTGGGTTTCGGGACCCATCCCTAATCAGAGGCACGGACCTAAGCTTGGAAACTGTTGAGGTCAATTATATGTCTATGAGTTCCAGAGTTTTGTGAAACATGGGGTGACAGAAATAAGGGGGCAGATAATTTAAACAAACAAAAACAAAACAACTCAACCACCTTCCAAAAAGTGGTTTTATGGGGACTGGGTCTGAAATTAAATAACATACATCGGCTGAATCACACTCCCTGGGGGGGGGGGGCACCTCCTTTCATGTTATCTACTCACTCGTTTGGAGTTCCTAGCATCCTTTATGAAGTTCTCGGCCATCTTCATATCCTCCTGAATGGCATCGGTCTCTGTGTACCTCAGCGAGTTGAGGTGGTCCTGAACTTTGACACAGACTCTGTCTATGACCTGAACAAACCGGACGAGGTTGGTTAGTTGGGGGCTGGATACAGCAGTTGGGATTTTCCCCGATTCCACTACGGTTATGATTTTCGTTTGTCTAATTTCCTGCAAAGCCTGAGGCGCACCTGCTGGGTGGTCGTCGTGACGATACCCTGCTGGAGTCTGTACGCCTGTCCCTGCAGGTACTTGCGAGTCTCGTGATTCCGGAACAAGTAGCTTTCCATCTTCAGAAGAGAAGATCAAAATGAATAGTGCGCATTCCACTGACATACAATTCAAGACAGATAATTCATCACATAATGAGCTTATCAGTGTAAAGATAAACGTGATTTACGTAAAATGTCAGGATGTCCCACAGGAAAATGCCATCACTTCAGAACTGGAGCAGCTTCAAAAATCGGAGAGAAACGGACAAAGAGCTTTGAGCAGCACTAGACAGCCTCTCGAAACACCCACCTTCATCAGTGCATCCTCCGTCTTCTCTGGGTTGGCTTTGAGGGCCTGGGAGGCATCAATGATGGGGATGGGCATGAAGCGAATGGTGAAGTTCCTATAGGCACCAGAGGAAGACCCACAGCTTAGCATGCGAACGCTAATGTAAGTGAGATATGATGACAGCCCTCGGGATTGGGCTTGCATCTCATTATAATATAACATATTAAAAAATCTGCCATGGAGACGCAGGTGCAGCAAACTTTGACCAGAGAAGAATGAAGACATTAGGGTGGATAAAAACACCCTTTAATGCAGGACACCCCCAGCTAGTTAATCCCATCATTGCCCCCCACCTGACGACACTCATTTCACATCAGGAAGGGTGTGTCCTAGCGCACATCCCCAGTGTGAAGGAGAAGCAGACGAAGATGTTCTCTGCTGTGCTCCACCAACCCAAGCAAAACAACAGCTAGGAGAAGATCCCAGGTGTGAGAAACATAAAGGGATTCAAGCTGGCTCACAATCTCTGGGCCTCTGGGAGTGCGGGTGGGGAAAGATAAGTAACATTCCACATCATCATCACCCAGGGGAGGAGCACCATATTCATACAACTGAACATACACCATTCATTTCACCATCGCATTCCTGATCATCACTTACAAAAGGAGGTAAATGAAATGTCCAGGTCATGTCAACCGAAATGCACAAATACTAAGCAATGTAGACATCAAGCATATGAAGGAAGACTGAACCCTAAGACCCATGAAGCCATGAGCAGGGCAGCACTGCAGTGCCTTTGGAACGATGCTCTCCGGCACGGCACTTCAGGATGACTAACCAATCAAAGGCCAACTGCACCCGGGGCTCTGAGGAACTTAACCGGCATGCAGGCCAAAGCACGCTCAAGAAGCCTCGGGCAAACAGGCCTCCTCCACATACTGGAGAAGAGCAGGTCACGGGTACATGGTCGGGTAGTGCCCGGGTAATGGACATGACGGCCTGTAGATGGTATTCACATAAGAGCGATGTGATGACAGTCTGAAAAAGGAGGAGGGCGCAGAGGCTCCCTTTGCCACTGAGAGCCCAATAAACTTCAACCCCACCACTGAGCGAACGAACCGCTAGGAGAAAAAGCAGAAACCGCAGTCAGCCCACAGGTCTCTGCTCTCTCCTCTGATACACGTATAATGTACGGGAAAGTCTTACTGCGGTCTGGAAGTTACACACATGCCCTCTCTTCAGCCCCCTTCTCATGTTATCTAGACTGGCCCCCACCTCCCAGCTTTGAAAAATCACAGCAACATTTCTGAGGTACTGTAAAACGTCACGACTGGTTTCTTCCTGCCAAAAGGTGAAATGGACAGAGAACGAAACGTACTTCTCCAGAGCAGCCGCCACGTCCTGCAGACCTTGAGGGCTCACGTTGTTCCTGTCCCAAATGACCGTCCTGTCAAAATGGACAAGCACTGAGGGAAGAGTTGACCACACTCTGAAAACAAGCTTCAAAATGCAACCCTGAGACATGCAGCTGACTGAAATAGCCCTCACCTGAGTTTGGTGTTTATCTGCAGGGCTTTAGCCAGCATCTTGGCGCCCATGTCCCCCATCCCATTTCCGCTGATGTCCACCTTGGTGAGGGAGGTGTTGCTGCCCAGGGCATTCAGGACAATGGTCAGATCACTCTTCAGCTTGGAGTCAGCCAATGAGAGGGATGTGAGGGGCTTGAGAAGAAGTGGGATCAGGTGGTTATGGTTAGACATCAGCTGGTCTTCAAGAGAACATTTACCATGTGCTTCCTGAATGATCACTACAGAACAAATCAAGTCAATACTCATGCCACCACAGAACAAATCAAGCAGATAGGTATTGTAGAAATGGTAAAAAATAAAGCATAAAGTAGATAAACACTTAATGATGAACCTTAAATCAGATAAACAGATTAATCTAAACTCTTAAAGGTGAGACTCAATAAAACCTAAATGAATAATCACATGACAGTCTCTAAGACTTACAGACTCCTCCTCCTGTATCATGTGCACCAAGTTGTCTAAGACAGGTGCCAGGTTTCTGCAAAAACAAAAGAACAAGAACGTCTACAAGGTCAAACAAACATCTCACTTTTCAACCGTTTAAACAAATAAGGACACTTTTTGATGGGAGAGCAATTTCTGCTTCTGATTCTTGGAGAGAAGGGGTCTCAAATTTCTCCCTGATATTTCAGCTCTGTGAGAGTTCCTTAAAGCCCAGTAAATTCCATCATCTGGACTATTTAGAAACCAATCACTGTTCCTCAAACAGTCCCGGTGAGGCAACTTACTTTGATTTGATGTTGTTGAAGTTCTTCCCTAGGGCCAGGTGGCGGATAGACCGATTTTTGGCAAACCAAACCAGAAGTGTAGTCAAGTCAGAGTCCAGACCTTGACGAAAACAATCAATGAAGCAACGTGTATTATGATGGGTTAATCTTATATGCTTATTATTTATAGATTTCCATGCTTGAAAAGAACAGCCGTGTAATGGATTAGATTAACAAAGAAGCTCAATAGGTATAAGAAGTTGTGGTTAAGTACATACTGTACACAGCTAATTACATTAGCAACTTGCATAGTTAGAACCATGCAACTGAATGAGTCCAGCTATGTAGGTTGCTAACAGGAGCTTTTTGGAAACCCACCCCTGGTCTATTTAGATCAACATTTTGCATAGAGCTGGGTCACGTCTCCTCTGTGTCTTACATGCTCCAGGCTATAAAGCAGGACGAGGTCTTACCGTTGTCAGAGATATCCAGGCTAGAGATGTTGGGGATCTCCGCAATGCAGCCCTCTAGAATCTGAGAGCCCCCAGACCTAAGCTGCAGTTAAGCGGTCAAACAAAAAGCATTTATTAAAGCAATAAACATAGACCGGCTGTAAATGCAGCTAGTCTGAGCAGACATCCCCATAATCTCCAGTGTAATGCCTGACCATACACTGCAAGTAGAATTTTTAGGCAAGTGCATGTTTTAATTCTACCTTCACACCAATATATTCAGTCCAAATGAATCTACAGTCAAGAATGTGCAGTTTAAAAACAGAGCATGTTCACCATTTTATCCAAGCGCATATTAATCCGAGGACGCAAAAAAAGGACTCAAAACTGCCAAACTTTTAGAATGTGATCACCATACAATCAAGAGTTTTGTGGCCAACAGCCAAAGATAATAGTAGCAGCGTTTAAAGAGCGGAAGACAAATTAACTGCCAAGGGTTTGTGTTAAACAGGAGCCTTCCAGAAACACAGTACAGAGATGATTCTTGATGGAGCAGATGGATGGGCCCGTCTTCAAGCGGCAACAAGGTGGTGTGAGCTGCAGTTATCAGTTATGAACCTTCTGACATGCAGACGGTGTAAAAATTAACTCCAAGATCTTCTGCCAATTTCTAGGGGCCGCATTCTCTAAACACCGCTACAAGTCAGCAGCTTTCAAAAGGTTTATACTGTTCCTGCGGGACAATGCCCCTCTCCATGCATCAAAGCAGTCCAGAAAGGCCTGAAAGGTGATCTAATGATGATCCAGCCCACTTCATCACCTATCTTAGCCCCCATTAAGAACTACTGGGGCTTACTAAAATGTGAGATTTATCACAATGGCAAGAGGTACACTTTTCATAGCAACATCTGGGAGGCTCTGTATTAGCTACAGGATGTGATTAAATCAAAAACTTGACTGGTTAAATGGGTAAGAAGCTCACATTGGTCTAATTCTGCACACTGATAAGGGGGTGTTTTTCTTTTATTTTTGTGACAGACTAATGCAACATTCTCTCTTTTCTCTTTACTTTGAGTAAAAAAAAGAATACACATAATCAAATCACTTTAATCATTCTGCCCAAGTCTTGCTGGAAATCGGCCGGAACAGCACTTCCCCAAAAATTCTGCAAATGGGGCTCAAATTCATTTTCTTGTCATTCTAAGAAGAAAAATATTTGGGTCTCATGTCTGATTCACCACAAGAAAAGCACCCCCTCCCATTTGAGTCCTAAAGCATTCAAAACGGATGAAAAGTAAGTGTTTTTTTATTTACTACAGAGCTATACTGGCGAAGTATAAAAGCTTTGATGACAGCTTCAGGAAACTGGAGATGACAGAGGATCTAACAATCAAATATAAACATGCTTTTAAACCGGCACTCTGGGGGCAGTATCTTGCTGGATTCATAATCACTTCATAAGCACTGCAATAACGCACATCAAAGGCAAACCGATGATTAAATCCGTCTGATTATAAACCCGCCATTTGCTCTGAGCAGTTTTTCGACATCCTAATTCGAAAAATTTTATACTGAGCTGGGGTGTGTATGCGTGTTTTCTGTGTGTACATAAGTTGAATTTAACCTAGCAGCTTTTGAACAGAGACAAGAATCAGGTGAACAATCATTCGGTACAGAGGTGTCAGTGTGTCCTGGCCTGAACACGCCCCCCCCCTCCAAAAAGAGAGGACACACCCAGGGGGAAGCCTCAGAACGCATCAGGGGGTCATGATGCAAAGTCTCACGGCAGCCCCTGAGGACGTTAAACAAATGTATGCCTCGATTAAGCACCAGACATTCCTCTTGGGTGCTCCTTTTGACTACATGCGTTCATTGTTAGCAATATAGAGTAAGATGATGCTGTACACAGCAAGAAGTTTAACCAAAAAACAGGTTTTAAATAAAGCGGGGGGGCGGGGGGGGGGCGCAGCTGCGTTTTGACAGAGATACAAAGGCCACAGACAGGAGCAGGTGGACACAAGGAAAACCTCGCCAGAGAGAGAGAGAGAGAGAGAGAGAGAGAGAGAGAGACCCACGGAACAAATTGGGAATGGTTACAGATGCAGGAGGAGACGGGGGTTCAGGGTGGGATTCTGGGATCAGGAAGCAGGTCCTGAGCCACGAAGGGGAAGCGTTTAGCTGTTTGCAAGCACCCCCAGAACAAAGTGATACATATTAAAATGACTGTATACAATCATTCAGAAAGCACCGGGTTAAGGACACTAATAACTCATGGCAGCATTAAATACCCTATTAACTATTGACAAGGTTAAGGGGCCCTAATTATTAAATGACAGGATAAACTCGGGCATATCCCAGGGTGCCATGACACAGAAGCTTGCGCACAAACGCAGCCCTGCCCTCCAATCCGGACCGGTCCTTTACGCGAGGGGAGATGGGGGGCGGGCACACAGATGTCGACATGCATGTTCGGAGGTGGACTTTAGGGGGATTTATCTGCTTTGAGCCACGATATACACAAAGAGCTCTCTGTCCAAGGATTACGTATGACTAGAGAGCAGTGGAATCCACCCCCGCCAAACTCACTCGCCATGTAATTAAGCGATTACGGCATCAGGTGATGTGAAATGCAGGGACATTCTGGATGGCGCTAACAGGAGACGTGGGTTATTCACATCCTGTGGTAAGGAAAGACCAGGAAACCCATTACAGCAGAGGACAGTAGATGGACCAGATAAGATCGGACCTAATTAACATGCAAGTGATGATGACATCACATGCGTCAAGGAGGCGGGTCTGACTGCAGAAGCTGAACTGAACTAAGATATACTCATCCCCAAATCAGGGTTCTGTAAACCTGAAGACAAAATCAAATCCATAACCTTAAAGCTAGGAAAACGGGGGACTCCTTAAGAGCCCCATGAGAGATTGCCCGTACCTCACAGGAGCTGAGGTCCAAAGAGACATTCTTCAGGTTAGGGTTACAGGCAAGACCCAGCAGGAGAGCCCTGGGGACAGAATCGCATTAAGACTTCATGCTGGACTTCACTAAAATCTAAGTAGTTGGAAAGATCACGGCACAGAGATGCAGCCAGGTTACATTATCTGGCCCCGGTTCAGGAGGGACAATCAGAGGCAGGAGGACAAGAAAAAGGCTCACTTAAGTGCTTCCAGGGGGAGTTTAGTTCCTGATATGTTGACACTGCTCAGGGCCAAAGCACTGCTGAAGAACTGCTTGAAAGAGGGAGGAATGTCTCTGCCCTTCCTGCAGTTCACAGAGACGTTAGAGACACAGACATCATCATCATCATCATCATCACAGCCCTTTTACTGAAACCCCGCAGCCAAACCATCAATAACCCTTCAGTGGCTCACCGGTGAGGAAAGACCGTCTTTGCCATGTTGAGAAGAGACAGGTGCTGTACAGACCCCCGCAGCAGAGACGCGCACACCTAGCGGAGAGAGACGGAAATGGGGCCGTCAGCCAAAGCCACTGCTCATTTAAGTCTGCGGGACCTTGGTGTAAGTGCAGCGCAGAGGTTCCAGTGGATGGTGGTGTCTGGCTGAGTAAGACACTGTCTGCGATTAGTAGGTTGCTGGTTCAAATTCCAGGACTGGCAGATCAGTTTCACCGTTGGGTTCCTGAGGAAGGCCATTAACCTCAAATTGCTCCACCGACTGTCCGGCCTAGCCTTTCATGAAAGTGCCCGCTAAATAGCATGGAGGAGCAAAAACCTCTCACGCCTTCCTGATGGTGGAATTATCGAGTAACTTGACCAAAACGCACCTGATCCAGAGAGCAGTCAGTGTTTGAGAGGTCCAAGGTGACCAGACTGTTCGGCTGGCCTAGGAAGTTGTACAGATTCTACAGGAAAAGTGACAGATGGAGGAACATCACTTGGGTAACAGCCTTGGTCAAACCAAATAGCAGACTAGCGCAACACTAAGTAATTAATGTAGCTGGAGTAAAAACCAGCAGCTGGTGTGTATAATTTAACTAGTTGGAACTGAAAACACTTTCAAGCAGAGTACTTAAGTTGAATAGAAGATGACTGAGGGTTTCCATAATCCAGGCAGCTGGTCAGTCACGCATTTAGGAAGTACAGCACATCCATACCAATGAACTGATCTGTTTAAATGCATAACGTGGCCTGAACTGATTTATCCATAATTATTTTAATGGCAAATAGGGAGGAGCATCACTGCCCACTGGTACGCACCGGGAGGTCGTCCCCTCGAAGGACATTCCCAGACAGGTCCAGGTGGGCCAGCGTGCTGGAAATCAGCTGGTTAGAACTGAGTGACTGGGCAAGGAGGTTTACTCCTGGGGGAGTGGGAGGCAGAAAAGGAGGCGACATCAGTCTGACAAGAGAGTCCTGTAACAAGCCTAACAAAAAATAGACTAACAACAACTGATTTGCATCTCAAGCAAACAACATGCAGTTCACAAGTTCGGCTGTAGAGGGGCGCTCCAGGGCAAGGAGCGCTGAACAGCTACCAATTAACTGCTTGAATTCCCAGCAAATTAGTGTAAAAATGAAACCGTGAACACAGCCAGTCCACAGGTTAGCTTTGCACTGAGGTCCCTGATCCCAATCTCATCTTCTGCGCACAGCCAGCAATATGGTTCTCCATGCCATATGGGTATGAGTAGAGGCCAAGCACTGCTCGCATGGCCTGTAGGCCACAGAGCAATCCCACATCGAACCAGACCCAGCGCAGCATCTCTAAGGCTCCTAATGGGGTCGAACGGGGTTCGAACCCTGGTCCCCAATGCACCCATGGCCTCCTGAGGTCCACAGTTACGCTCCGTTTTTAGTTTTTTCACAATAGTTTTGTTCAGGGAGTTGAGCATATTTATTATTTATCACCCTCAGACGGAGCGAGATGACAGTGGTCACCCCCGCTTGGTCAGCCCAAGTGTCTCGGGACAGTAATCTCCAAGCAAACATGCTCGATTCTGACCTTTAAAATGAGACGATCCCCGATCTGGCAGCCTGCTGCAGCCAGTCTCCCTCGCTGGGAGAAAAGGCGAGCTTTGGGGGAAGGGGCTTTAACAGTTGTCCTGAATTTAACAACGGCTCCTCTTGTTTTTAAGTCAGCAGGAGCATGAGCGTGCTTAAACACCAGTCACGCAGCGATTCGAGATCACTATTCGAGAAAAGGAACTCAACTGAGGAATACATTTAACCCATTAGGGGATATTGTTATTTAGTGAAATTCCACTAAATCATGTAGTGGGTTGACTTGGCAGAGTCCTGCTCCCGTGTTAACTAAAGAAAGTGAGTGGAATACTTGTGAGCGGCATGAAACTCACCTTTGGGTGACAGCGAGGTCTTGGAGAGATTGAGATGCCTGAGTCCTGCTCGCATTTTGGCAAACTGCGAGGTCAGGGCAGCGATTCCTGCGTGAGAGATGCAAACATGGTCAGGCAGTCATGCAACACAGTGGAGCCTCATGCATCACTATGCAGACATATAAACAAAAAGCCACTTGAGTCAATAAGATATGACTCAGCCTTGCTGATCGAGAGTTATGCGGTTTCGAGGTCTTTCTGTTCTAAACCTCCTCACCATCACTTCCCACAACGCTCTTTGTTTTCCAAATCACATTTTGAAAGCTGAATACTTAGTTGGATGAGTTTTGGGTAAATAAGGCCTTTAAAGTTCAACAGCAGGTTTCTTGTGGGAGTAGTCAAACAAGAAGCCATTGAGGTGATGAACGAAAGGCAGACCTACAACCTGCAGCCCTGCTCCCAAAAAGTGCGGATACCTCTGTCCTCCAGGGAGTTGTTGGCCAGGATGATCGTGTGAAGTGTGGAGCTGGAGTTCAGGGCCAGAGCGCTGGCCAACTTCTGTGCAAAATCGCTGAAAATTCAACAACAAAACGAGAACCTGATCAGCACACCTTTCAAAGGATCAACAACTCACTGGTGTTTTAATTGACTTTAACTCCAATTTGAAAATGCCAAGTAAGTCACTGGGCTCTGAGCCTCAGCAGACCACAAACGCTCTCTGGGACAGGAGACCTGGCGCTCGCTACGCCGTGGAAGGGCAGGCTGGCCGATGCTCACATTTTGAGCCCCGCGTTGTCTAGGACAAGCTCCTCCAGTCGAGAGGAGCGGGATATCACGCGGAGGATCTGCTCGCAAACATCTGCAGACTGCAAGGAAACACTTGTGATTAAAGGAGAATCACTGCTATAGAAAAGATTTTATGAAATCTGGTCAGGCATTGGTCAACCGTGAACCAATAGCAACAGCATTGTCTGCACTCCTCCCTAACATTTATTGGCAGCCTGTCTAAACCTAGATTTAGACATATGAACCTGTCTAGTTTACATCATAGTTTGAAAGCCAGCAAATTAATCAGCACTCAGAACGGGGGGGGCGCGCCCCCGGGCATGGGAAGCCAAACGTGCGAGATGGGAAGAGCAGAGAAA
>JAODKN010000046.1:5893499-5909140 GCA_026774425.1 Petrocephalus zakoni
CCGGGATCTCTCGCATCCAAAGCGAAACTCATACCCCTAAGACCGACGACGAGACCTACCTGTCCCACTGGAACTCAGATGATGATTATGATTTAAAATTCTTTAGTAGTATTGGCAAAAGAAGATAATACTTGGATTATCAGATAAATACTTATCGATATGGAAAAAAAATGTAAAATTTAAAAACAAATACATGGCACATTACAAAAAAAAATCAGTGGTGGTGTTAATAATGTACAGTAGTTATAACGCGTTATAATCTTTATAATTATTGCTGGGGCTGCGTGTTTATATGGACAGCTAGGACCGAGTGCTGTTTGCCTGGTTCATAGCCCCGAATCCCGCTGCTGACACTGGCCTGCGCTCTGGCGAGTGGTGTGTGTCGTGGACCGGGGCTGCGAGCCCACGGTTTGATAATGAAAAGATAGTTAAAAATACCCAGCGAAAATAATACTGCAAAAAGACTCAACATGCATAAACTATTAAAGGACTAGTCGATAAAGCAATTTTATTTTGAAATAAAAATGTCATTTATATGCTTACAAAACATACAGATTATAAGGTTATACATGGATCATAAACTCTGCTCATATGAATTAATTCGATCACTTGTCAGAATTGAGAACTTGTGTTGGTGCTGATATACACATATCTGATTAAAAATGAAATCGTGTAAATCATAATTACAGATATTTTGCTTAATAAAAATAACTTGCTATGTGCAAATAAATTATTCTGGAACCAGCGCAGAGTGCAGAGTGTTTATTGTACAAAACGGACATAACTGTACCGCTGCCCGAGTATAAATAATAATAATTAAAAAAAACTGAACTGGGAAACAAAAATTCTTGTATTTCAGTGGCCATTAAGCAAAAGCTTAATACCATACGCTTCTGAAACATCACCATTAAAAAATAAAATGAAATAAATTACAGTTTTATGTACATTAATGTAACACTACATTGCATGTTTACTAGGAGCATTTTTCGTTATTATCGCTGTTGTTGTATGTATTTGTTTATTTTGAAGTCCAAATATACGCTGAGATATATCCTCACTTCATTCAAGACAAAGCAAATGAATTTGTCATTTGCCAACGCTGGGCCACGTCTGCGGACTGCGCAGCCCCGGCGGGCGACTGTCCATCTGCCTCCTGCCTAGTCCTTGTTAGCTTGGGACGTGAGGCCCTTGCTGGCCTTCAGCATGTCGAAGAAAAGCTTCTCATACATCCTCTGCGTGAAGAAGCTGCTGAGGATCTTGCCGACGCTCTTGAGCGACTTGAGCAGCTGCCGCGGCGCGTCACGGCTGCGCAGCCTGCGCAGGCTGTCTCCCAGCGCCTTGGCTACGTCCTGCTCCATGTTGTGGATCCTCCACGTGTACAGGATCTGCAACAGCTGCTGCCGGGGACGGCACGACTGCACCACGTGCTGGAAGTCCTTGTCCTCCAGCCTGTTCCCTGGCAGGCTGTCTGCAACGCTCCTCAGGTCTTGCGGGGTCAGGTCGCTGGGGCTCCCGCATCTCGACAGCATCCTCTGACAGCGGCTCACACCTGCGGCCAGAGGGGGCGCCATTAGCACGAAAGATCTCAGGTGTGTTTCCTGCCTGCCCATCTCCAGGCTACCCGGGAATATTAAAAGCGATACTCCAGAAGTGGTACAACATGTCACGCCTGACTGCTCTCGGCCCTGATCGCTAGTTATCTGGAAATGTGAACTGGTTTCAGCATGCAGCAGCTGATGGAGACCCTCGGGGTGACTTATGCGGAAGCATGATTCATACCTGTGGCTCCATCCCCCAGCAGCAAATGCTGGCATAAGCAATTGAGAAACTCTCACATCTGGCAGGTGCATTTGTGCAATGATTAGGTGACCGTTTTAGTTACTGCCACCTGCTGGGCTTCTGGTCGACGTGTCTCTCATGTCCTTAATGTCTGACTACTGGTGTGTTTTAGATGCAGGAATGCCATGATTTGGGAAGTTTTTAGGGTGTGATTGTAAATGCTGGGGTCAGCTGACAGTTTTTTTTTTTTTTTTTGCTTTTTATGCTCTCAATGGTTTGTTGTTTATGGGACCCCCTTCAAAAGGTTACCTCCGGGCCCCTGCCTCCCGTTGGTTGTTTCAAAAACTAAATAAGTAGCTAACCAATCAGATCATAGCTAGCTGTCTGGTTAGCAGACCATGCAGCTTCAGCATCTCTAGAATATGGAATGTGTTTACTCAATTTTTCATGTAGTGCCTGCTTGTGGCCAACAGGGGGCCCCACTGCTGTCCTCCTCCACCACCACCACAATATACAGACACAGTTCAAAAACCTCTAATAATGCCAAAGAGCCGCTCCTGATCACGGTTCTGCTCTCTCCATAGCCTGAGCAACAGCAGCACCCCCTGCTGGGCCCCACACGTCTTCTTCATTCTCTCCACTATCCGCCGGTCCACCTTCTTGCCCGGCAGCTGGTCCGACAGGGAGTCCAGCTGCAGTGAAGACAGCTGCTTCGAACCCAGGAACTGGAAGATGATCTCCTCACACAGCAGTGTGCCTGAACAGAGGAACGACAAGGAGAGAGGGCTGAATCAGCTGTACGCACCAGTGGCACTAGTGTCAGGGGCTGTGATTGGATAGAGTGATGAATCTGCAATGAAATAGTCTGTGGTGCACTAATACTTGACTGTGACTTTTTTTGCATGCTTACAGATGACAAACTAACTAGATGACTTAAAGTGAAAGCATCCTCTTTTAAGACTAATGGCTGAATCCTCCTAGGTGACTAACCTGTAAAGTATCAGCCTCAGGATGTGATTGGGCTGGCGCATCCAATCAGATGTCGGCAGGTAGCTGGGGGGGAGGGGACTGAGTCAGACTGTACTCACCCGTATGGCACATGGCGTGTGCCGGGAAGCACTCGTCGTCCCGCTGACACACAGCGTCCCGCGCCGCTGTCCCGGCCCGCAGCGTCCGCATTCCCAGGGCCCCGCAGTCCTGGTGTGGGATGCAAGGCTTCACAGCCGAGGCCACGCTGGAGAAATATCCCCTGGGACACTTCTCACAAAGCGTGTTCCGCTCCGGCGAGCCTGGGGAAGCAGGAGATGGATATAGGTGCTTCCATTTGTTTGCCCTGTTTAATCTTTGATTTGATTGTTTCCTTGGCACTAACTGACATCATTATTAGTGGCAGAGGTGTCAATTTCAGGTCCAGAAAGTAAAAATCCAGACCAGGATTTTGCTTCAACCAATCAGTTGCGCACAAAGAGGCACAGTCACAGAGTGCTCAACTAGTTGGTTGAAATAAAATCCTGGTCTGGATTTTTACTTTCTGGACCTGAAACTGACACCTCTGATTAGTGGCACCGGCCCATTAAGGGCAGGAAAAGCCTTAAACCGTGTGAAGTGAAACTCCTGGCATTTTCTTTGGCTAATAATTGACTAAGCGGGGAATTCTCAGGGCAGAACCCCTGCCATGATTTTGAAAGTAATTGGTTACTAAACAAACCATTCGCAGTGATTCACTGGTTGCATATGGACAATCAGTCGCTTCACACGCACATACAAACTAATCCCAGACAAAGTATGACCTTGGCCTTTCCAAAATAAATAAAACCCAGTTGCTCTGTTGTAAGACCTGCTCTAGATGGGACAGAAGGAATGGGGGCTTTATTTGGGGAGGAACAAGGAATGAAAACTCCAGCATAAGCACCTTAAAATCCCTACATGGCTGCACAATGCAGACTGTGTTATTTAAAACAAATATCGCCGCCTTGTTTTTACAAGCGCTCCCACTGTCAAAAAGAAGTGCCCTCATAACAGCATCTATTTTAATAGCTTTCCATTGTAAAAGCCACTTGTCTGGTTTGACTTATAGAGTGCTTATCTTTCTTAGACATACGTCACTATATTTATTTCAGCTACATGTTTATACATCTGTGATATGTACCAGCTGAAAGGTACAGTCGATATCTTGTAGACGTTTTAATTTCCTCTTTGTGCCAGTTCCACATTTCTGCTCTTTTTGCAAAGCACACTACACTATTGTAAACATAAACCCAGTCCCCTCAGCTTAACCATGCTTATATGCCTTTAGAAGATAATAGCCGTGTCACCGGGCCACGCCATTCACCTGCTACGAATTGGAGACGCATCTCTGTATTTTCAGCAGAATTCTCAATGCGGGATGCGTCACGTTGTGGTGGAGGCGGCCACACTGTAGCGTGTGACTCTCTGCCAGGTCTACATGCAGTCTGCAAAAGGCAGACTGTGAGGACAAGGGGATATCTAGTTTTTTACGCATATGAGCTCAGTCTCGCGCAATCACAAAGAGCTGAAATGTACGGTAAGTCAGCTTATGGCAAGCTGGGTAGGTTCCAGCACGTCTGATGGTGCAACTGCTCAGATTAGAGGTAAAACCACAAGCACCCCCCTCTGGAGAAAAGTGAAACTGACTTGCTAAGATTGCCCTACGATGGGCTGGCCCCCCATCCTGGGTTGTTCCTTGCGTCATACCCGTAGCTTCCGGGAAAGGCTCCGGACCCCCTGTGACCCTGAACAGGATAAGCGGATTCGGAAAATGAATGGATGGATGGACGGACTTGCTAAGATGGCGTCCTTTAGAGGATGATGGCTACCTAGCCCCAAATAAAACAAGCTACTTTTGGTCCCTGACAATTTAAAGACCTCTGTAAGAAGGCTATATGTATTCTGCTTTGTATATGAAGACATGACTATCCATTCTGTGGCTAGCAGGATAGCATTCTCCAGTAACAAGCTAACAGCTCTCCCCATGTGCAACATAAGTCTGCAGTCTTTTAAGACATCTCCACAACATTCCACAATAAATAAAGCGTTAAAATTAATATCTCCTTAAACAGTGGGAGGTATTTTAAGGCCTGTTGTCTCACAGTGCCTGAAAGACATATGTAACAATCTGAACAAGGAAAACTGGGGTCATGTGTGTTACCATACAACTGGGAACACAGCCCATATTTCCTGAGCTTTATCAACTGGTAAAATCCAGGAATTTTTGTCTCCTCAAGAGCCACGCTCATTTTAACATGCATCATAATAAAACAGATTATCTGTACCTGTGCCCACAATAAAACATCATATGTCAAATTCATGATCACCTGGAGCCAAGGTAAACACAGAGCCAGACGCGCCATGACGGGGGGGAATTCCACGCAGAGGCGCAAAAAACCTTTGGAACATAACCGGACTGGTCTGGGGCTGGGGCCCAATATGATATGCTTTCATGGGGCCCAAAATCTCTAGCAGCACCCCTGCACAGAGACACCCTTAATTGTCACTCTGGGTAACAGCTAAGAAATGTATGTTTCAGTAATTAAACTACACTGCCTGGTGTAGTTTGCTGTCACCATTTGAATTTGAATCAAGAGCCAATGATTGGATCATTATTACAGCTCAGCAACGTTATGCAGCAATAAAGTGGTCAGCTGAGTACCTGAATCTACTGAATGGCCAGGTTATCCAACCAATGAATTTTTTCTTCCCTAATGGCATGGGCACATTCCGGGAATGCCAAGATTTATCGGGTTCCAATTGTGAAAGAGTGGTTCGAAGAGCAGGAGGAATCATTTTCACACATGAATTGGCCACCACAGTCTTGACCTGAACCTCACTGAAGATCTCAAAATATGAATGCAAATCTAGATGAAAAGAATGTTGAGATGTTGCATAAACATCTGGAAACAATGCACTGATAAATGTGCACCATAATAAAAGCGAAAGGAAGTCCTATCAAATATGATTTTTTTGGCCAGGCAGTACATATTGCCACATGCTGGTATTCAGTGGAAATGATAGTTAGACGTGTTACAGCTCAGCTAGAAATAGCTAGAAATTCTGGGCTCCCTAAGGTGGGTTAACATTTTGAACCATTAAGCTGAAGAAATGCAGGTCCCATAGTAGAGCCGGGAGCCAGGAGCCCAACACAGTAGGTTTTGGAACCCCTATATAATGCTGGGCCCCCTGGACCTGGCAAGATGTCGCTCCAAAGCCCCAGATTATTATTATTACTCTTATTATACTACTACTGCTATATTACTGTCGAGTTCTGATGTGATTTTGCCAAAATGAACAAAAACTAGATTCTGTCTGAACAACAAGCATGTACTACCTGGATGGCCCCGTGTCCCCATCCTCCATCGAACCCCTACTCCTCTCACATCCCGCAACATCGCTACACTGCACTAGGCTTAGGCGCTATCTAATTCTTCATACCATCATACTGTCCATATATTATACACTAGTAAAAATTTTGCAATATGCCCAATTCTTCTGCAATATACCATATATTGTAAAACCTCTCAAGCCTTTCTCCTTTCAGCCTCTCAAAAAAAATCTTTACTGAAAGTCTAACCTTCTGTGACTTATAAATGATATATATTATAAATGCATTCAGATTCACCAGATCTGTGCCTGTTCTTTCATGAGCCACCACTGAGCAGGACTTGGACTAAGCTAAGCTAAGCTTATGGCATCCCATGCAGGGTGTCCTATTACCTAGTGCCCTATGCTGTCTAGGCATATTAAAAAAAGCTAATTATGAACATGGCACATGTCAGAGAAGATGAAGTCACATGGCAGAGAAGATGAGGTCACATGTCAGAGAAGATGAGGTCACATGTCAGAGAAGATGAGGTCACATGTCAGAGAAGATGAAGTCACATGGCAGAGAAGATAACAACTAAAACAAACTCAACAATCCGCAGCTGATTTAAACTCATCAAAAAAACCCATAGCCACACAGCTCATACCTCTCGAAACCTAAAATTTTTGCTCAATGCCTCGCCAGATCCCCGAGTCTCTGCCCCAGGTTTCTCATGCCCTCCTGGCCACGTAAACTTGGGTTTCAATTTTGCAAACACATCAACTTATCTCATGGGGTATAATGAGTCTGCTAAGTGTCCCTGTAAATCCCTTATGACAGACTTGAAGCTAGACACCACTGTTGTATGCCATCTAGAAAATGAATGCTCTATATTAGCTAAGTAACCCTGACCCCCCAAGGGCGTGAGCATGGCAGTCATAGCACAGTGTCAGCCAGTGTCCAATGTTCCTGGGGCTGCGGGTTTAGGGCCTCGCTCAAGGGCCCAATGGGTGTGCGACTATTCTACCGAGACTTTAACTGGCACCTTTCAGCTCAAGAGCTCCGGCGTTTAACCCACCGAGTCACACACCAACCCCAACAGCTATAATTTACCATCTTAGGGTAACTTTACCTTTTCCAGCAGTCACAGATCCAATAGTTATTCTATCCTCTATACTACTTGATTGCTATACACTTTAGGGTAACTGCCCTTTACTCTGCGTTCCACTCTGACTCTCTTGGCCTTTACTTATCAGGGAGGACAGTACATATGGGCCAGGCTTCCTCATGGATAGACTTGGAGTCGTGTGTTTAATCTATTAAAGCTGACTCAGAGGAAAAACACTTCCAGCTGACTCTACTCTCATTGAATATCATGAGGACTTCCCCATCACGTCACCCTCTTTACAGTATGTCAGACTGATTCTAACTACTTTAGCCAAAAAAAAAACAAGATAAGGCTTCAAGGCGAAAATTTTCACCTTGGTCAGAAAGCTATCACATATTCAGGGCAGACTTTCCGTGCGAGGGAGACCTGACTGTGCCCTGCCACAATACCATTTGCTTTTCTCACCAGACAAAACAGTGGCAAACCTCTCTAGCAGTCAACTGGCGCTTGTCAGACCTTTGCCGAGAATGTAGTCATTCAGTCATTCAGACCACTCCAGCTCGTATGTCATGAGAGGGCAGGCCTCGCTCACACTCCCCAATCACTTACTCACCCTCCCCGTCAGACTCTTCCTCTCCACTCCTGCTCAGTTCCTCCCTGACAGTCACTGTCTCTCAATAAGTGGATTTAACCCATTGTTCATTTCCTGAGCTGTCTCCCCCTTCAGCAGTAGAAGACAGCACACCCCATGATTGTGCTCTAGCTGCTAAGGACTAATCTTGGCCCAGGTAGTACCTATCCAATACACAATGCAGATCTCATTATCATTCACAGATGGTTCCTCCTCACACTCTCCTTACGGCACATTTCTCTCTGCTAATGCTACGATTTACAGCGTCATTGAAACTGCTGCTCTGCCCCCAATATCGCTTCACAAATAACTGAGCTTTTTGTCCCTACACAGGCATCTATCCTCACCTCAGTGTTACTACTCACTTGTTACTACTGCTGATTCATCTTATGCTTCAGTGTTGCCACGACTACAACACACCTATCAAACACATCACATCAGGGGCAAACCTCCTCACTGCCAATCAGTAGCCCTTTGCTCAAGTTATCATCAAATATCAGCCCCCCCTCTCTCACACGGATAATGTCACCAAAGGCAATGCCCCAGCGGGGCCTAATGATGACGAAGGGAATCGTGGGTTTCCGCTGGCTGCTCGTTATATTCTGCAGGCCTGAGGCTCTCCCAGGACAACTGCCTGACTGAACCCCACACCCTTATCCTTGTTTTATGGAATTGGTGCCAAGATCTCCCATAATAGCAGCTCTGGTATGCCAGGCATGTGACATGTCAGTGGAAGTTTGTGAGAAAACCAATCAGAAGCACATCCCTCAGACCTCAGGTGCCTTTTCGACATGGAAAGAAGCCATTTCTTGCAGGAAGGAACACGTCAGTACACTTGACCAAATTCTACCGAGAGACTCTGCATGCTGCTCAGCAACTCCAGGTAGCATTGACACTGACAGAGGTACTCATTTCACTAGACAAATAACTGAGGAACTGTGTCGTGCCCGGGGGGAATCAAACAAAACATACATTTCTGCACCGTACAAAATCAGCTGGGCTGGCGGAGAGACCAAATGGAGAACTGAAAAAAAGAAACTATATTTAGTTTTTTATATTTAAATGCCATACAGCATAAATGTTGCTCAGAAACAAATTTTAAATAGCCAAAACTCATGAACTTAAACTCAACACTCATGAAGTTATCATGGGGAAGCCAGCTCCTCGTCTCCACTGACTAGACCACAAATGAATGTGAGGCTCACGGACGATGCCATCCTGTCTTTTTGTCCAAACTCACACTGTCTCTCCGTTCACAGGTACAGCAGAAACAGGGGAACCAGTGCACCCCACAACCAGGTGACAGGGTACTGCTTATAGAATCCTGCCAGAAGAGACCTTCCCAAGTTTCTCTGACTACCCACTCTGTGGCCTGCATGCACCAAGGTCCACCAACGTGGATCTGGCAAGAGCAGTTATCGAGGATAATGTAGGCTGTTCTATGCCACTGGAATCACCACAACCCCGGAGTATTAAAGGAGACGAAAAGAACACAAATGTCACAGATACACACACCACTACCTCTTGCACATCACAAGGAGTGCAAGTAACCTGGCCTCCTGATTTGCACCGATACACACTCGTTGTCATTCAGACAGAAAAGAATATTGTCTGCACATTGTTGCTACATCATTATGCTGCCACTCTGAAACTGGTTTCCTGTTTGGTCTATTTGCATTTTCACACACAGCTGCAGAAAGGAGCCTTCCAGAGTTCCATATTCCCCTTTCTTCAAGTTATTATTAGGAGACGTCAGCACCTGTTTTCTCCAGTTGACCCTAGGTGACATATTACCAAAAGGTGCACCACGCCAAAGTGTTAGTGTCTCAGGACTCGTGGTATCAGCCACCATTCGAGTTATAGAAGTTCAGGACTTTTCCCAGTCGGGGAAAACAGCTTCTGTTAATATAGCCTTGATTGTCCAGAAGTTCATGACTTTGTGCTCTGCAGTATGACTTTAATGACGCCAATGGTCCAAATCCTCCACATTCAGTTACTAGTTCCTGCCTCTGCCAACACATGAATGGCTCTCTCTTTTCTTTTAATAGTACATACTTTGTATGAGCCGATGAGGCATTTCCCCGGCTACCAAGAGACCGGTCAGGTTCCCGTTATCAAGCTTACGTTGTTCCGGCCAGAAGTCAGCTCACTTGTTTCCCCAAGGAAGGACAACCACACCTCAGGATAAAATGAACAATATGAAAGACAGAAAGGATGTTCTCTGTTCCCTGTCCAGGGTTATGGTGCTACTAGAACCAATAAGGAGATTCAAATGCTCACTGGAATTCTGGGAAATGTCAGCAATGAATCAACAGGTGCTCTATACCAGATACCACAGCTGAAATGATCAATCAGAAAACCAAATACTGCTTGACTGTCTCTTGGCAGAGAAAGGGGAACCCATGCTGAAGAAGAATGCTGTACATAAATCCCAGATGAACATGCTGGCCCCCACAGCCTGGCTAAGTCATCAGAAAGGAAGTGGCAACACAAAAAATATATCCAAAAGACCAGTGCCGTCAGTCCATTGGCTCAGTGGAAAGTTGGGGTACATCCCTCTCACAAAGATACTTCCTGTTAGCGACTGTGGCTGTTTATGTCCCTAAAATGATCACCCATACATGTTTTATATGCATGGCCTCGTGAGCTTTGCCCTCTGACAATGTTAACTTGTTGGTTATAGGGAATTGAAGAAGTGGATGATTGTGCTGAACCGCGAGAGTCCGATTACGCGAAATCGCTGAATGGTTATGGAAGTGTAGCCAAGCTCCACGGAACAAAAGGGGGACTATATGCCCACAACATACAGAAAAATGTTTATATATTATTAGCTTACTCCTGGCATGCACAATAATTTCACATACCATTAGTATATCTTTATTTTTACTAAGTCATCCATCGTAAAATAGCTGCTTTTGGCATGGTGACGGCCCATCAGCGTTACCGCCGGGATTCGCACTTACCAGGTAGGACCACCCCGGAGCCGGGGGGGCACGCCGAGTGCCTTACGCAGAACTCCACCTCTAGGTGGTGCCCTGGCACACAGCTGCAGAGCCGGTCATGTGTGCCATTGCACTCCCTCTGGACCAGCTGGCGCTCCTTGCAGACGGCCGTGCAGTGCCGGCACGAGTCCCCCCATTGCCAGTGCTCAGAGAAGTGGCCGGCGGGACAGGGCGCGCACTCCGTGGGCCGGCCCGGTCCGCAGTGGCTCCGCACGGCCGTCCCGGGGGGACACTGCTCGCACACCAGCACCTGCTGGCTCACAGGATCACGGTGGTGGTACGTGGGAGGCTGGTGCTGGCTGGTGGCCCAGGCGAAGGAGGCGGCGAGCAGCTGCAAGACAGGGGGAGACAGGCCCGTGGGTCCAGGCATCGGGACATCACCCGTGGCAGTGCTTACCACCACCTGCTGGCTGTCACTGCACCAAAACAGTCACTGCACGAAATAAACGCATCCCTTATTTTGGTGATGTTGAAGGAGCATGTTCTGCTAACCAGCTAACTAGCTACTGAAATTGCTTGCCAGCTCTTTGCTAAGTTTTTGAAGCAGTTTTTGGTTAGGATCATACTATATCGCTGAATTGACTGCTTGAGTGGGCCCCCGAAAATCAGACTTCCCCTGGACCTCACTTTATATGGCTGACTGGACCACACCCACCCGTGATAATAAAAATAAACTGCAGAGGGGCCCCTGATCCCCCCCACCAGGCTATGGGAACGACAGGACTCGGGTCAGGCCTTCTGTGGCCAACTCCTCCATCAAATATGGGCCAGACGGGACTTTCACATGGTGGATGTCCCCCAGTCCTGCTTAAAAACACAACTGTGCCCGTACGTGACTATCCATCCAGATGATGTCATTTCACACAAAGACCCGGGCCGCCATATACTAACACATCCAATTGTGATGCAATGGGCCATGGCACACAGCACTGTGCCCGAACCCATGGTGGGGAAAGAAACATTTGTTCTTGTTAGATCTTTCATGCTTGAACTGTGTGCACAGAGAGGACAGGGTCACTATAGCGTGACTGAAAGCCGGCGCTCTCTCACCGCTCAGTCACCTGTGCAATCAGACTTCCCCGGAATAACTGGACAAAAACGGTGGTCATAGAAACAACCCCAGAATGGTGATGGGGGTTCTGTATCCTTGCTGGTATTGTGTTCCTTGCCGGCACCTATTCTGTTACCTATCTCCTGCTCTCAAAAGGCAGGCGTTACACTGAGAGCTGCCCTCTCTACTTGTCCATGAGCAATGACACGTACACTCACTATAAAGTCTGAGTCATTCTTGATTTTAGCTAGCTGGTATGTAACGCAAGTGCTAAAAGTCACTGCAGTGGTGTTAGTTAAAGGCTGTCCCTTTAAAACAGCCGAGGCGCGGGTACTGAGCCATACTTTGATCCTCCTCTGCCATGCCGCTCATTAATTCCCTTAATTGCCACAGCCCGTTTTTAAACTGGTCAGCTGCTCTGCGAGGTATTTTATAACGGAATAAAAATAGATGATAGATAGTGAATCGCATGCTTCTTGGAGCGGTGTCAATCACAAGAAACGCTTGCAGGAATAGATGAGGTCCGCCAGCACAGAATACTGGCCTTATATGCTCCACATCCCTACCTGCCGCCCATCCAATTCTGCATGGGGAAGTTATTGTAAAGCCCTGTTGACATTCCCTTCCTTTATGAGAATAGTGCAGGCTTTCATTTAGATGGTTTCAGTTATCCAACGGTTCATCTGGGAACAAGTTCCGCAAGACTGGTAGCCTTTGACGTAGCCTGTGTGCGTTTTCCTAGGTTCATCTGGAAAGGCTCCTTCTCTTTCATCAGTGATGAAAATGAAATTGACCCGCAGCAGAATAATATTGCGACACAGTGCACATCGTGGCATAATTCGCACACCCGGCCGGCGTGCGGCACAGAAGCACAAAAAGCAGGCACATGACTGTCCGACTTCACGTTTCAGCAAGCGAACACCACGCATATAACGCAATAAACTTTATAGCACCGATATGCATATGAAATATACGACCGTTGTAATGCAGGCTAATTTAAAACGACGGATAAAAACAGAGGTGAGGTTAAGATGAAGTTGCGCCCAGCCGTGGGAGCTAGGGGCGGGTGGCAGTGTCTGTCCCTAAAGCATCAGTCAGGGTCTGTCGCGCTTAGTGGTGCAGAAACGTAGCTAAAAATATAACATAAATAGTAATAAATGAAATATCTTCAGCCTGCGGAATGAAATGAAAAGGTACTCACAATGTGTAGCTGCATGGCAGATGCTGAACTCATGCTAGCAAAACGAATTTTCCCCTGACTGAAGTCTGCATAAACGAGTCCGTTTCCATACCAAACTTATAGTTAGGGAAAAGGGAAGAAGACAGTGCCCAGCCCACTTAATGGCATTTCCAGTTGCAAATGTTTCTCTCTCTCTCTCTTATTTTTGCCGGTTTATTATTTGGCCAGCCGGTGCATAGCCAATTGCAGGAGAAACAGTCGCGCCTGGGAAATTACTGGTATTTAAAAAAATAAAAGCTTTATTATAACGGTATTAAATGTCCATCTGCAAACCTATTTCTGACTTAAAAATCACCGTAATGATTTGAAAAAAAACATGCAGGGATTATTGTACACCTTGCTTCTTAATTTGTGCGTGGAGTCACTATATGGGGATTATTCTTTTTGGTTGAAATTTCCGTGCAAAAGAATTGGATCCCATCGTTGACAGCACAGGTTACAGCACTGAGAGTAAGGCTTATCAGCTGCAGGTCTGGGTCTTTGTGGGGCGAGAGGAGAGTACATACTGAGGCATGCAAGCTGCCTCAGGCTGGCACACATATGCCTGGAAACACGCTATAAGTTTCTGGGTCACCAGAAGTAACAGCAGCTCTGTGGTCCAGTGGGCCCGATGATTTATAAGATAATCATAGATACCAGATTTCCTCTTACTAAAACATTTTACAGGACATATTCATAACTACATTCCTCGAAAAGGTGTTACTGATGAGAGAAAAGATTGTTTTCCCCTGAATTACTTATTTATTAGCATACCACATGTTTTTTTTTGCTGAATCAACAGCCTGGAGTTTTTTCACACTTTCAGGCAAAGTAACACCATCAGCCTTGTTTGACTCATCTCCCTAGTTAGTATGAATTTCAACAAGAAGTTACACAAACATCTGAGACTCCCAGCCTTTCGCAGCTGTGTAGTGCATGACCAAGGCCTGGGGAGATTTTGATGGAAGCCTTCAGTTGGCACGGCGGGCAGTAAGAGACCTTTTCAGATAGGTCAGCCCCACATACTCGCAGCCAACATGACGGGTTTAACTGGCTGTCGGGAATTGTAAACACTTGGTTTGTCCATGGCAATTAGCACGCGACAGGTGGGTCGCTGTTCCGGGCATCGATTTAAGGATCATCACCGTCATGGTGCCAATGAGCGGGACTCAGTCTAGCAGCAAGCTGAGAAAGATGCTTTAGTGACTGAGAACATGAGTCACGCAGAGTTTAGAGGGCGTTCTGTTCTTGTATGTCCAGAATCATCATCTGATGTCTTAAAGTTTCCCCCAAAACATTACGTTGTCAAATTACTAGAGGACAGTGATTTTCCACTAAATTTCAACAGGCCAAAATTCCTGCATTGCATCCAGATGGTACATCCGGCGTCATTACAAAATGGTCATTTATACGACTGAATCAGTATCAAAAATCTTAAGCTGGCACTGTATGACGTACCTTAAAGCAGAGGCTTCCCTACATCTCCTGCCTTCAGGCAGGTTGGCTACACTGTAAACAGCAAACAGCATATTTCCCCTGCAGAAACACACAGACCAAGAGGACGGGGCGAAGCCACCTTTCTCTAAATGGGACAGCCAGAGTCACAGAAGGCAAACGGGAATCCCATGAGGAACATCTATTTCTCAGTTTCGATTTCCCATCTTCAGATCACATTCCTCGTTCTTTTGTCATTTGTCATTCTCACCTCTGATTCCCCTCAAGGCTCCGGCAAACAGAAACCCGTTTATATGTATGAAGGCGAGATTTCATTTTGGACCAGGACACGGAACCGAAGTCCTGGCTTCTGATTAGCCTAGAAAGAGCTGCCGGTGAAACAGGGAAATAAGACTTTTCAAAGAGGCAAACCTTTGGAGCCCAATCGGGGAAATCTCGGACAGTCACCTGCTATTTATATATTGAGAGCAAAGTGTAATTAGATCTGAAATCTGTACAATAATCAAGTTAAACACCTTGAGAATCAGAATTGAATGAAGTACTCGGCATTTCCTGGTCCTTAGTCTCACTGGAGGACCCTTTGCTTCTATCTGCAGTTGCTGGATGCAGTTTTATGTCTCACGCTTGGCACAGACACAAAAACCACACAGATCAGACATCTGCATTCAAGGCCATGCCGACCTGAAAGCCCAGAGCGAGCCTCTCAACCATCAACGCTGGGGTGTGCCAGGTCTGCCCATCACCTAGCCACGATTCCGGGATCCGTCTTAAGTGCGCCAAGTGGGTGTATCATCATTCCAGGGTTATTCCAGGACACTCTGGTCTGTATCTTTAAAATGGTTATTCACCATGTGAACGGCTTAATGTAATAGCCATTTGCATACTTTAGTGAACACTTGGCGTATGACATGCACCCAGTCATACTAACAGGGCGACGGTAGCTCCGCCCACCCCCCCGATAAGATGCTGTGGAAGGAGATGGGCTATGACATGAGCTATAGTATATATATATATATATATATATATATTAGGGCTGTCAAAATTGACGCGTTAACGCGGATTAATCCAGCATCGTGAT
>JAODKN010000046.1:5946192-5972923 GCA_026774425.1 Petrocephalus zakoni
TATTTCGCTTGGAAGAGAACCGCTGGTCGACCGAACGGGAGATTCTGCCCACCTGGGGAAGCCACACAGGTCGGAAGGGAAGGTCATGTTCCAGGAGACCCAAAAACCACAGCAATAATTTCCTTCAGACCTGTGTGATCTTTCAGGCACTGGTCATCAAAGAGAGTTCAAAGGTAATCTTAACAGCCAAGGTCATTTCAAAGCCCCCGCTGCCACAGCAACCTCCATCAATGCAGTCATTCGTGACCCCCATTTCACATTCCAACTATTATCAAGAAAACCTGAAAGACACGGCAGTTTCAACATCATCTGTAAAAGTAACTAAGCCAGTAAATAAATCCTTACTGTTTTTATAGCCTTCATCTTCACTGAGCACCTGATCGAGATCCTCAACTTTGTTCTGAAACAGAGTGGAACCCTCAGGGATGGAGCCCACTATCAAGGTGATTTAAAGACAACCCAGCCCCTTAATGAAAAGATGAGTCCATGTCAAATCCAGAGTGTATAATTGAATGGTCCATCAGGCTTAAGGCTAACTGCTGAAACCAAGAAGATACGCAAGAGAAGGTATCAGAAGGAATTAGAGGAGATCATGCACTGACTTTATCATCACAGCTGCAACCCAGGTCATCCATGGAGGTGGCGACAAGCTCCAATGGGGCAGGAGGAGACACCTCCTCTGGCATGGTAGGCGTGTAGAAGGGGTTCCTCAACATGCCATTGACACTGCCGTGGGTGCCGTTGTTTGGAACTGGCTGCAAACCCAGGAGGTCTGAAGGAACAGAAGCAAGATTAGGTGGATATATGATGAGACTCAGACAAAGACAATTTGGTGTCCACACTGTTAAGAGAAAAGAGTCTTACCACACATGACATTGTAAAGTTCTATGTTCTCAAAAGCAGGCACCATCGTCTTGTATTTGAAGCTAGGTCCATAACCCATAAAGATCGTCTGAAAAAAAAACAGAAATTAACACAGCTAGCATTCATTAACAACCACAGAAACCATGTGATATGATACAGAGACCAGAGGTTGTGAACATTCTACCTGCATGCTGCTGAGCTTGTTGTCATAGCCATGGTCACCATAGAAACCACATCTTCCAAGATGCTTTTTGCTGTCTGGTATTTTCCTGGAAAGTTATTCACAAAAACCAGACCAGTTATGGCAACTCCCCTTTTCTTGCCCACAACATTTCCACAGAGGTCTAAGACAAATACATGCTATTGAATTTCTCTCAACCTGGCTTGATGTGGACTAGGTGAAAGATAGAGTAGACCAAGCAGAACCGTCAAGAACTTCATCCCAGAGGGTTAGTAGTTCACCTGTGAGCAATACCTCATCCAACACCCAGTTAAATTCACACTCAGATTATAAGCAGTCCTTTTGACTTGGAGTAGTCAAAGGGAATGGCCACACGTGGAAGACATGGGAATGCAACCAACTGGCTCAAGGCTGGGAGTTCTACCCTGCCCACTCCTGATTGGATACCGCAGCCACCGTGCATGTTGTCCATTACCTGTGCATGAACTCCGTGTGACTGCTGAGCTCCGGGTTGCTCGAAATGTGTGACATCTCACTGCTGAACGTGAGAGAGCATCACCTGACCATTAGTTGGGTTTGGTGAACTCCCTGGTAACACCCTTGGGGTGGAGCTCTTTCTGAGGCTTAAACAAAGCTGCTAACAAAAGCCTGGTGCTGTTACAGATGGGAATTTACCAAGTAAAGCCGCAGGAACCAGAAACTCAACTCATTAATATGCAGTACTTTTTAGATTTTAGGCTGAACATAATATGGATAACAAAGTACTCGAGGATGCTATTCAGCAGGAAGAGAATCCTGTTGGTCTGAATTTGTGATCAGACAGGACCTGGAACACTGTGTCACCTATAACGCAATCCGGCCCTCATGCCCAAAGGCACCCTCATGCACACAACAGCTGAAAAAACAAAACCCAGGAGGATCCGCAACCGTTTATTCATTTTCCAAAACACCATAGGTAGCCATTTGTCAGCAAGTGGATGCAGATGGTCCATAATAGCTGTGACGATCCCGGTCTTCCATCCACCATGTGACTGGTCACCCTCCCTCTCTTTGCACTGACCACTGTGCTCTGCAAACAAGCTGCACTCCAGCACTGCTGGTGCTGGCACTGATGCTGGTCAAGTCAAAATTCAGCGTAGCCCGCTTATCAATGGGAAAGATGGCAAATACCTGTCCACACGCCACCGCCTCTCCATCAACAGGTGGATGTCCTCGATCCTGCGGTTGTTGGCGTAGTGGAACCGTTTGGGCAGATGCTGCTTCAGGTACGGCTTGAAGTGCTGATCCGACTTCTTACACTGGCGGAACACAAGTTGGTGACGCACGGCAGATGGTGACACTTATCTTGCGCCCTACAAGATCTTGCATCTACATTTGTCATCTCTGGGTCATTGGAGAGGTTGTATGGAAATTGCAAAATACCTCAAACAAGAAGCAATCGGGCAACCTAAAAATGTAATCCTCACACTCAGCTCGGAATGCTAATAAACCACTGCTGTTTATAGTGACCGGATGCCAGAGGTGTCCATTTCAGGTCCAGAAAGTAAAAATCCAGACCAGGATTTTGTTTCAACCAACTAGTTGAGCACTCTGTGACTGTGACTCTTTATCCTCAACTGATTGGTTGAAACAAAATCCTGGTCTGGATTTTTACTTTCTGGACCTGAAATTGACACCTCTGCCGGATGCCAGTGCTGCTCAAAGGTATACTTACAGTAAGGTTCGCAACAATGGCCTTGGGGTCATCTAAGGAGAAAAAAAGAGAGAGAACTTTCCAAGTAGGTCCCAAAGAAGACAGCTGTGTTCTCAGAAAGTGAGGCTGGGGTTCTCAGGGTCACGGACCCTGCTACAACACAAACACAGGACAAGACCTCAAAAGTTTTACTTTTTATCTAGTCTGGCAGCTGTTGAGTGAACTTCAAGGACCTCCTGCAATCATGCCTGGGAACCTCTTCCCCACCACGTTTCCCGTCCAGTCATAACTCACAGTTGGGACTGTTGGGATCCCGGGACCGGATCCGTCCAAGTGACCCAGAAATCAGGATTAGATCATCCACGTTCACGGGGTAGGAACTAAGGTACTCTGTTCTGTTACAATGAGCCTCTTCCATTCCTGTGGGCAAACAGGTAACACATGGGTCTAGCAAGGCAAGCTCCTGCATACAGAAAATGTCAGGACAACTAATTTAATGCTAGACAATTATTAGCAAAGGCCCATGTTTCTATAAACCTGCCAAGGGCAACATGAGGGGCAAGAATCAAACCCACAGCCCTAGAGATGTGAGAAGAAGGACCAACCCACTATTCCAGCTCCCAAAACCTGAGACTTGCTACAGAAAAAAGAAGTGCTGATATACAGCACTGTGCAAAAGTCTTAGGCAGTCAAGGAAAATTGTGTTTGTATTCATGTTAGTGCAAAACTATGATTTTGTCTCTCAAACTGTGTCAGCTTAGCCACTTCAAAATCTTTTCTAAAACCACCCTATTATTTACGGCAAACGTGCAATATTTCGACGTAATTGTTGACGTGACCACCGGCATAGCATTTTCAACACCTCAGTGACCTCAGTTTTTTTTTTAACTAATTAAACAAATGAATTAAATGAGCTGGTGGTAAAATGTAATGAATAGACGGCCTGACTGAGGTGCCCCTGAGGAGAGGTTTGGGAACCTGAGGTTCTAACCATCCAGCAAGTGATTTTTGGGAGAACAGAAGATATTCCTCAGTTTTTATTGTGCTGCTCTTGATTTGCAAATGCTCTAATGTTATGCTGTGTTTTATTTCTGAGCAAATATACACTCACTACCCAGATAAATAGATTTTGCACAGTTCTGTATATGAAAATGGCATTTCATCAGTTTTAAAAGTCAGGTAGAATCCATTTTGTTGGACAAAGATAAAAAAGGTTATTCCGACAGTCGTCTAGGCCACCAGCAGATCTCCACGCCTGCCTTTCCAGAGCGGTGGATGCCGTTACCATGGTCTCCCACCAGGATGATGTTGACACACCGGTGTAGATTCATTTGTTTCAGGCCATCCATCAGCATCCCAATAACCCTGTCGATCTCCTTCAGAGGATTATTCAGCTATGGGCCACAAAACCAGACACCAAAATAGTCACAGACCCAGCTCCATCTTAAATATGAGAAACAAGCACAAGCTGACAGCTAATGCTAACACATGCTTTGGGGGAAAAAACAAGATTCTTCTGACATGGTGGGGGTGGTCATACCTCTCAGACTGGCGGCCAGAGCTGAGTTTATTTAATCAATACTGAGCTAAACAAGTAGGTCAAATGTCAAGTTGTCCAGGAACAAAACTGCCAAGTAGCTAAAATCTGATAGGCAGGCACAGGTGAGTGACATGCCAAAGAGCAAATCCGTGTCTTTCCGGATCAGGTCGGCTTACCTCATTGCTGTTGGGCCCCAGCTTGTGGCCGAAGGTGTCCGGCTGCTCGGAATGGACTGCATACACATAGGGTCTACGGCGGGTTAAGATCCGGTTACTCATTTTACTCACTTTTAGTGGAGAGGAGACAATGTCTGGCGTATTGCCACAGGGGCTGGTTTGAGGTCTACCTCTCATCATCGGGCAGGTGAAGCCAGTGCAGGATGGTCAGGATTCTCCTCTCCAGTGGAATCACCCTGTGGATAAGCACTGTACTAGTCAGTCCTGGGGTAACAGCACGGCTGTAACGCAGATCCTGTACTCAGTCACCATTAAAACAGCATTACTCTTTTAAAGGGAGTAAGCTTATTAGGTCGGTTGCTATGCTGGCAGACAGACGAGTGGCTGACACGTTGTAGCTGAGTACAGCAAAATCTCCGATAACCACCGAATACAAAAACACTCTCTGGTCTATTGGTCGTAATAGTGAAGGCGATAGCGCAGCGTAAAAACACAGCCATGAAGGCGCGGGGAACATGCGGACTTCCCCAGTACAGTACGGGAAATCCGGCTAGGGAATTCCTGCAGGTCTGTACTGCTCTAACCTTCCCAGGGAGCAGGACACAGACATCACAAATCCGCCACAGACATTACAGAACACCCTGTCTCCCAGACACTTCCTGCTGATACAAACACTTTGACCTTGGCACTAAATCTCAGGTGTAAACATTTGCTAATCCCCCCCCCCCCAACGACAGGGCGGTTAGAATACCCCTACACGCTGGCACAGTATTTACCACGTCACTTGTTCTTTACACCTTTTAAGTCAGAAATCCACCCCCAACTGCCCCCCATGCCTTGAATGCTGCCAAACATCAATAGTGTGTCTGTGCTGTGAATGAGGGACCCTTTGTCTGGACACCGGACTGGACTGACCCAACACATCCTACTGCTTATGAGTCACACAGAGAGCGGGCCGAGTGACACAGTGTAGAGCTCTCATTTTTAGGTAGCCATGGATCGAAGCGTCCAAATAACCATGTAAATGACCTGCAGACACACACACACACACACACTTACACAGGCCAGAAGAAGGTCCCAGCTTTCACTCCTTGCTTGACAGCAGTGATCCATATCTTCAAACAAAGCAAGGTCAAAGTTTAGTGTAAAAGCAAGCAGTGATACCACCCTCAGCATAATTTTATTTCTTTCACATTAAAATTCATTATATAATGAATTATATGTGTTACATTATAATTCCTTCATTCATTCATTCAAGGTGGTAAGAATCTTCCTCCCAACCACCGCTAAGAAAGCACACTAGCCCTCCCACATTTACTCTGCGAGTATGAATATGCCGCCCCGGACAGAAGATCTGCCGTAGGGGGGCAGCTCACGGGGGCCTGAAACTCACAGGCTGGCCCCCCCACCAGCGATGATTTAGCTTCTCTCGGCCTCTCAGAAGGAAGTTGGCGTCAAATACGGGGTCGTACATCGAGTTGTCAACTATTCCATGGGATTCGGGATACAGGCCCTAGGTTAACAAATAAATCAATTAATTCAATGAAATTGAATAAGGTAAGACATCCAAATAGAATAGATTATTTCAAATACGTTATCAGAAAAGTCATGACGTGTCATCTGGGTTTTCCTGTCGTTAGTGTAGCAAAGCAATGATTGGGCAGCGTGTGGCTCATGTTGGCTAGGATGCAGTGCCCGTGGTCGAAAAGTTTCTGGGTCAAATCCCATGACAGGAACTATTATTTCACTACTGGACCCTTGGGCAAGGCCCTTAGCCCCCAGTTACCAGAACGACGGTGCCGGATGGTTGGGAAGCTTGTGTGAGATGGGAGTGGGAGGAAAGACCCTTACCGTAGCCAGAGTGTACAGATTGGGGAAGGTTTTGGTGGGGTACACGGGCCTCATGTACGGCGCGGCTGTGCCACAGGTTTCTAAAACAAGACGGGTTCACAGATCGTGAGCGGATGCGGGGAGCAGCTCAGTACCTCTCAGAAAGCTGCTTCAAAAGGGTGAACTCAAAGATTAGTCCTCCGGCAGACCATAAGCCAAAGCTGTAGTTGGCTCACTGCACAAGCGAGCGTCTCTTACTCAGCTTGACCAGGGTCGGGATCACCGCACTTCCCTTCTGCAGGTACGTGGCTCGGAATCCGTCGACCGAAAGCATGATCAGGGGCGGCCGAACAAACCTTAAGGAAACAGACAGGCCCATCACCTACCATCGCCTACCAGCATCTCCTAAGCGGGTGGATTTTTGCTGCTGTACCATTAGAATGGCACTTCATTCTGGTGATACCATGTGTCAGACGGGGGAGTTACCAGACCAAACAGGGCTCATACAAAACAAACTTTAAAGCCTCAGACAGGGCCTCATTCTACAGGACGCGAGGGCCTCTGCAGGTCACATGACCACTCACCCTGCAGGGCACTCCGGTTTCTCAATCTCCTCGCACTCGTCCTGTACCCACGGGGTTTCCCCTGCCCAATGAGATACGAGAATGTCAGAGAGCGTGCAGCAGAGGGCGCTGTGGTGGTAACCCACTGCGTACCAGTCACGGGACTGGTGCAGAGCAGCAACAATGAGACCTTGGGCTGGTTAAGCTGTCCACAGTTCATGTCGCCAACATCTTGAATCACCACTACTTATTATTACATATATTATTACTGCTACTACTGTTCCCCAGTGGAAGGTGCCGGAATTTCATTCTAGTTCCTAGCCAGCATCATGCCAGGAGCAGGCCGTGTCACCTTTGCAGAGGATGTTGTAATTGGAGCAACAATCTCCTTTCTCCAGACAGTCTTCGGAGCAATGGCAGGCGTGAGCATCGTCCCGGGTCTCCCCGCAGCGCTCCTTGGTGCATCCGAACCCCCCGGCTGTTAAAGCATCAAGCGAGACACTGCTTTAGCCCGGACGGTACACCCGCGAGGGCCGGCGGGCGTCGTTGCGGACACTCGCGAAAAGTCCGCGCTCCACATCCGCTCCGAGCACGACCAGCAGGTCGGCGTTCTTTACCCGTTTTTAAGCAGTGCTCGTCGAAATCCGAGCAGCAGCTGTAGTAGGTCTTGCATAAGTTGTCACAGCGGCAGGTGGGGGGCTCTGCCTCTTCCAGCTCAAAGCAGCGGTTCTTGCAAGAGCCTGAGGAGCTGACCCATAGGCTCTCGTGGTTAGCTGGGGGGCATAACGTTTGGTGTAACGTGACTGCAGGACATGAGAAGCATCCTATGGGATGAGTTGTTTGCACTTTCAACATCAACACACTAATGTAGGCCGTTCTTAATCAGATTAATAATTTAGATAACAATACACAATCCGCAAAACAGGTGAATAAGCAATTTTATATAGGTCCTTTTGAATAGTATATTCATCCAATATAACCAGATGAATGTCAACATTGTCCCACCCAATCACAAGGCTGGCCCACCCAGCCAGGAGGGGGAAGTGTATTTTTTTATATGTAATTGCCCCCCCCAAAAAAATATTCCTGGCCCACCCTGTAACAGAGACCTGGAGCCGAGCCTGGTCTATTATATACATCTATTATATGTCTACATAAAAGTACTAACTTCCTTGCATTCATCTGCGGTGTTAGATTTATCAAACCTCCAATTACACAAATACAATTATGATGAAGTAAAAATAAGAACAACTAATTAAAACGTATGAAAAATTACAGATAATGACAGAGGGTGTGTGCCTATGGACTGCAGCGTGCGGGAAGGCTCTTCCCAAACCTTTGGGAAGCGGCGGGCTTTCATCCCAGTCTCCTGAACGCTTTGCTTGGAAAACAAACGCCAAGCAAACACTGGGTCCAGTAAGCAAGGCGATAGCATGCAACACCTATGGAAACAAACAAATCAAACGCCATGCATGTACATGTCCCCCCGACAAATTCTATCTACTGCTTTTATCCCCTGCAATTGACGCTTTGCATGGAGCAAACCCCTGGAAAGTCTCCCCGGAGTTTGACAGGCATCACGACACACGTGTGGGAGCAGGTAATCATTAACGATCCCGTAATGAGCAAGTCTACGCACGTTTACACCCCCACAAGAGTAAATGCCCGACTTTTGACATGGCCGGGCTGACTAGTTTCGACACGAGTGCCTCTGGGACGGGACAATGAGCGGCGTCGCAGTGTCCGGAACGCACGCCCGTATGAAAGCAGCCTTAATGCGAGCCACTGGCACGGTGACTCTCCGGCGAGTCAGCAGCACTTCAGGATTGGTGAAATTGCGAAATTGGGTTATCTGTCTTCGGGGCAGAAACGCGTGAGATTCAAAGTACACATCGGTTTAAATCCCCAGCCAATATCAATCAGGCGCAGTCCGGTTCATTACTACACTAACTTTAACGTGTTAAAGATGGGCATTTAAGGCATTAAAAGCACCACGAAGGAATCTTACCGTACCAGTTTTCCCAGCAACATGATCCCAGCTCTGATGTGAGCCTCGTCCGCTCCCGGTGCGGCCGCTTCGGACCTAGACGCGCTTCAGACTGTGCGCAGCCCGGGGCTCCTCTCTGCTGGGCTCCTTCTGCTTTCTCCTGGGCTCCTGTCTCCTGTATGGTGTTTTATTCCCCCCGCAATGTTCAGCCTGATGAAGTAATGGTGACAGCTGCCCAGTGCGACAATGGCGCTATTTGCGGATCAGATGTCCTTTTAAACGCAGTCAGCAGCACCCAGTAGTGGTCTTGCTCCTACGCACAGGATAACCCCTGACAGACCCAATAAATCGCCCCGAGTGGGAGTCAGCGTTTGTGCTGCGACTCAAGTTCAGGTATCTGATGATGTCTGCATGTAAGAGCCGAAAGCTAGTCTTGTACATCGTGTATAGATCTCTGTGCATTAATGTCAATTAACAGCAAGTAGCCTGCTGTATTTAATACCTAGAGCTGTTTAGGTATAATAAGTAATCTTTTAGGAATGTGAATAACGTATAGTATCTAATATTATTTTTTCTTTCCATAAAGATGCATTTTTCTTTGTTAAATGATCAGTCTCATGTCACATGGCAGTAGACACTGGCAGGTAAATTCGTAGACTGGCCTAAAATGCTTCAGAATCTGCTTATCATTTTTCTGTACAGAAATGTCATATTTAAATCTTTTTTTTTTTCACGTAAATAAAGTGTTATTGCTTTCCAATCTCTTGATTTCCAAGAGATTCATAAAATCCCACAATCAACTGCTGAAATGGTGCTGTGTGCCCCCCACTCATCAGAATGTGTTTAAAAAACTGTTAAAAATAATCACTTGAATGTTTAACTTGATTTGGTATTAAAATAAAACATTCTGACGTATTGAATCATGGGCACATTATCAGTTTTTACCTGTCTGTACATAATGGTAGCTGAGGAATGAGGTCTAGGTGTCATAAGAACATAGGAACATACATTTACAGACGAGAGGAGTCCATTCAGCCCATCAAGTTCGTTTGGGCAGAATTCCACTAGTAGCACAGAGATGTTAAAATCTTATCTAGCTCTGCTTTAAAGGAAGCCAAGGTTCCCAAGGTTTTAGCTTGGAAAAGCGGGGGTTGAAAGTCTTATTTAACTGTTTTATACATTATGTTTTTTGAGCATTTGTAAATGAGTGATCATTGTTCAGTTAAGAGAAAGTAATTAATCAGAAAAGAGAAATCTCCACAAAGCAGTATTCTTATGAAAACAGTAAAGATAATATTCACCCTCCTAGTTACCTCAGTGACGGCATTCTTGGTTTCTGGATGATGGTTAGTTGGTGTTAGAAGAATGGGCGTAAATCTGTAGAAAAGAACGTGCAGTTTAATCCTTGGACTAATCTCACTCAAAACAAATTGCCCAGTTCTGATAGGAGTTTCTAAAATGTTTTACAGTGCGTGCAACCAGGCTGTATCGTGAGATATAGTGACATGGAGACAGATGCAAAGAAAAAGCTTCTTAGCTGTTGAGCAAGAAACACAATTCAGGTTAATCGGGGACATAAGGATCTGCTCTTAGAGTCACCGTGGATCTTAGGGCAACTTAAACAACATGAAATTATTTTGACATGAGATAATGAGAAAATGAAGACAAGCTAGTGAAAGCCAAATGACTGAATTTAGATTTAATCCAGGTTCATGGTTATACTCATTTAAAAAATGTTTTGATAATAAAATCTGGGATAAAATGTTGGTGCAGCAGAGTGTGTAGTAAACGCAGAACCTGTGAGCTCTAGTTAAAAGAGCCGATCTCTCCCCGAACCCCGGAGTATAAACCGCCTCAGAAAGCATTCGCAAGCTGGGAAATGTGAGATCTGGGTGCAGATGGTTAGAGGCGGAGTGACCACGCAGAGACGTGCTGTGCCTCTCACAGGCGTGTGCGTGACCTTCTCAGCATGTGGGGAGATGGAGCAGGTCGCATTTCCAGACCTCAGAGCCTCCCACTGCTCCCCAACCCAGAAGTGAGCGTGTGAAGGATTACACTCACAGAAAGACCTTTGCTTGTCACTGGGGCTGAACCCTCAAGGGTCTGCCAATGGTACCCTTAGATGTAGGTAATTGTACCTTTCAAGGTACAGAAATTGACTCTAAGGAACATCCTCAAGGTATAAACAACATTAAAGTACCCCAATGGTAGAAAAATGTTCCTCTTAGTCGATTTCTGTATCTTAGGTACAATTTCCAACAGCTAAGGGTACAATTAGCAGACCATTAAGGGTACAGCCCCATTGACAAGCAAAGGTATAAATTGTTATCCTTTCTTCTGAGAGTGTAGGGGAACTTCCAAAATAACACACCAGTCCATTGATGGGATCACATGGTCATACACACTGAGCAAACCTCAAGGCTCTCTGCAACCTTGGGTGACTGAGTGAATGGATGGATGGATGCAAAATCCCTCCTCTGTGGTCAGCTGATGGAACACCCATGTAGAAAATGGATATAAAACCATTAAATTAAACCAGCTATGACCCTCAATGTGCAGAGAGATGGGCGGCCAGGTATCTCATACATGAGCACACAGTTGAGCATCGACAGCTATTTGCCGAGTCAGCTACACTGTCACAACACAAACTGAACCCTTGCCCAATTGCAGTGTCCTCGAGGCTGTTACTGGAACAGTTGGGTACTATCGGGCAGCAGCTATGACCATTTTAACAGCAATCACTCTAGCATTTCTCCAGCATTCCTTATGATAGAATGTTGACTCCAAGTATTAGGGGACTGTGAACACAGAAGCAGGACATTTTTAAATGGCAATATGGAGAACAGCAACAATACCATGGTTACAAAATTAGACGTTACAGAGCAAGGATATTACTGGCTGTAAAATAAAGATTCATCCATACATATAGTATATCCGCTTGTCCCACACAGGGACATGGGGGTTCAGAGCCTATCCTGGAAGCTACGGGCACAAGGCAGGGAATAACCCAGGATAGGGCGCCAACCGACCACGGGACGCACACATATTCACACCTACGCACAATCTGGCAACACCAATTCACCTTAGTAGGGTAAAACAGAGACATATAATGAAAGTGTGGGATGGTATAAAGTGCATAGTGTAAAGTGGCGTTAGTCATCGAGAGTCTCCTTCAGTTCACGGACAGCCAGAGGGTCGAAACTCGTCCTCAGTTTCCCGGTTTCGGTTGGCAGGCGGTGGTAGGCCATTGTTGGGTTGGGTAGGATCTTTAATGATTTGTCCTTCCAGTACTTCCCATGGGTGACCAGCAGGTTCAGGAATCCAGCAGTCTGATCGTTTGTGGTGGTGCTCAGAAGCAGTGGGCCTCCTGGTGTCTTCGGTACCAGACATTAAAGTGGGCTACAATACAGAACCTTGGTTTGCTTTCAAAACGCCAAGACTCTCTGAACTAACTCAGACAAACCCTCAAGTGAATTCTGTGCTGGCCTAATTACTGAATGATAACGATGTTAAGGAACTGATGGACTTGCAGAGAAATTTCTGATTAAAGATTTCCCTTGTTTACCTAGACAGTTCAACAAGAAACACGGAGGAAACAGCTCCGCTGTGCCAACGTTACATTATCAGATGCACCTAGAAATAAAAGTATGAATAAAAAACAAACACCATAGACGTACAAGAACCTGTTGATCTTCTCTGGAAATCCCCAGTGAATTGCATATAATTGCTATGAAATTCATATTTTAATTAATGTCTGGCCGAATAATCTAGTTAAATGATAACTGAGAAGTGCTGCATAAAATGATTACACTTTCAATGTAGTAAACAAACAAAATGTTTGGAAACTACAGACTGCAGAGAATTAACAGGGTCAGGAAAGCCCGTGAATCTGATTTATTTTAAATCTAACAATGAGCTCTATTGTTTGCAGGATACCTTGAGAACTTTTTGTAACACAGACTCTCGTCCAAGGTTGCAGGCAAGTGCCTCGTTTCATGTGCGTCAGCCTTAAATGCTCAGTTACGCCCCGGCAGTGAGTGGAAATCGCGTAGTCCCTCGCAGTGCCGACGGGTCCCCCGGAAATCGCGTAGTCGCTCGCAGTGCCGCCGGGTCTCCTGGAAATTGCGTAGTCGCTCGTAGTGCCGACGGGTTCGCTGGAAATCGCGTAGTCGCTTGCAGTGCCGACGGGGTAGTCGCTCGCAGTGCCGACGGGTCCGCTGGAAATCGCGTAGTCGCTCGCAGTGCCGACGGATCCCCTCGCGGCTGCACGAGGAGCCAGTGGCTGCTGTAAGCTGCTCCTCTAGCTCAGCTACTGTGCTGCTGTGATGATGAAGTAATATTTAATCAAGTATTTATCCCACTAACCTTTTCGTACAGTTCATAACAGTGTGCCTCTTTAAATAACAAATATGAATCCATCTATCCATCCATTATCTGGAACCGCTTGTCCTATTCAGGGTCTCGCCCACCCAATCACAAGGCTGGCTCACCCAGCCTCAATATAGTTTTTTCAATATAGTTTATATATAATTGCCACCCCCAAAAATCTTCCTGGCCCACCCTGTTACCGAGAACTTGGGGCCAGCCCATCGCAGGATACAAAATATGAATCAGAAAACCATTTTCAAATTTGTTGAGCAGTTTAATTATCTTCTTCATAGTTTTAAAAATGAAAACATAAATAAAGTATGAAAGTAAAAATCTGTCTTAACCAACTGTCACACTGTTTGAATAATTGGCAGCAGGATGCTAAAATAATCTTTCCCAGCTTTAATCTGATAAAATCCACCTGCCTATCCACCTTCTAACTGCATATCCTGGCCAGGATCACCTGGTAATCTGATTAACACATGCAAAAAAAAGAACAAACTATTGTCAATCATAGTTTTAGTACTTTTCATTGCTAGTTATAGCAAGTTCATTAATCTGGAGCCTGTATTATCCTCCTGGGCTTCCAATGGAAAGGCTGGTATGAAAAAATTGTCAACAGTAAAGAAAAAATGATAGTAAAACTAAGAAGAAGCAGTAAATAAAACTGGGAAGCTTGCTCCAAGTCTAATAACGTGTATCAGTAATGACATTAGAGGGCAGCATTGTACCAGATTGAGATGCTTCATATGCACTTCGGAGAACTTCTATAATTTTCAGTAAGTGAAATGGGGTTGAGTGTGTACCCTAGATTCAGATGACGTTACAAACCGTGAACTGATTTCTTCCACGGGGCTGGGGGAGAGGAGCTGGACTGTTTGCTTACTGATTTCTCTGAAGTGGAGTCAGTCGCTGAGTTTTAGCTCGACGTTGCCCACTAAGGTGATTAGCAGCTGCTATAAAGCATGCAGATATCTGAAGGGTTTATCCATGTTCCTGCCACAATGTTCGCCACAGGACATTGTCACTTTAGTCTTTTAAGAAGTGTGGCAACCAATATAGGTGCTTTTAGGCTATTTATGGAAAGAATTGTAGACTTACACAATTCTGGTATTATTCATCTGTATATTAAGCCACCAGCTAGTGGATTTTGATGCTCAGGGTGCCTGTGTTAATGGACAGCCCACCGAGTCATGTGACCGAGGGGTTTCGCCACAGGAGCCCCCCCCCCGCTGCCAAAGACTGAACTTAATGTTCACATGATGTCGGCCCGTAGCCAATGACGCACAGAGCTCGTTTGTGTGAGACAGAAGGAGACTGATCAGCAAACTGGCTTTGCAGTGCAAGTGCCGGAGAATCGCGCCTCTTTGGGTCGCGCTCGTGTTTCTGTGTTTATCACAGATGCATCTCACAGATGCGTAGTGACCAGCAATGTATAGCATCTTATGAAAGACTTAAATTCAGGTCATTACTGTGAAGCAGCTCTGAACCCTGAACTCTTGTGTACATTTACTAAATGAATGTAAATATTTAAATTAGTCATTTTGGTGTCAAAGCGCGGCCTTCCTGCCATGCAAGTTTGAACATGTCTACATGTGTAGAACATTAACTAATTACAAGCTAAAAACAGGCTAAAGGTAAATGTTTTATAGTCATATCCACGCAAAGCCGGCCTGCAGCAGCCTACCGCTTGCTAGCGAAACACATTGGCTAGTTCCTTCCTGAATTTTCTGGCTTTCGTGTACTTGCATATTGTTATTTAAAATCTCATCTCTAGTGCATCAGTATTTTTTTTTACATGTGCTCTGTGGTTATACATCCCTCAGCTCCATCGGCCCGACACACCAGTTCATTTATTTCTCAGCAAAAACATACTTGTGTGACACGGTACTTAGGTTTGCTCTACCTGATGATATCCAGACGTGCAGCATTCAACTTCAGGAACTGAACATAGGTCCAAAACTTTTAGTCCAGTCTGGCCTGTTTCATTAGAGCAAGACTAGACTGTGGTGGGATACTTTTAGCTATTAACCAGACTTGGACACAAACTTGGAGTAAGCTAAAGAAAACTTCATTTTATCAGCAGTGAATATTCTGAGCTCTTCAAGGTACATTCCCCAGGGACCTGACTATGCCTCTGTATAATGCCTTAAACTGAATATATTATCAGTTTTCTGAGAATATTCTTAAATGGGCACGAGGTAAGGTGCCACAAGTAAGCCATTCCTAGAATGTTCTACTTTGGCTGTGAAAGTTTTGTTTAAAAGTAAAACTGATGTTCTCATCTTCAAAGAAGGAAACCTAAACCACAGGACTCTGATCTTTGACATTCAGGATCAAATGTTCATTGCTACAGGACCGCCTGGACCACCATGAGACAAACTCAGACATGAGGTCCCAGGACAGTGTGAAACATTGGCTTCTGGGACTCTGCCACTCAGTTCAATACCAATTTTTAATGATATACAAATGTGGCCTTTTAAATAATAAGTGTTTAAAAGAGTTACATGTAAAGCAATCCATACAAGTATTCAGTATTCATAAGACTAAGCTTTTATGGTAGGCCAATTAATAGGAATTTAGCTAACAATGGACACACATGGGTAGCAGCCTACAAAGTACATGGCAGAACTTTGCCGCCACCTACAGCACATGCGTCTACTTGACAAGCTAATTTGTGGACCGCCTAGTGTCACGTGACGTCGCCATGCGTTCCGTCACTTTTTGCAGATAGCGATTTTTTTTTTTTTGCGAGCAAGGGTGTAAACGTGCATGAGCAAGCTGAACCTTATCTACAACAACATGTCCTGGAAACATAATCCTCAGCATACGTATTATGTTTGAAAAACAGCACCTATCTTGATTTTATAAATGTGTATTAGATTATTTGTGCATGGTGCACCACATGCCTATCTTTCTTACCAAGAAAATTTCTTTGAGGGTTAATGGTGTTGTGAACGGGTATATTAATGTTCATGTGATTATTTTGAAAGCATTAAAAATGAGTCTTGTTTCTTCGTGCATAGCAGTATAGCCGCTGACAATAAACTGAACGAGGCTGGATAAGCTTGTAAGATACAAAAGTCGAATGAGCGTCATTTCTGTTACAGTGATTCTCGGGCACCGGCGTCCAAAGCCGCCTGGGGTCCGCACGGCTGCGTTCCGTCCTCGTCTGACGTGGAAAAGTAAACGAAACATTTGTGAACTTGGACTGTGGAAAGTTCTCCAGCGGGCTGAGGAGCGGCACACCTTGCAGATAAAGCGGCGGATTCCTGGTGGACGACCACTGCGCACCGAGAGGAAACATACAAACATTAACTAAACACACACACCTTTCTGACACCTCTTTTTTTTAACGAAGTCGTCCTCAGGGGGATGACTACAGCGGGTTATCTAGAAGACTTCAAGATGGATAATATTAAGAGAGCGGCTGAGTGACATGTCTCACTGGCAGTTTTGACAGCTAGAGGGATGTGACGGGCTAAGAAGTGATCTGAGGGATCCTGAAGTGATCTGCCCCGTGCTGTAGGACATCCGGCCGCCGCAGGAGCTCATCTGGAGGGGGATCCACATCGCTCATGCGGGGACAGTTCAGCACCGCAAACAGGTCTTCTCCAGCCGAGGAAACCAGCCCCCTCCACTCTCTACAACCGGCAGGATTTGCGAAATTCAATTTCTGCATCTTCTTCTGCTGATATTTTTTATATATATATATAAATAGCTTGAGGATGATGGAGGGATTGGGGAAGTCTCTGCAGGGCAAGTCTGCGGCGTTGGAGCGCATGGCTGAAGTCCTGGTCACCGGGGAGCAGCTGAGGTACGCCCGGCTTCTGCAGGATACACAAGGATGCATTTGTGGGTGTAAGGAGACAGATCAGAGAATCAGAGAATTTAATACGGAGATCAGGACGATGTGAGGGGAGGTGCAGGTGCGTCTAACATTAGTACAGGCGCCACTTACGCTGGGTTTAATTTCACGGTTTGGAACCCACACCGAAACTTTTAGCACAAAATTCTTAGAAATGTGTTTCTACTTGACTGACTCTTGTAACAGCATAACTGACTTAATTCTGTGCTGGTGACGCAGTTCAACAATGTCTACCAATACATAGATAGATATGATAGATGTGAAGATTGTATGTAGTCCATTTCTGCCTTGCATAGGATTTTCCCCACACATTTTCTGTATAAAAACTACACGTGTTACCGTGATTAATTATTCAGCCAGTATTATAGTTATTTAACTGTTGCCATCAGTGTGTGTCACTTCATTTTGAAGGGTTCATTAGTGAAATCATAAGAAAATTCTCACAGACAGTGTGGGTGAATTGAGGGTGCTGGTATTTAGACTGGTTTGTATGCTTTTCTGTATATTACAGGGAGGTTCGGATTAAGGGCCTTATTGTGTGCGATAAGTTATCACAAGACCAACACATAGTTGCTGGTTTTCAGAGGGAAAAGTCTTTTGTTGACAGGTGGACAGTTCTGCTGCAGTTGGCCTGTGTGAACAGTCGCGAAGGGCTGAAGCATTATGTTTGTTGATGCTCATCCCTTATCTAGTTGAATTATGAAGATGAAGGTGATAAAGAATTATGATAATAGAGAGGTACTGGGATACCTGTAGGTCAGCAGAAAAATGTATATAGTCTGAGCCAACCATAATTTGAACTTTTTGTTTTGTCATTGAACTTGAAATTAAACAGTGGTGATACTTTGAAATGTTGGATACTGGAACATCCTGTTGATCTGGAATAATTCCTGGAACTTCATCTTGAGATATTACAGTTGTGGTAGGCCATATTTTCAGAAGGACAGATTTTTTTTTTAGCTCTTGAGCTCAACAATCATCCCGATAGCTTTGCTAATTTTCTTAACTGGGATGTGCGTAAACCATTTTCAGCTCTCATGATGCATGGATACCAGCTTATTTAAGCTAAGTAAAACCTTCTAAGGAATGACGTTAGTTGTCGACTCTGCAAATTATTTTTGACAGCACTGACCTCAACAGCTCTTAAGCAAACTTCAGCATTTCCTAAAACAGGTAGAGAATTCTCTCGCTTGTGTTAGAGAAAATGATAGAAGGGTTGGATGAGTGGGAGCATTGCATCTGAAGACTGGCACCTCCATGCTGGATGGATTTCCTGGGAGCCCCACAGTGGAGATATGCCCCCATATCCCGGTACGCTCTGCATGTTTGGGGTAATATTAATGAGGTCATTCTCAATGAGTGAGTAATGTACCATCGACAGAAAACAGAACAGTGTTTACGTGAGTTAATGTCTAACTGGTGATGGAGTGCAGCTGGACCTGTGGTGTCATTAAGCTGAGTGGAGCTTCCAGAACCTCCAGTTAAAGACATACATGGTGGGCATACATAGTGGGCAAATCACAGTCATACATTTTATCCAAAATCTGTTTACAATCCAAGAAGGTTTTTTTGGAATTGTCTTTGGTTTCAAAAGCCAAATTTAAGTCTAATTTATCTACATTCACAACAAGCTATGCATTTTCCACAAACTGCGTGTGAAACTTCATGAGAACATCCTGGATATGCAGTCCAGGATTTGTATCACTGTTCACAGATGTTCTTCTCTGTGAGAAGAGTCCAGAAACAGTGCAATGATTTCTCAGCCTTTAAGGAAAACATTGGTATTCGTGGTGTAAACATTGTGGGACGAGAATTCCGGTATGGGTATTAACTGTTAAATATACTGATTTGTTGAGTCATCCATAATCATAATTGTTTATTCATGTAAACTTTAAGTGGAACTATTGCTAGTTTAAATGTTCTTTTGTTTGTCGATGGAGGTGGGAAAGATTTCCTGTGAGTGCTGGTCTTCCTACCAGTACTATAAAATTTATTTACAGCCAAAGTGCTTCATTGTGGGAACATCATACCTGAGTTTGCGTATGTTATTAGTGATGTAAGATTTCAAGCTTGTCTTAGTGAGATGTTGAGGTGTCTATGATCTAAGGTTAAACTCTGGAAGAAACTTTCATGCTTTGGACGTTTGCCTGAAAGCTTGTCTCTATTGACTTAATAACAGATTTGACAGCTTGTCTCACATGTAAAGTAGGAGATGAAGGCTAAATACACAAGGCAAGACAACAATGAGCAGTCTGCTTCATTTTAATATTAACTAGCTGCATATAAATGAATGTATTATTGAATAAGCTGATTTTAAGGAATTTTAAAGAGTTTAATTGCTGTGATGAATTTGTGTGAATTAATGAAATCATATTAATGGCTGTAGCCACAATATAAATAACAATATCTAACTTAATACCACAATTATTTATTCCTTCAGGGCTCTGTTGGTCTGGTAATCTGGTAACCAGTTTTCTGTGCTCTGAAGTGAAGGAGATTAATTGTCATTGTTGTCCTCTGCATTTAACCCATGTGACACCGTGGGACAGCAGGGGGCAGCTACACGAGCATTCGGGGACGGTACCTTGCTCAGGGTACCTCAGCGGTACTTGCGGGTCGGGGACTCGAACCGGCGATTTTTAAACTACACGGTTGCGGCCCTAACCTCTACACTACCAACTAAATAACTAACTAAATAAAGATATTAAATGAATAATGTATGCTCACGATGCTGTACTCAGTGGCAGTGTTTCCCACCACTACAAACACACATTTGTGGAACTCCCAGGGTTTTGGGCCTGTTGACCACACACAGTTACTGCACTAGGGGGACCAGGGGGCCCAAAAGTGATTTTTTGAGTTGGGCCCAGAAACATTTAATTGGCCCCTGGCTGTACTTCACTGCCATGTTATGTATTTATTTTGTTTGTCCAGGCTGTGTTTACATGAAGGGAAGGTCATCAAAGACCGTAGACATCACCTCCGGACCTATCCCAACTGCTTTGTGGCCAAGGAGCTCATTGATTGGCTAATGGAACATAAGGAAGCCCCTGACCGAGCGACCGCTATTAGGATCATGCAGAAGCTTCTGGACCAGAGCATCATCCATCATGGTAAGCCTCCGATTGGCATCACGTTGGAACCTGTCATCATCAGGGTTCCTTTCATTGAGTTAGAGTGCTTGTCATGCCCACATGTGCTGTGGTCTCCCCCTCCCACCGTCCGCAAAGCTCCCTCCTCATTGGCTGATCATTTCCACATTTATCTTTTAAGATTTCTGGACATTTAGACCCCTGTGCCTTTACTTCATTTGCAGAGTCTTGTTACTTGTTCCTTAGGTACAGTACATTCTGATCACCAGTTCCAGTTTCTAGTTGTTTGTGCATGACTTACCTATTGTGTGTTTTATCTAAGATTTTGGATTACCCTTCATTGTTTTGTTGGAGCCCATTTGACCTTAGCCTACCCACTAACTTTGATCACTGGATTTGTATTTCTGGATTGAAAACAATAAACTCCTGGTACCCTATCTGGTGGTAACTTTCTTTTATTGAATAGAACAGACTAATCTTTCACTTCTTGTACTTTCTCTGGATGTTCTGTCTCGAGGATGTGTAGTTCCTCTAATTTCAGAAGTGTGCTTTCGTTTTATGGTGTCCTAACCACTGCTTGGCCTTTCCACATGTGTTTGTGGTATAGTCCTATATGCTGAGTCTGTCTTTGTTTTCATTTCACAGTGTGCGATGAACACATGGAGTTCAAGGACATGAAGCTCTTCTACCGTTTTAGGATAGATGATGGGACCTTCCCGATGGACAACGAAGCCAAGGTTTTTATGCGAGGACAGAGGATTTATGAGAAGTACGTGTCTTGGTAATTCCACATGAAGGCCAAGCCCCGGGAATATTGTATATCAGTAGTAGCCAGTGCTAATGCAGTGCTAATGCAGTGCTAGTCAGTGGTGTCGTGCTGATCAAATTAGCTAGGCACACGTCTACCCAAAATTTCGTAAAAATGTAACATTCAAATTCATTATTCAGTCGACCAATAACTTTGAATATCACGTTGTTAAACTTACAGTAAACTCGTAGTCGGGGAATCTGGCCAATTAGCGATCTTCCTACATCAGATCATGTCTCTTAATTCCCTCCCCCGTCCCTCATCATTCCCGTCGGCTACCGTAAACTCATCATCTACGAGTTCTTTCGTCTCACGTCTTAGCAGCAGTGAATATTTGCATGTGTATTTTTTGCATCTTGTATGTGGTTTTGAAATGGTGCCTACCCACAAATTCGGTTTGCAGAACGTCCCTGGTGCTAGCGCGATATTAGCTGGGTATCTGTACAGTGGTGCCAAATACAGCCTCTGCAGACTGTGGTTATGCAGGCTAAGGGCCCAGTTCCAGCCTCCTGGTTTATAGTTATGTTCCAAGGCAGAATCCTCTGTAGATGCCTTTGTAATCTGCATTTGATGTTTAGCGGCTTAGTAGGTTAGCAGAGCACAGCGCCTCAAATAGCTCCCTTTTTACACTGGCTGTATGCATGCTACTGATGCTAGCTCTCCCCGAGGATGAACAGCAGACCCAGGAACCTTCTTGGGACCACAAACCTGCATCTTGCTACAGTTCCTGCTTCCCGGTTTTTTAATGACCCATAATTGACCTAGTGGCTAGACAATATATGCTGTAAAGTCATTTAAAATACACGGTTTTGATTGCACTGCTGAAGGGTCTGCTATGACCAAGATGCTAGGGGACGCCAGTGTTTGAGTTAGAAACCTGAAACTTACCTCCGTGGTATGCTGATAAATGAGATGGCAGGGTGCGGGCCGGGTTCTGATCGCTCACGCTCACACTGGGTATAGCTGCCTGTACTGTTATGCTAACGCCACAAAGTGGGTTATGGTTCGGAGCTACACAGGGATCTGTTTAATTGCTGTGAGGAGGTTTGGGCCCAAGGAGCCATGAGTGAGTGTCCCATTTCCGGAGGTCTCTGCGGACGTCTGCCCTGCTCATGCTGAAGAGCGACTGCTGCTGAAAAGCGGCGCTCTAAATCTGGTCCCCCTAAAAACACCCCCCCCGCCCCGAATTCTGGTACATCGCGGTGTGCCTCATTTCCTCTCACTGGCTGACGTGAAGTCTGGCAGATGAGTATCAGGTTCCTTGTTCCAATATTAGAAAACCAGAACACATATTCTTATTCTTATTATTATTGTTATTATTATTGTTGTTGTGGTTGTTGTTGTAGGTATTATTATTATTCTGTTCTGTCGGAGCACACCTCTTCAACAAACGCTTTTCATGGATAGGGTCATGGTTCAATCTGTTCTATTCATTTAATTTAAGACAAATTAATTTCTTCATGGGCGGTCACCGCTCTCTCACTCTCCTCCGCTGTCTGCACCCCCCCATCTGCTCAGAGTGACCGTTTGAACATTCCCTGCCCCCTCCCATGGCGGCCTGATTAACCGCCCCGCCTCGCTCCCTGCAGGCTGATGAGCGCAGATACCGGCCTGATGCAGTCGCGGCGGGAGGGGGGGCGGAGCCACGACCGCACGCTTGTGGCCTCCGAGCTTGTGGATTGGCTGCTGCAGGAGGGGGAGGTGGCCAGCAGGGAGGAGGCAGAACAGCTGGGCCAGAGGCTGCTGGAACACGGCATCCTGCAGCACGGTGAGACCGGAGTGCCGGCGGGGGGGGGAGGGTCCCGGCCGGGCCGATCACGTCGGTCGGTCCGGTTATTCAGTCACTCAGCCAGCATTAAAATTCACAAGTTCATGGTTTAAAACTCACAAGAAAGATGTAGGGTCCAGCAGGGTCAGCCGTCACCCAGAAGTGTCTGTAGCTCAAACACGGGTCAGAATGCAGTCAGGCATTATGGGGGCTGCATTAGAGAGCATCTTCCTGATGCCGTACCCTTACTGCACGTGAGGACACCTTACAGAACTGTCAGCCTTTCTGAACTGGTCATTAATGCAGGTTCTGTCTGGTGATGGTGGCACAGTAGCTTCAGGACAGCAATGACATTCAGCGTCACAACTGACACGGATATATGCCATTATCTAGGAAACACAGTCTCTGTGGGGAATGTGTGGGCAGATCATGTGACCTCCAGCGGGCGACGGTGTCCCCTATCAGAAAACACAATTCAGCTGATTTGCTCTAAGAACCATATACATGAACTATTAAGAAATGTCTGTAGTCTTTAAAAAATTAAGTACCGTTCTCTTTGCCACATTTATGCCATTTTTATTTGTAACACTGACTCTTCACTCAGGGTTATTCTCGCCATTGCGGGCTGCTGATTTTACTCGGGGGTGTAAGAAGGGTAGAGGTTTGCTATCACACGCTTTGCCAGAGCAGCTCCGGCACGATGCTGGAAGCCAGAGTGCAGGTCCATCACTGGTGACTCGTACCTCGTTTGCACCAGTGTGGAGCGGCTGCTGGTGCCAGTGCCTCGCTGATCCGGGCTTGGTTTCTTCTGAGAACTGGCCTGCATTTCCACTGGTTTCGAAAAAGAATGGGATGGAAATGTTATGTAGGCAGAAGTGAGAATAAACTACTGAGGTGAACTATCATCTTCTTCTCCAGTATTGTGTCTTGATTAATATGAGGCTGAATTGTTTGTATATTCCAACTTCACCATAAAATAACTGAGGCGAAAAAAACACACATTCATATAAACTGGCTGAGATTTAGATCCCACCTGAAGAATCTATGCAGAAGACGACAGACAGGAGACCTAGTAAAGTCACATCGTCTGTTACTGCACTGTGTCAAAATAAAACATCAGCCCAATTTGCAGGGACAGCACAGATCCCAGCAAGAAGATCCCTATTGCTGCACATAGTGCCACTGCGGGATGGTAACGTTAGCCTCCATTTGTTATTGGTGCCACCTCCTTCCCCAGTGACCAATCAGAGCCCCTTCGTGGACGGGCAGCTTCTGTTCCAGTTCCGGATGAACTTCCGGCGCCGGCGGCGACTGATGGAGCTCCTGAACGAGCGCTGTCCCGCCATCCCGGAGAACCACGACAGCCCGTTCTGCCTGCGCAGACAGAACCCCAACACCGGCAGCAGCTTCCAGTCAGGTGACGGCCCTCTGCCCCCGCTCACTAATATCATTATCAGCAATGGCGCTTTTACACATTACATACATTATGCATAAACCGTATATTGTGGTTTTAAGGTAACTATCCAGGCTACGTATGCAGGTCCGAAGGTGTAACCCCCCTGAGTGCTGAATTGGGAGTCATAGGCGCAACCCAAACCCTACTACTCCCAGCTTGCTTTTCATGCCTTATAGTCCAAAACCAGCTGAAATGGAATTCAGTGGAACCCGCACAGATATCGGCGACCCTGTAAAGTACAGCAGCTAAGTGGATATACAGCGCGGATTTGTACATCAAGGTTTTTTTTCATTATATCCACAATCAATATTCCCTGCTTACTTATCTCCCCATGTTTACTTTTCGTTGTTTGGTTCTCGCTGGCTGGGCTGATGTGGTCCGGGTGTAGTTATCAGTTTGACAGGCAAGGGCGGGGTGTTTCATGCCCGCAAAATGACAGGCCTGCTCACTATGGTGATCTGTCGTCATAGTCAGAATTTAACTAATAACCTTCTGCGTTGCTGGTTGGGTTGTTCGATCTGTAATAATAATTGTCCTCACATATTTGCAACCTGGTGGCTATGTCTTTGGTCGTGTAGACGTTCCCCCAAATACTTTTCTGTAGAATAACATGTCGAAGAGGCCTAAGACAAATTCTACGATTTCTCCCTGAGTTTCATTTTAACATCGTAAAGTTATTTTAGCATAGGTATATTTTTGGTTCAGTCAACATTAGCGATACACCGAATCCTAGATTTGAGTTCTACCAAATTTTCTCATTTTTGAAAGGGTTTCTGCCGAACATCCTACCATACTATAAGCCAAGCCGAACCTCACACTTCTTGTCATAAGCCTACTGAAAGGGCAGGTGCATCATAAGCCACACGGATAAAGGTCAGCGTTTAATATTCAGAATGGAAGGAACAATAACAGTGGTCTGGTGTGGTAATATTTCAAGCCAAAAGAAACTGAGAGAACTGCTTTCTTTGGCAAACATCTCATTTGCCGATCTGAGAATCCATTGTGTTGGTGGATGGCACACCATCGCCGTTTCCCATTGGTTGCTAAAACAGCACAGGTTTACCTGTGCCTACCACCAACATCTGTGCCAAGAAAGAGACTGTTTTATCCTGCTGCACGCGTTCACTCTGACAATCGCAACCGCCATATACTGTACCACTAAACACAGAACCCTTCTATAAGGGAAAAGAATTTGATGTGAATATGACACAAGTTAAGCTTCAGATGTAGAGCATTTTTAAATCCTGTTTCTTGAAGTGTTCCGTTGATATATCTGTATAGGCTGCAGAACTGTCTTGGCCATTGTAGCCTATGAAGTATCTCTGTAGGAGATTATCATTTCATGTTATAAGATGCCATTTGAACGTGTAACATTTAAAATGTTCAGTTCCTGTAGGCCTTAGGTAATGTAGGATGATTACTGAATTTGTAACCTATATTGTTTTACTTTACTGATTTTTGCTTTTTCTGTACCAATATGTTCTGTTAATATTTGCCTGTGTTAAAGGCTACACAATTGTCAATTACTTAGCTAAATTATGGAATTTGACTGAACACATTATAAGCTATCTTGGCTTTTTTCGTATTAGGCTTGTAGGGTAATAAAATGAACAACCACAATCAACATCGTCTGTGATCTTAATTTATAATGCATCACATACAATAATTCAATTCGATTTCAAATTCGGCAGAATGTTGAACTGGATTTGGTATCTGGCAGAACCCCATAAATTAGGATTCGGTGCATCTCTAGTCACAGTTGGTAGTTACATAGTGAGTAACAATACAAAATTGATATCAGTTCTGTTTTTCACTTGCATGATAGCTTTGTCTGCAAATCCTTCACCAGATTTATTGGTTGATTTATTGCAAAATGTCCCTGCCTCATTTTCCCATCCCCTGCGTGCCAAGTGGCGGCAGACACAGCTTTGTTCGCACTGAAGGATTCACGAGTTGTGCCGTTCGGTTGTTATCTTGTACCCATGGATGTCTAGGCAACGAGTGAGCTACTCAACCCCCCCCATCTCCCCTCCTCGGCCTGCGATGTTTGCTTTCGAGTTTAACATTTACGCCGGCCAGCCGCTGCCAGCACGACTCGCGGCGGGCCTCACTCTGTCAGAGCACAGCAGGCCTCACTCTGTCAGGGCACAGCGGGCCTCACTCTGTCAGGGCACAGCGGGCCTCACTCTGTCAGAGCACAGCAGGCCTCACTCCGTCAGGGCACAGCGGGCCTCACTCCGTCAGGGCACAGCGGGCACAGCGGGCCTCACTCTGTCAGGGCACAGCAGGCCTCACTCTGTCAGGGCACAGCAGGCCTCACTCTGTCAGGGCACAGCGGGCTTCCCTGCTCGCTGCTGGGCACTAGTCCAGGGAAGCTGTGCGATGAGCCTCACCCAGCCTCTCTCAGCAGGCGGGACTGTATGAAAGGCATGTTAAGCTGCTAGTGGCAAATATATAAAGGTACCTAAGAGGCCAGTCGTTTTGCTAATATTATGAAAAGATCAGGAACATAGAGGTGAGCATCATGCTCTTTCATG
>JAODKN010000046.1:6014242-6027877 GCA_026774425.1 Petrocephalus zakoni
CCCCGGTAAGAACCCCCACCCTCCCTTTTTTACATTCACCAGTTATTTACTTGGGCTGATGGTGTTGAATAGATCAGTGTTTCCCAATCCGGTCCTCTGGGACCCTCAGAACGTCCATGTTTTCGCTCCCTCCCAGTTCCCAGTAGGGAGATCCCAAAAACAAATGTGTGCATTCGGAAGGTTTGGATTAGGTTTGCTTTCATCTTTGGCCAGAACCTAAAGCCACCTGAGAAGTCCTCCAGATAGCAACATCAACATAAATAAATATTCTGTGGAAGGCTGCTGCTGTGTGATGGGATGGAGGAGGAGTGTCTCACAAGGGTTGTCTTTAAATGTAGGGAGGTCCCGGGGCCAGAGGTGCGAGGGGAGACCGAGGTGAACCAGGGCTGGTGGTGAGTAGTTAGATTCTGCCTAAAAAATGACCCAGAATCTGGGAAGTAACCCTAAGCAGCGTAAATGTGTAAGTCTCAGACAAGGTCTGAGTGTGAGATAACCTTGGCTTTTCCCAATCCACCTCATGCCAATTCTTGTGAAATTGTGGCTTTTTGATTTGAGTTCTTCTGTCTGACAGGGTCCACAGGGTCTAGTAGGTGACATTGGACCACCAGGTCCTCAGGGGCTTCCGGGACCCCAGGGCCCAAGCGGCATGTCCATCCAGGGGCCACCGGTAAGACTCATGTGGCTCCCTGCCACACTGCAGCTTTTCCATGATGCAAAGTTGCCATTTCAGTGTGTCCTCAATCATGTGACTTACACTGAATGTATACAGCGCATAGACAGGATGCAGAGCTTCAGTTACTCTTCATCAAAGCAGTGGACTGGCAAAGAGGCCTGATCTGAGCGATTTCGAGCGAGATATGATTGATGGAGCCATATGTGGAGGTTTCAGCATCTCAGCCACCACACATCTTAGCCACCGTCCCGGCATTTTCTCACCCTACAGTATCCAGGGTTTACTGAGAAAGGTGTGATGCACAAAAAAACATCCAATCAGTGGCAGTTCCTTGGATGAAAACTCCTGATTAATGAGAGGAGTCGGGGGGGGGGGGGTGACTCGTTAAAGCTAAAAAAGTGCGAGAAGATGGGCTGAGTAAAAAAAGTGGGGAAACGCTTCCATATAACGAATCGTATCCATAGTGACTCCCATCCCCCCCAACCCCCATTACAGAGCTCCGCCCCTCTCCTGTGCTTTTTTAATAACAAGAAGGAGGAATTGCACAACATTTAGGTGGATATACCCTTTATAAATGTAATAGAACCTTATTATCATTTTCCTAGTAACTGACTGATTCAGAAGGACCATAATGCAGTACTTGGCAATATTAGGTTATGTGCTATTAAAGCAGGTCCTACCAGTCCTCGGTATTATCCTGTGATTTAATAAAGTTTCCACTGGTTGTGCATATGCATTATGTAAGCCACAGAAAGCACAGAATGGTTGCTGAGTCTAACAGCATGTCCAGGGAAGGCAGGTCCTTGTAGGCTCATCCTTGTTAAATGTTTGACGACCCAGCAAGCAGTCTGCCATAAGCATGTTTGATGGGGAGGTTGGGGGGGAGGCAGACAGGGGGCTATCTGCAAGGAGGAAATCATGCTTTTTACTGGTGACACATTGCAGGGCACTGCGGGAGAAAAGGGCGAGAGGGGTGACGGCGGTTCTCCGGGGCCACAGGTAAGCCAGTCGCTAATTATGACCCCTCCACAGAATGCCGGCAAATTTGGCCACTGCCGGGGCCCTGAACGGAGCGTAGCCGGGAAGGCTGATTAGCTTATGTTACTGGCAGCTCCAGTCTGCCCCCTGGAGGCACAAGGCTGTAATGAAAAATATAATTAGAAATGTTTACCGCTGAAGTGCCTAATGCCTAATACATGATCACTCTATAATTAGGGAGTGTGAATCCCTGGTAAATGTGTGTGTGTGTTGTCTCTATGTTTAAGATCGCAGTTAGCATTGTGTGTGTGTGTCTGTGATTAAAGGGCCTTTAAGTCCACGCCCCAGGCTCTCTGCTGCCTCCTGCATCCCTGTATGAGGTGGCTGTTCCTGGGTTTGGTTCTGTAATCAAAGCTAGAAGTCCTGCCAGGTTCTGCAGATAAGTCACCTGTTTATGGTTATGTGGATTAATGATAATTTCCACTTGTCATGGGTTATACCTACAAGTGACTCTTACCTGGGCAGATGCTTTTAAAGACAGCACCTCTTCCTTGAAAACAGCGATTAAACAGCATCCATGCCAGCCAAGCATGTGGCTGCAATAAGGGTCCAGCATTCACCTGCGTCCTCTGAAGTCTTGCCTTTGAAAGGGATGTGTGTGCAGCCTCTGGACCATCCTGTCTGAGAAGCTTCCAAGCCGGATTTATAAAGTACATTTTTACAGGCAATTTAGTCAGGAAACAAAGCTTTAAAATGAAACCTTCTTCACTGAAAAGATTTCTGGCCTTGTCAAGCAGTGTTAGTTATTGACCTTTCTGTCTTCCTATTATGTTTGAAGGCCGGATTATTGAAGCAGTTTGTCTTTTGTGGTTATGTGATCTCTTAGGGGGTCCCAGGACCACCTGGCTCACCTGGACGGGATGGACAAGCAGGACAAAGGGTGAGTCCCGTTCTGTCTGTGCAGCTCATGAGCGAGTGTCCTTACTGCTGGAAATGGGTGGTTTCATAGATTAGTGACATCTGGAAAGTTAATGTAATATACTGACTTCTCATGCAGGTTTACTCCCCCCGAGCACCCGGGGGGGCGGGCTGCGTCTTCTTAAAGCTGGAGCTTAAATCTGTGCACGAAACTGAGACAGAGCAGGGCAGACGTAAAATAACCGAGGGACAGTCTGCTGCGGTTCTGATTCTGTGGTTCCTCTGGTTCATGCTCACACTTGTCCCGTCCACAGGGACTGCCTGGAAAAGATGGCCCTCCCGGACCCCCTGGCCCCACAGGAACCATTGTGAGTGTCACATGACTCTGCCGGACTTTTGACGATCCACCTCGAATCACACTGACTCACACAGCACTGACTCAAATTCTTCAGGACACATGCCATGCAGTTTTATTTATATAGCACATTATCACAACATTATATTGTCTCAATGCACTTTGCATTATCTCTGCCACATAACCCCCCCCCAGTGAGCAAGCCAGAGGCCAGAGACCTGCCCATTGTGAGTCTGGCTCCATCCCATCACTGACAACACAGATGCTAACACACCCTGCTGCCACTGCAGACAGAGGCAGGAGTATCATGGCGTCATCATGCAGGTGTGGGGAGCATGGCACTGACCGGGTGACGGTGACCCAACTAACCTGTCATCACTCCAAAATAACAGGGACCACCTGGAGTTCCTGGGCAGCCTGGATCGAGCGGACCTCCTGGACCCCTGGGAGATCAGGGACAACCTGTGAGTCACTGGCTAAACTTTCACTACCAGTTCCATGGCTGCAGCAGGAGGGATTGGACCCCAATGACCTTTTGCATTCTGGTGTCATTTTTTTATACATTTAAAAAAATACCTTCCGGTATGACAGGCGTGAGCAGAACGGAACACGCCCACATTTTTAGTGCCCATTATTTTCCTGTGCAATGACTGTACCTGTTATTAACTGCAGGGCCTGCCTGGTGTCCGGGGAGAGAAGGGTGAACGGGTAAGTCTGCCCCAGTGGGGCTGCCCAGATCGGCATGTTCATGGCACACGGGCCTGGTGTGTGCAGCCGTCGACACAGGACCAGTGCTGCTGCTGAATGGAGCGCCCCCATGTGGCTATACAGTCCCCCCAGGGGGTCGTGCTAATTAGTGAGCCGCCGTCAAGGCTTACCTGGAAAGTGGATAATAATTACTTACTATATTTGGTTACCCTCCCCCTTCCCTTCCCCGGGGAGCAGTTGATTACTTCCTCCCCCAGGGGGGCGGGCCGTGCCCTCTCGCCTCAGGCCGTCCTGCGCGCTCTGTGTTGCAGGGAGATGCGCAGTCCCAGGCAGCCGTGCAGGCCATCGCCCGGCAGGTGTGCGAGCAGCTCATCCAGAGTACGTACCGCCCTCGTCTGCATGTGCGGACGCATCTCGCCGTCTCGGGGGGACAGCCGTGCATCACCTGCCCTAAAAGCCAAGCACAGAAATCGTGTTTCATTTATCTGTCGGGTGTTTTTGCCATTGAGGGTTAGAGGTCGTCAGTGACCGTCAGCTTACAGTCCACACGCGTTCAGCCATGCACGTGAGTGTGTGTGTGTGTGTGTGTGTGTGTGTGCACGCCAGATACAACACCTGTTTCGCCAGTGTTTCACCACTCGCACTCGCTAAGACCAATGCACAGTGAGGCTGACCTTCAGAGATCCAGCTGGAAGGGAATAAGATGTGAGCTGTCTGCTTTTTCCTGGTGCGCGAGTGGGAAGCCAGCATCTGATAGAGATTATCTTACCATTTCTGGCCCAGGTCACATGAGCCGGTACAACTCCATCCTGAACCACATCCCCAGTCAGCCCGTCTCTGTGCGCACCATCCCGGGGCCCCCCGGAGAGCCAGGGCGCAAGGGCTCCCCGGGGCCCCAGGGAGAGCAGGGCCCCCCCGGCCGACCTGGGTTCCCAGGGAGCAACGGGGTGAATGGGCAGCCAGGAGAGAGAGGTATGGCACCGCGAGCTGTCCACGCCCACGCCGGGAGGTGATGAGGGTCAGAGGCTCACAGGTCCGGCATGAAGTGAGCCGCCAGGCCTTTGTGAGTCGGGGGGGGCTTTGTCCGCTGCTCGGCTACATCACAGTACCATTACGGTGCATTTATTGGCTACTCTGGGGGATCATCAATTATTTCATTTACCTATTTTAAAAATCCCTAAAGGACACATTTTGCTATGGCCCCCACAGACAGAAATATCATTAAATATGGTAATTTATGGTTACAGATTCAACCATTGCCTTCCTGACAATGTCCATAATGGCAACAAAAAAAGCCGAGTGGTTTGGGGGCCATTTAAGGGTGTAGTGGTGTTTAAAGGCCTCTCTGGAAGGGAGATGAGCCCCGTCGCCCCCTGGACATGGTGGCTCCCCCCAGAATAATCCGGAATAACGCTTCCTCATGCATTTCAGTGTAGGGGCAGCCATCGCACGGCCTTGATCAAACCAGCTGCTGGATAACTCTCTCCTCTTCATCACTGTGTCTCCTGCCAGGCTTGTCGGGAGAGAAAGGCGAAAAGGGGAGTCCAGGGGTGGGAATCCAGGGGCCAAGGGGCCCCCAAGGGCCTCCAGGTATGACCTCGCTTCAGTCTTCAGGTCCACTGGGGGGCGGTATAACACACACGCAAAAGGTATGACCTCGCTTCAGTCTTCAAGTCCACTAGGGGGCGGTATAACACACACGCAAATAGAGGCATGTTCATCAAGGGTGGGCTATTTCATCAGGTATGAATGAATACTAGTAACACCAGTGACACCGAAACCATGATAAGAGAGGACATTAGTGAGTGGGGGGGGGGGGGGCACACCGAGCCAATGCCAGGAGTCTGATTGACGTTCCCAATAAAGAAAAATCTTGCTGTATATACACTGTACTTCCTGTGATGATACTCTGTCTGGGACTCTGACTGCACTAATGCACCGGCTGTCCTAACAGGGCCTACCGGGGAGGGCCGCACGGGCAGCCAGGGCCCCTCTGGTCGCCCTGGCAGCCCTGGAACCCCAGGCCGCCCGGGCATCCCCGGTCCCACTGGTCCGGCTGGCCCACCGGGGTACTGTGACCAGAACTCCTGCCTAGGCTACAATGTGGGAGGTAATTATCAATGGCCCGGTCTGACCTGACAGCCGGTACAGCTCACCTGTGTCCCTTCATGTGCTCTGTGCATGTGCAGTATTTATGGATGACCGCCGTGAAATCCATCAAAACTTTGAAGCTGTTTGTTAAGCCCAAGAAACAGAGGAGAGACACACTCTTGGCCCTCAGTTTATTTGGCATAGCAGTAAGCTCAAAGTTTTGACTAATTTTTCTTTATGTCACTTCCCTGTAGTCTGTAGATCAGTGTTTCCCAATCCGGTCCTTGGGGACCCACAGCCGGTCCATGTTTTTGCTCCCACCAAGCACCCAGTCAAGGACCGGATTGGGAAAGACTGCTGTAGATACCTATGCATGTAACTCAGTGTTTTTGGGTACAGAGCTGACCGACTAAATGAGTCACGCATTACAAACGTTGCAGCTTCAAACACTATATGAGCTCATTAATGCAGCAAAGATAAAACATCTCACTCTTTTCTGGGCTGTAGCCCATCTGTGTCTGTCAGCACAACACCTCAAAACAAGTATTAAAACAGACATCTGTTTTTCTGCACTTTATTAAGCTGTACATAGTACTTTCTGGTAATATAAAGACTCCATTTTGATAACATTACAGTTATTTTTACATTATTCCAGCCATTTAAAGGTATTTCTTCGATATCCATAAATGCACTGAAGATAGATGTATTTATTTATTAGTTCTTTCATATATTCTAAGATATTTCCAAATAAAAGGTAGATGACTTCAGTCACTCCTATTCACTTCATGCAGAGGTATTCAAACTGCACAGCACACCCCCCTGGTGCGGTGGGAAGGAATTTCAGGGGGGGGGACAACAGAGAATTGCACTGGGGGAGCTGATGTTAGGGCAGACCCATTTCGGGACTACACCCTTTGAAATATTTGAAATAATACCAAGGCATTATATGTCTGTACACATTGTGTGAAGCTAGCAAATTTAAATGATTAAAATGGGGTCAATATGTGTGTGATGGGGGTTGGGGGGGAATCAGGACAAATATATGAGCCCTTAGGTGGGCGCCTGTTGAAAAAGTTTGAATACCACTGACTTCATGACTTGTAAATAAATCCAGATGTATAATAAGCCCTTGCCTACTACTGGAATTAAAATGCTACAGTAGAGCTTTACAAAGAGCTCCCTGTTTGCCTTTCATGATTCTCGCTTGATGACATGCATGATGGAGTCTCACAACATCAGGCGAGCGTGTTTTGTCGTGTCCAGGTCACGGTGTTATTGAGAACACAGACCCTCGACGCAGCACTCTGATCGCCTGGGGTGTTCCTTTTGGTTAGACAGGCTGTGATTGGCTGGCACTTAACGTCACATGGTCAGTAACTGGGACGCATGCTGGTGTCCATCTGCCTGACTGACGGGTCATCTGTGTCTCTGTCTGTGTCTGAATGGTTCTAACTCAAGGCCGACGTCCATATGAGAATGACTACTGAGCTCAACCCCCCCCCCAGCACCACTCCCCAGCATCGGCCGTGCGCCTTTGTGACAGACAAAAACAGAAACTGGCAGGGGAGTCGGCTCAGGGCTGTGTCCAAAACCACTGCTGGACCACCAAGCACACCTGTTAATGTCCACCCCGCTGTCAAATTACCCAGCAGCCTCCATGCTCGAGTATACCGACATATGTTAAGATCCTCAAAGGAATCCTTCAAGATGAAAAGAAAGACATTGACTGACGCTCACCAATTAGATGGGTGCTTCCAACGCTGGTGTTTACCATCATTCAGCCACACATGCGTGGCACCCCAGTTAGCCATAAACAGTCATAACGCTAAATATTAAATAAACGCATTCCTTATTTAGGAGATGCTGATGCAGCATTCTCTGATAACCAGCTAGCTAGCTACGATCTTCTGACCCCACTCGCGAGCTGCTTGATTCATTTTTGAAACATCGGAGGCGGGGCGAAGTGACATTTTGAGTGGGGCCCCCAGAAACTGTGAACCCATGCTACAGGAATACATGGCTGTTCTATCTGTGGCTGCTCGTGTGTTCTTGTTAAGTGTCCTTTCACGTTCATACTCACTCCTCTGTCTGTTATGCTAACCTGGTCACTGGGTGGTGATGGTTATAAGGTGGATATGATGGTGACCCAACTGACCAAGATGTTCCCATAGTACAATTGGCTCCTGAACCCTACCAGCCCTATGATAATGAGGAGGACCCATACGAGGGGTACAGAGGCTACCCCCAAGAGTACTACCAGCCCAACTATCCCGCCCCCCGTCCCGTGGAGCCCGAATCAGAGGCCTTTCCCACAGAAGATGCCGTGGAGGTGAGGTCTCCAGGGATGCATCGCTCCTCCAGGAGTCTGTCTAGGAAGATCCCTGCTGCCGCGATGGAGCGAAGAGTGAAGAGGAAAGCCTGGAAGTTGGAGATGCCCAACTGAAGTATTTGAACGTGCACACAGCCGTGGAAGTCAGGAGAGAAGGACAGAGTAAACAATGGCCAGAGGACCTGTCCCATCACGTCAGGTCCAGGTCCATAGGTGGCGGCAGCAGGGACTTGTGCAGATGTACAAATGCGGTCCGTTTTAATATTCTCAAGGTGCATGGTGTTTGGAGGTAATGTGAAAGCTGACTGTATAAATGGGGTGTTCAGTGATGTGTACTAGTCTTTTGTAAATGACCAACAGAGAGCATTTGTACAGCTTGTGTAGTATTATAAATGATACCCTCAGTATTTCCCTGCCTTTTCCTCATTTCCAGATAGGCAGAATAGATTAGGCTTTTATTTTGAAGCAGTGTTGCATTATGGGGCGTCCATTAACCACAGACAACCACAGTATCTTCAATTACAAGTATTGGGCCATACCAGATATATTTAATCTTTTATCCAGTAATGAAAACCGAACTATTAATAAAAGAGAATGGTATAACATGCATTTGTAAGTATGAAATACGATTTTGTATAATGGGAAAATATGCACTCTTTTGTCCTGCCTTAAGGGCATATTTTTTGAAACATGAAAATTTGTTTGTCATTTTGCCTTTCCAGGGTAAACAGACTAAAAGATGGAAGAAAGACATTTAAAACCAGCCAGTTTTATTAACTATAAAATGTAGTGCTGGCTTATTGCCTATTTTACATTGCGTGTTAATGAATGTGTCTTCAATTAAGGATGCAGAGCTAACCGTGATCTCCCTGGAAGACGCCAAAATAAAAGCTCACTCTATTCTTAGATTATTTTTAAGCAAATAAAATGGAAGTGAAACATTGCTCTGTCTGTGCGTGTCTTTAAGGTGCTGGAGACCACAGAATAATGCACAAAACCCACTCCCGGAAGTGAATATGACCTCATATTGGTATGAATATATAAATTTCGAGCCTCTGATCTCACCGCTGATCCTGGGGTTGATGCTCAGTAGCAGTTCCTCCCCCTGTGCTCCCTGCTCACTCCCAGGCAGTAAGATGATCACAAACCCTCCATTTATCAGAAAATTAGATCCCCAACTCTCCATGCTGCCAAGACAAATTAGACAACAAAAAAGCTATTACCTATTTATAATACAGCTTTATGACATTCAGCATTGTAAGAAGATTCACTTGGTTAATGCAGGTTATACTGATGGCGATAAAACATTTCTGTGAAAAAAAACAACAGTGCAGTGTAATTTTTCCTAGTCACCGCTAATACAAACATATCAGCGGGGGCGATCATTCGTCCTAGTCTAATTTAAGCCATGACCTGGTCATTTCTTTTCAGTGATCCTGCTTTTTAACCCTGGCACATGGAGGTGACCATCAAAAACACAGAGGGAATGTGGCCAGACGAGGCTGTCTGTACCGCAAAGCGGTGGCGTTGCACAGTGACACCTCCGGCTTGTGACCCGACATGAGCCAAGGCTGCTCGAGCTTTTGTGTTAGAGGGACAGCACATCGCTGAAAGATGCCAGGGGCATTTGATTGACAGCATGAGCGAAACCACAAAGCAGCCCGATCATCCACAAGCCTGCATCTCTCTTAATTCAAACAAGTGTCTGAACTTCAAATAGAATTGGGGAGCTCCTTATCTGACTATGTGTACATATTATTATGAGTCTGATACTGGAGAGATTCAGGCCATGGATTTATTTAATAAAGGCACGCTCAAACATATTGCCTTGTGTTTTGGGACAGCTTACCATTTAGGGATGAGAGGCTATGAATATATTTATTCTGTAGTCTGTGCCCTGTAAATACACTATGGAAGAAAGTGGAATATGAAATTAATACTTAATAAGGTTACAGAAAGACCACATATGAAGGCATACAGTGGGTGGGTAACAGGAGGAAAAACCAAAGAGAATCACATTCATTCAAATGATGGATTTCAAGCATGACTCATCTCCCCATTATGGTGGAGTAAGTACGCAGAGGCAGTTAGGCATCATAGTCACCATGATTGGCTCTGAGGTGACTGACAGTGGTGTGATCCAATGAGCTGTCAGCTTGCCCCATTCAAAAGTCCACACCTTCCTAACTGTCGGACTCCTGACTTTCTCAGGGGAACAAGAAGGCCCCTTCTGTCCTTCCTCTTTCCAGGCAACTATGCTCATCAAAAGTTACAGAGCAGGTCAGATAAAAAATATAATCCTTAGGCTCATGAAGTCAGGTGGATGAAATGAGAAATGAGCTTGTAAGATACGTGTATTTAAGAATCACATTTTTGCTGAGCTGTTGCATACCCCTGACGCCCAGAATGCATATAAATTTGAGAAAAGGTGAATTGATGAATATTTAAATTTACTCATTGTCTTTTGCATTAGTTGGAGTGCATTGGGAATGCCAGTAAACGCAAAGTTTTTAAATTAGATTGTTGAAACCAGGGAAACAGTGCCCCCTGGGGGCACATAGCAGGTATAACAGTGACTAACATACAACATTCAAGATCAAGAACTTAAAACCTTCATTGATCCCTATAGGGGGACATGTCTTTGTCCAGTAGTACTAAGAGGAAATACAAATGAAGATAAGAAAGAAATACAACAAAAGGATAACATGCGTAAAAATATACAAAAAATATGTGAATGGAAATTGTAATAATAATAATATTAAATAAGCATAAAACTGATAAGTATGAAATAATTAATAAGAAGACTGTGAAAAATGTACCACTATGATAAATATAATTTAAAATGGCTATTGTGTAAATAGCATATGTACTTATGGAGGAAGAGGAAGAGGAAACTTCATGCAGACACAGCAATAACATGCAAACACACACACATGGCCAAGGCAGAGACTCAAACCCCAGTCCTAGAGGTGTGTGGCAACAGTGCTAATTGCGAATTAATTGATTTGTACCACAATAAATCAAAAGCTTAACACAGAGGAGATTTGAGCAGTCAGACTCATTACTACACATTACTGGAGCTGCTCACCATCAATTGAATGGTACTGTACCCCTTAAAACACCTGCAAGGACAGGAACTGTGTCTCACTGGCTCCACAGATCAAAATCTGAAGTGTTCTGCCTCATTGGCTTCTTGGGTGATTCGTGACCAGTCGACATGCCCATTATAAAGGCCCAAACACACACAAGCGGCTCAAAGGAGGGCAGTAAACTTTGTCTGAACCTTACTGATCCAGAGTCACCTTGGACCTGCAGGTCATTGATATGCAGCAGTAGAGCTGGTCATGAGATATACAGCTTCACATGAGCGGGGGGGGCACAATGGCAAAGTCAGACACTCCCATCTAAAGAGCTCTCAATAAAAACATTGTGTTATTATGTTGGCTTCTTTTGAAAATTCCCTGAGCGTTTTTAACACCATTGGTGCACAGCACTGACAGGGAAGGGGATCCTTGGCAGAAACGAGGTAGCTGACACACGTGGACATTCCTCGATCCGTAGCTGCACTGTTGGTCCCGGAACGAAGCTTAAGCTTAAGCTCAAATACTTCAGATAAACCGACATCCTGCCCCAAGGCTAAGATACTGCGACTGACATACAGGCAGGAGCATAAACAAATCCACATCAGGTTGTTAGGCTTCTTCTCTGGTGTAGTTACGGTACAATCCGGCCCCCAATTGGAGACAGGGTAGTTAATAAATCCCAGAAATGCAAACAAATACCACCCTGTACATTTGTGAGACAAATCTGCAAAACATATCAGAATAAATAAAACCTCAATGTAACACAACTACACATAATCGGTTATAGTAGGTATAAAACGACACAAAATCGTGTCAAGTACGTTTAGTAAAGCCATAATCGATTGGATATCAGGAGCCTTTTCACCCAAACATCTCATCTCAGTGGGCGTCGACTTGGCGAAGCGCCAGGTTGGTTTGCGTGGAGCACCGCATTGGCGTTGCGTCTGGCACAGACGCCACAAAGGAGACTGGAGCTTCAGGCTGTAAGATGAGCGGCAGCGTGTCAGGGACCTGTCCCTGTTTGCGGCAGGTGTTACAATCCACATTCCTCTGGCAAAACATGATATGCATTATGTTGCTGATATAAAAATCCACTCTAGTTTATTGCAAATGTATTTATTTATATTTGTTTTTGCCACCCAACTCTATGCATAAAATGTTTTCACAACAACGTCTTTGAACGTTGTGCATTTAGCACGACAGATGGGGGTGTTTAGTAAGAGCGCATCATGAATAGGTATATGTCACTATCCTTAAGGCAGTGAGAGGAATATGATTAATATGCGCAAATGTGTCTACAGAATATGGCAAAGACAGTCTCCCTACAATCGGGCAATGTGTAAGTGTTACGGTGAAAAATTAAACATTACGACCATTTCTCAAAATCAAATTATCCATAAATTCTTCATCCTGCACAGGGCCCCAGTGAGTATCGAGTACATAGGAGGGCTACACCCTGGACGCGATGCCAGTACATCGCAGAGCACACGTTCGGGGCGGCTGCGTGACGGCGGGCCCTACAAACCACCCAGCGCACCGCACCATGGAAGGGAAATATCTTAGTACAGTACTATGATGACTGAGCGGTAGAGGTCGCCGTTGGCCATGCATTTTCATTCGCTCAGCCTTTTCAGTGGTTGGTTGAAATTCTTATGCAATTTGGTAACGTAAACAGTACAAACGAAACACCATTTCTTAATCACAGAATGTATTTTTATTTATCATATTGAATGCTGACTTCTCTTTCGAAGTTCGCAGTAGTAAGGTTTGGACTGAGAGCTGTTTTCAATATATGATGAATAAATACACACTATTTGTAGACAATTATGAGTCAGGATTAAAATATGCGAAACAATCAAATTGCGAAACAATCAAATTCTGGGGTTCATTTGCTTTATACAAATCCATACATTTGACAGCATTAAAGTATAGATTATAAACATTTAAAAGCCATGTGTATATTAGAGTTATAATACACAAGACAACTTTCTAAACAGGTTACGTCTTAACATCTTACATCTCAAAACGTCTTTCTGCAATGTAATATAAACACATATTGATATACACATTGTGCCAACAAGCTTTTCACAATTCAGCGTGTCTAATATCCTTCGGCCCAATCGAGCAGACAGAGCGTGCAGTAACCAGATCAATAATTTAATATGCAATTACGCCGAGTTCACTGCTGGCGCAACGTGACGCCAAAACCGCAGTCCCCCATTCACTTTGGTGGGGGAAATTATTTCGGGGACTCGGCCACTCAAGCAACGCATTATCTGATTAAAATACATATTTCCCACCTCTGTTATTTTTCCTACCGGCTTTCCTTCGCCAAAGCCAATAAGTACGATATCTATTTATTAGGGCTGTCAAAATTGACGCGTTAACGCGGATTAATCCAGCGTCGTGATTAATCTGATTAGAAATATTAACGCATTTAACCCATCTGCAGCGCAGAATGACTCAAAATCCCTGAAATGCAGCGTTGAGGTAAGTTCAG
>JAODKN010000046.1:6027977-6040390 GCA_026774425.1 Petrocephalus zakoni
TTTCAGGGATTTTGAGTCATTCTGCGCTGCAGATGGGGTAAATGCGTTAATATTTTTAATCAGATTAATCACGACGCCGGATTAATCCGCGTTAACGCGTCAATTTTGACAGCCCTTCTATTTATACGTATATATAACTACGACGTCTATCAATCTATATAGTAACTTGGGTATCGTATGCAAATGAGGCGTGACGTCGCGGGTCACGTGGTCCTCGGCGTCGCTCCCCCCGTGAAGCCCCCCCCCTCCTCAGTTGTCTTTAGAATTCAGTGAGAATCTTTAGAATTAATCACCGTATTTGTTTTTACTAGCCGGGAAAGGCACGGCTTTCTGGGGGGGGAGCCTCCCGCTCAGCCAGCGCCGCGTACGTAGCGGGGGCAGGTAAGGAGACTGCCCGAGCCCACGCTTCCCCTTCCCGCTGCGCGTAACTGTCGAGCAAAAGGAAAAAAAGAGAGGAAAAGAGGGAAAACAAGTTAGGAGGCGGCTGCCCTTTTCCTCCCTGAAGTTGGAAGCGGCTCGCTCGGCCCGGCCCGGCCCGGCTCGGCTCGGCCCGGCTAGCCCGGCTCCGCGCCGTCTCCCGCGGTAACTTAGCTGGCTAGGCTAGGCTAAACTAGCGCGTGAACTTTGGCCGTCCCGCGGCGCGGAGAGCTGGCCCAGCTCCGGCGGACCGGGTAGGTGGGACGCGGCGGCGGGCTCCCGTCCGTCCGTCCCGGGGGCCTTAGCCGGCTGTCCTCGCAGCCTTTGCCTATTATCACTATTTCTTATATATATATATATATTGTAACTCGGGGAGCCGAAAGTTTCGGCGCCCGCCGCCGCCAGCGGGTAGCCTCGCGCGGCGGAGGCGCGTGCGGCGGCGCGCTCCACTTTTTTTATTCTTTTTTTTTTTTCCATACTGTCGGAATAATAACCGCCGGAATATGGCCCCCGGTGTGGAAATGGCGCTGCGTTAGCGCGCCGTGCTAAGCGGCTAAGCGGCTAACGTCACGCCGCCGCGGATAGAATACGCCGTTTGTGGCGGGGGGGCCGCGGGGGGGCCGCGTGGGGGCGGGGGGGGGGGGGTACCTGTCCGTTACGCCGGTTACACGCGCGCGGAGGACGGCGCTCGCGCTCTTACTCACTCCCGCCTGCTTAGTGCGGCCCCCGCCGCCGCCGCCGCCGTGTGCTCTTTGGAGGGGGAGGAACCGGCTGGTAAGCGCGCCGGCTCCGGCCGGGCTGTCTGTGCGGCGCTTTGATTTGCGGCCGGCGGCGGCGACGCCTTTCGCGGCAGGACCGTCTGGCGACGACTCGGGAGGATCGGCCAGTGCGGGGAGTTACCGGGGGGGAAGGGGGGGGGACCGGGCTGGCCGCCCCCGCCGGAAAGCAGCTGGAGCCAGACACTCTGGGACTGTAACTTGGCGAGCCCGGGGGCGGACACGCCGGACGCTTACCCGTGTGTCGGGCGCTGGGACCGGCGGCTCCAACTTCGGCCGTCCGCGCCGATTCGATCGGACTGTTATTATTGTAATTATTATTATAATTATTATTATTGTTATTTCATAGTTGGCTATAAAACGAAAAGGGGGTTGAAGCGCTGTCCAGTCCGCTGCCCCGTGGAGCTGTCCGCCCCTGCCCGTTCCCCGCCCAGCCGACCCGCTTTTCGCCGAACCGAACATTCGCCTTTTCCGCCCGCTGCACGCACATATTCCTCCTCCTCCTCCCCCCTCCATACCGTCTAGATGAAGGTTTCCGTCTGCTCAGGTAACCGTGTAAATGTAGAATGTATCGTTGTAATTCTTGTGATTACTGTGTGACCAAGAGCAGCATACATTGTCTTCCTCGAATATACCACGGGAGCAGTCTAAATGTGGGCGGCACGATCGGTTACCTTTGCAACTTGTTTATTGACTAAAAAGTGAAATACTTTTGCGGTTTAATCTCCTCCAGTCATTGGGTTTTTTGCTCTGTGTGTTTGTCAGCTGGAGCTAAAGTATTCCTGTCTCAAAAGCAAGCCCCAAATGTGAAGGAATGATAGTGATTTTGCTCTCTGTTTAAATATTTAAATTAATCAGTGTCGCAGTGGAAGTTTACTTGCAGAGCAGCCAGATGCACGTGGGCTCTGATCATGAACTTGCAAACTAGCCATCTGTGGTTCAAGTGGCAGGAGAGGCTGTGATGTGGGGCCCCTTGTCGGTGTGCTTAACCTCAGTTACTCTGGTTAGCAGTTGGATGATGAGCTGCATGCAAATAATCTGTCAAAGTGTGGAAACAATATTAGCTGCAGAATTATTGCTGAACTTTGGGACTCGCACCATGTGCGGCCAGTTAAGTTTGTAGTTCACTGGCGTGGAATAGCTCACTCTGTGTGATAAGTACAGCTCTCAACTCAAGGAGCTGCTGCCCGACAAGTATATATAAAATTTACACGGTTTCTAATCTGTATTCTGATCCATGCACTGCACAAATCCTTCGAATGCTTCTCAGGAGTCGGATGTTAAACGAAAGGTCAGCAAATGCATTTCTGAAATTGGGTTCATTTTATAATGGATCACCTGTAACATGGTTGTTTATGCTTGTGGCAGTATGTGAATGAGATGGTGCAGCATACTGTTATTTTTGAAACCTGAGCCAAATGTTTTTTATCCTAGTTGTGTTCTGCAATGAAGACTCATGTGTAGACAGTACCCTTTATTGTAAATGGGTTTTTAGATATTGTTTGACAAATGTTTTTGTCTCTAGATGATTCATTTCCTCCCTACATACAACCCTTGACCAAAACACTTGGTGTTTTAGCTTAAGCTCTGTTAGACACTAGCATCTTTTAAACTTGACAAGGATAAGTGCTGCCAAAGGATGTCACTGCAGACTTGTACAATGCAATCTCTTCTTTTTCAGTCTATCTGTTCTTACAGCTCAGACCTGAACACTTATGACCTTTCTTCTGCTCTATAGCCTCAAAGGCCTGCTGGTTGAAAATTTAATAATGTCCTTTTCCACTTGGTCTGTTCATCTATCCAAACTTATACAATTAACCGGTGATGAGTGAGGATAACAGCCAAGTAAAGTATTTACCTGAAATACTCTCCATGGTCCTTGGGGCTAAACGACAGAATAATTCATAGCCTTAAGTACCTCCACTCAGTAAATTGTTTATTTCCTTCTTACTGTGCTTCCCATTAAAGAGGTTATTTCTAAGGTATGTGTATGATCACTGGAGAAAAACACAATGTTGTGCTCTAGTTTAGTCAGGTTAATGCTTTACTTGATACTTAAGCAGACATATATGGAGATCTTAAGAATGTGGAGGGGACAAATCTTCACAACCATGCCCTACTCTTGAACTCTGAAGATGGTTGTTGACGAGGAAGAAATCTGTTTTCAGTAATATTTTGGATGCTTTACCAAACGTCTTACATCTGCTCTGCAAGCTAGTTTTTTTTGTATTTGTTGTTTCCTAACGCTGGCCGTCAGTACAGATCCACTTCTATGGTTTAATGTATGGTTTTAATCTTCACTCACTAACAGAGAGATGTTGTCTGAAAGCATCCTTTAATACCTGTCCTGCAAGCACACAGTTAACATGAACAGCTTCCCTCAGCCTTTAACACATTGCTACACTGTAACTCAAAATGCATTCTACTCTGTGACAGCTCGACTTAGCATGAACTGAATTATGTATTGTTAAAACCCATAAAAGTCTGCGCCACAGTGGATTTCTGTTTCTGTTCAAGCTGGGCAACTCTTTTGCAAATATAATGTCAAATCCTGTGAAGCTAATCTATGCCCCTGAGACAGAGAGTTCTGTTAGATTTGTATTAGTGAATTTTTAATGAAGGTGTGGTGCACTTGAATTAACCTGTGAAATAATCAATTTGGATATTTGATGTCTCTGGGCTTGAACGATTCATTGTCTCCTTGGCTGTTTTTAGTGTCATGTAAAATGTGTTAGTGCGGCATGCAGCTGACTTTTAGAAATCAGCCTTAAGTTTGCAGTCTTCAGCGAAGCTATCAGTGACACATTCGCACCTCATGTTTCTGATGATCGGTTAGCGGGACTGCTGTCGTGGCACCATGGAACCTCAAGATGCCCTGCTGGTGCTTTCATCCATCCAATCTGTAATTAATACCCATCATAAATTGTCACCCAATAAAATGAGTTCTGGGTGGCCATTGGTGTGCAGAGGGTTTTGTAGCATTATGAATCTTGTATACGCCTGGTGAAGGAGATGCCATCTTATTTCATAGCATCAAATTAAGTCTCCAATTATAGGCTTAACATCAGAGCAGTTCAATTTTTACCAAATTGTTTCCTAACACACGTTCTCACTGCTAGTTCTCACTGGCAGAATTGCTCTTGTATTGACTGTGTCCAGAGACAGGGTTCCGTACGGTACTGGCATCCACCGTTTTCACCTTCAAAGCTATGTTATACTTGCTACAGAATCTGGTAGCGGTCTTGTGGCGTTACTTCTGTGCCAATGATGGTTGTATAAATGCTTCAGCACCTTGACAGTGGCGTACTCACAATGCACCTGTAGCCTTTGCTCATCATGTTGATTAAGTGTGCATTGTGGCAAATTCATGTCATGTGTTGTGTGTATATATTTTTTTGCTGTGTTTTCTGAAATTTCGTGCAGGATAATTGTCATTTGTTTGGGAATGCTGAGTGCATTTGAGTGGCAATACATAACTGTTGTACATTCGCAAAAATGCAAATGACACATCTAAAAGACTTATTATACAAATGCTAATTGGTAGGCAGTGATACAGTACAATTACTAGAATATGTACAAATGTACATAGATGGAGTTAAAAAATAAAAAGAAAAACAAAAGGACCTTCTGCAGAAATACTCAAGACTAAATTATGCTATTCTTAAAAAAATCTTCCGGAATAGGCATAATCTGGAATATTCTTACTGAGCTTAGTACTTCAAGAAGTCCATAGTGCAGATGCATTTGCGAGATCCAGTAAATAGTAGTTAGGATTGAACCAATACAAGCATCAGGAATAGGGGAGCAAATGAGGCTTTCAGTACAAAATTTCTCGTGAGAGACTCCTACAAACCCCTCCATTTTCTTATTCTCATTCCCCTCCTTTTATACCTGTACTTTTTTAAAAAGGAATATTCCAGACTTTAAAGGGAAGGGCCACCAGATGTGTGGGTTTTGGTGACACTTTTCTGAAGGACTTGTATGTGTTTTGCTTAATGTATATTTGAGTCTTACAACCTCAAAATTATACATCAACCAAGAGGGATTCCCTTATGCAGGATAAATAAAAGATTACGTCTGCACAATAGCTCCTTAATCATGTTTCGTAGTTCTCTAGTTAGATGGATTGGCATCTAATAAAGAATACAAAGAGTGGAGGTTGGCTGGTCAGTGCACAGTGGGAGTTACATTCCCTGTGTTCCAGAAAATGCCAGGTGTGATGACTAAGAGCACTGGCTGTGTGATGTCATCCTTGTAGGTTTCCCTTTTTCAGACGCTTGTTTCCTTGGTCACAGAACACGGCAGGCTTCCAACCATAAAATCAGTTCTGTAGCCAGTTATGTTTATTTAAGCTGAGTTGTTATGTTGAAATTCAGCTGCTTGAATTGGAGTTTTAAAAAGAGAAACGGTCAGATATTCCTTTGAAGTAATTTGTATTAAGTGCCTTACTAACTGGTAGCTGAAGTTCAAAGATTTCCTGTGGCAACAATCTCTGAATATGTCATTTTACTTTAGGTTGTTGGAAACTCCCATGTAAGAACTTCCTAGTTTTTGCTTGTTTACTGTTGCTTTGATTATGTAAGCTAAATATGTTTTTAGCATATTATCATTTTAGGGTGACCAAAATGTGATTTAGATAAGTTTTATCTACATTGTAACACCGTACATTGGAGTAATTGTTTTTGATGTCCCTTTTACTGCTTTTATTTTTTACTAGATCAGGTGAAGTTTAATGATGTAATCTCTTTAAAAGGTATATTTGATATGGTAGTATGGGGTGAAGAGGCGGTCATGCATTCACACGCATGCACACTACCCCCAAGGCAGCAGTGAACAGACTCGGCTCCTCTCCAGCTCTTTGCCCCACTTTACAGAGGCTGACCCAGCTTCCTACACAGTTGCTGCTCTATCTAGCCACGCCTTCATAAGTTAGTTCAATCACTAAAATAAGGCCTAGATTTTAAAATGCCTCAGACACTCCTTTAGTAGCAAAGACAGATTCTAAGCCCTTGTTTTTTGTCTTTCATAGGTTTTCACCACCCAGTGCCTTATTGGTTCTTATTTTTTTACATACAAATCTTTTTTCGCATTGTATAAAAGGTTATATTTTTGCAGCAAACGTACCCATGTATTTTTGCATGTGATATGATTGAATGATTCTCTGGATATTTGACATCATCTTCAAAGTACTTACGGCCACCTGTGAGTGTTGGAGAGTAGCCTTCAAATAACACCCACCCCCACTGCAGCTGGAGGGGGAGGGCGGTGGGGGGGTTGAGTTCACCAAATGAATGTGTTTTGCTTTTTGTCATCATCATGAAAGGCTGGAAGCCTACATCAGAGGTGGAAGTGTGGACTTACATAAGAACTGACTTATGGTAGATAGAGATAGTAGCTCTGTGAAACTCCTTTTTTTTAAGTGACAAGGCTTTCCTCCAAAAGGGCATTTATTAATGAAATCTCTTATCATGATTAATATGCTAATAGCTACAGCTGTGCTTCTCCCGAGGGCCAGCCTCTCAGAATAAGTTGTGCTGATCATATATTCAGGAGAATGTTGGTTCAGTGGGCTGTTTCTAGGTTGCACAAAGTTAATGGAAGGCGAGAGCAATAACATGAAACAGTGCAGATGGTGTTGTTCAATATAATGTCCCAAAGCCACCGACTTGCTTTCGACATGTTTCCTAGGTAACAACCTTCTATTTTTGAGAAAACACAGGCCGGTGCAGCTTTAGGCCTCTGTTGCAGGCCTACATTTTATTTTTCTCTCGCCCCAGGTTCTGGAGGGATATTGCCCAGTGTGCTGTGTGCCAGCACACAAAGAGAAGAGAGGGAAGGTGAGCAGGGTATGTTTGATACAGGTGATTGCCCCCACCCCTAGGCAAAACTAGGAAGCTAGGAAGTTCAGCAAACACATTGCAAAGCTGTCCCCAATAAACATGGATTTTATGGAAAACGGTCAGTTCTTTTGCTATAATGGAAAAAAATGCATATTTTTCTTGGTCCTAAAGTAGTTATTGACCTCCAGGAACCCTAGAAGATTTTTAATGTTTACACTAATATAATAATCATGTTTTGTAAATTTAATTCCCTTGGTACACCACATAGGTTCTGAGTCAATATATAGGTTTAATCTTGAAATCTCTATTAGTTGAACAAGGCCAGTATAATAACCTTCATGAATCCAAATGTAGGTAGCACAGCCCTGAATGATCAGGTAGCTGTTAAATGTGTTGTCAGTCAGTCCTTGTTGCTCTCAGTCCCTAAAGGGTCTGGCTGCAGCCCTCACCTGTGAGGGACAACTCCTCTTTCAGTAAATCTCGCCTGAGAGCAAGGAAATGACATAAATGGCGTGCACGGCATCTTCATTCTGGCTTTAAAGTGGGTTTATGTTTAAGGCTTGTGTCAGGGCAGCCTTTATGAATACAGTGCTAAACTTAAAACACTAAGCAGGAAATCTGCTAATTTATTTGGAGACAAATAAAATCCCCTGCAGTGTAATTTTATATTCAATGATATTGGTTTTCTGTTCATTACGATTGATCCATTAGTGTCTAATATTAATTCAGTTTAATTCAATTCATTTTAACATAGTGCCTTTCACAACAGTCACTTAACTATGCACAATGCAGCGTGAATAGGAAAGCAATCGCTTTAAACAGCACCTGAAATTCATTTACGGTTGTTAAATTGTTCCGAAGTTGGAGCTTGTGCAAATAATGACATTTTATTAACAGAAATAATAATGCTGACATCAAGAATATTACAACTTACCAATTTGCACCTACCCTGTACTCTTATACACATGCAGCTTTAATAATTAATAATCACATATTAATTAAATATAAACCTTTAAACAGTAAACATGCAGCATCTGGTGTAACTGTATTTACATGAGCAATAACAACATGCATGCATGTTAAGTAATGCATGTTAAGACAGTTTTCATACATTTAATTTAATAGAACTGTTCTTAAACATGCTTCATACACAGTGATTATTTGTCAGGTATATCGAGCATACATTTATTATGGAAAAAGTCCTTAATTTATGATAAAAAAAAACCTATTTTATAAAATTTAATTTATTAAATTTAATTATATTTAATTATTTACAGCTCAGTAGATGCTGAGTAGTAAAATGAATAATGTTAGCTGTCAAAATAGAAAGACCGTAATTCCATCCGTGAAATGTATGTTATTTCCTTACCCCCAGATGAGATTTATTGACGGAGAAGGTTTACTCACAGGTGAGGTCTGCAGCCTGACCCTTGTCCTCAGTCCTTGTATCAAGAATGTCAAAAATGTGCATAAAATACAAAAAATGCAGCTAAATGCTCATGCTTCTCCTTGATAAATTCCAGACAGTGTTGAATTCTGCAATCACTAGAGCCGTACTGACAGATTGTGACATTCTGCTGGTTTGTTTTTATACTGCTCTGCTGCCAGGCCAGTGAATGTATGCAATCAGCAATTGTTCAGTTCTATTTTATACATGTCAGATATTTGATGTGTTTTTCTGGTTGGTTTGGCTGATGACTTGAAGCCTTCATTCTGGCCTGCTGGCTTTTCTGCTCCCAGCTCGCTTGCATGTCGGTCGACCGAGAATTCCTGATTTTGTTCATAGGCAGTGTTCTGCTAGCAAAGTCTCAGGTGGCAGCTGAATGCCTCTTAAGACTCGTCCCTTTCCTGTGGCGTGTTGTTGTCCTGCAGAAGGACGTCTTGCTGAACATGAGGCTCCCTTTGGAAGTCTGCAGCACTTACATTTGAAATCGCTGATGATTTTAGGTCCATGCAGTGTACTTAGGATTTGCAGTTTGTCATTACAGTGGTGAATAAAGTGTAACATCAGAACTGCGCAAGAGTTTGTCAGCCATTTTACATTCTGCTTTCCTGACGTTTCAAAGAGCTATTCAAAGTAAATAAACACCTAAGGAGTTACATGGTCATCTGGTAACCTTGGTACTATAGTATGTTATTTTGTGACAAGACTGCTGCTTTGTGGGGTGTAAATAGTTTCTGTAAATTCTTTATATAAATATAAAGTGACCATTGTTGCACAGTTAATTTTAGGGCTGGGTGATATCACATCTCGATTATATTGCACATATGCAATAATCACCAGGGATTCAGATGACGGGTGAAACATTTGGCAGGACGCCAGCTTTTGAGCAGTATACTGACATTTATTTACGCCCACAATGTCTTAAGCGGATTAGTACTACGGCTAAAATGTTAATGAGATACATTTTTGTGACACCCAGAAGTTGGTAATCTGTATAAACTTGGCATATATTTGTTTATTAAATTTGGTTAGTGGAGCACGCCACATAATACTTTTTTGGTATACTGTGGTTTGGTGTACTTCAGTGTGATAAGCACTGAGGTGGCAGTGAAGAAAGGAACAGCTCAGCTGCCACAAAATCTTTTAAGGTAAAAAGACGTTGGTGGTGTGACAGTACTTTTTGCAGTTTAAAGTCCAGCACGTTTATTAAACATAAAGATATGCCTAATTTTATACTGATTACTAACTTTTGGGTGTCATAATATCCCTCATTGATATTATAGGTGTACTACTAATCTGCTTAGCAAACTGTAGGCGTAATTAAATGTCCGTACAGTACCAAAAAACCTGGCATATGTCCAAATGTTTTGCCAGTCATCAAATGCCCCCATGATTATTGCTCATGCATGATATAATCACATTGTGGTATCACCCAGCCCTTGTTAATTTCAATTTATTTTTAACAAAAATGTTAAAACCAGGAGATGAGAAGGAATCACATCACTTTCCTGTGTGGTCCTGATTGTCTACTGTCCATTGTGAGGTCTGTGAAATGCGTCTCAAAATGGAGAGCCAGTTTTATAATATCTGTTATTTTCTTTGTTGTAATTGGATGTTCCTGTCCTGTTACTGCTAGCTAATGCTGGCCCCGCCCCTTTTCTGCAGACCTTATTTGCGATCGGCCGGTGTTACTGTAATACTGTATTTAATCATTTCTGGGAAGGAGGCCATGAGCCGTCTCTCTGCAGGACTCTGTTCCTGCCGGGCCGCTCACATGAGCTCAGCAGTGGGCGCCAAATCGATTGCCTGTCCACTGCGCTTGCCTGCTCTGCCGCTTTCCCCTCGTGAAATATTTAGTATTTTCCAGTGCACTGCAGTTTTAACCTTGTGCTGTAATTGGAATATTACATACCACTTTAACTTCTTTGTGTTTTATCAGAGTAAAAAAAATCATAGGTGCTATGATTCTCCCCACAGGAAAATAATAAATGATTCTTTGTCCCTAAGGTATTTGGAAGAGAGAATGAAACACTGGCATTTACAGGATTCAGACTTAATACTGCACACAGTGTGCAGCCAAAATATTTCCCTGCTTGGCTGGTATTTGAAATAAACGTCTTTATAGAGGTGGAAAGGTTCCAATGAGTGGTACAGGCCAGCATCTGCTGCAGGTTGTGACCTATCATGGTCCTTTGTTGATGCTTCTTATCAGCATGGAGCCAATCTGAAACTACACTAAACTGTGTGTTTGTGTCTATGTAAAGGGGGGGGGGGGGGCTTTGCTGAAAATAACCACCATATTATGCATGCATTTAAAAAAAGGAAGGTGGCAAAAAGTTTTCATGCCTTTTGGTTTCAAGTTGGATTAGGGTTCTTTAATGAATTTTTCAAGCAGTGTTGACTCTGTGGTATCCTGGATGTGCTGGCCAGGGAGCCCTGTATGAAAAGTATCATTTTTCATGACTCTATGGGGAAATTAAATGGGTCTACCTGCAGTTTGTGGTTTCCATAGCAACCCGTTAGTCCAAGCCACAGTCTCGGACCATGCGTTCCTCGAACCTAGGAAACGGACACCCCTAGAAGTTAAAATATCTGGGGTCAGACACTGTGATGTCCTAAAGATGACCTATAATGAATGTCTGTCTGAGCGCCGTTCCCCTTTCCAAAGGAATAGTCGGTAATATTTTATTGCTTAGTCTAAAGTTTATGGAGATTTTTCCCCTGTTATTGTTGGCGTATATTGGCTTGTGTTCCAGTCAGCTTCTCCATGCTCATAACCTGTGCTATGGAGTAGGGTGGGCAGGGTGCTACTCGCCCAGTGTAGCAGCTGCAGCCTGTCTTTACGTGAAGGCTGAGGACTCCTGTCTCAGAGCTGTCGCTGGCACTCCAGGCCCACGACGCCAAGCGAGACAGCAACTCATGCATGATTGATCAGTTCAGCCTTTCCCCGCTGGCGCCCAGGCCGGTCCGCTCTGGCTCCCCCCCCGTGCCCCCTCCAGTGCTGCGTCTCACCTCGGCTCTGCTCGCCTCGTCTAATTAATACCTGCAAGAAGGTCATTAATATGCAGCAGCAGGCTCGCCGGGGGACGTCTCCGTCTCTGCTGTTGCTATAACAACAGCATGAAAATGAAGCCCTCCTAAATTTTACATTTCAAAACCGCAATCGCATTAACAGTACTGGGGGAGAAAACCTTAATAGTGTCAGCAGTTCATCAGCAGTTCATTGCGGTTTAGTAGATATTAACCTTGCTGTATTGGCTTCAAGACGCTGGTCTGCATGGTTGTTTACCAGGAATGTCACACCCGAGGGCAAATAAATAAGGCCACTGGTTACAGGTACTAGGTAACTATCCTGCAAGCATGCCATTCTCATGTTAGCCCTGAAAAGGACATTTCAGGTCATCAAGAGTCATCTTATGTCAGTCTAGAATTTTAAAATGGAAGGAGAGATTTGGTTGTGCTGCACTGGGCTGCAGATATCCAGACAGGGAGAGTCCCTGAACAGGTTGCCTCGGTCTTCTCACAGACATGTATCGTAAGGAGGCCTTCCCCAGGACAGTAATGATATGTTTAAACTAATTAGACTTAACACCTGCTCTACCCCCAGATACTTAACATCTTGCCTGTTTCCTCTGGACTGAAAAATGGGGCTGACCTGAATACTCCAAATCTTTGTGTAATTGAATCCCATCTTACATGTTCATGTCTAATGTAAATATTTTATTCAAACTGATTTTTTTTTTTTATAAGAAGGTAACAATTATGGGCTGCTCAACGTTCCTTGGGGTATTACTTCATCATCATTTATTATTATTATTATTATTATTATAGTAGAACCTACTCTTCTTCCACAACATTCAAAAAGCACATTGAATGATGTGCTGGTGGATGGCAAAATTGACCAAAATGTTTCTCGTAGTGCTTGATCAGCCATGA
>JAODKN010000046.1:6057645-6071250 GCA_026774425.1 Petrocephalus zakoni
ACATTTCATTCTTAATTCATAAGAAGCTGGAACTGACCCGGAAATGTTCTGAGAAATGTACTATTGCCATTTTTCATCACTATGTGGACATAAATCATGGCATATTGCACACTGTTCAGACGGTCAGACTGTGATACTGCATGGCTCCATTGGACATGCACCATGACTTCGTTTAATTTTCAGACTTCATTCAGACAAGAAAATATTCAGAAACTTCACATTCAGAAAAAAAAAATGCTATTGAAAGTAAACGATTCCGATGAAAAATAATTATAGCGGCCGTTTGTGGAAAGAAGGAACCTTGTGGGTTTTTGTTTTTTAATGAAAAGCGTCAGAAAAAGTGCGTGAGAATGTGTAACATGAGACTGAGCCACAGTACATTTCAGGTGCAAAACTGGTCTGTTAATGGAGTTCAGTTTGGGCTACTCCATGAGCTTGGCGGGCACAAACCACATTCTCGTACTCGGCTTCCCAAAATGACTCGTCCTCATTGAGAATCCACTTAGAAATGTGTAGAAACTCCTGTTTTACCAAATGTCTTTATTTACAGTATACATGAAAGGTATGTTCCGTGTCCAGGCATTATTTTTTCCTAAAAATAGGTTTTAATGCGGTAACATAAAACACTGTAAAAATACTAAAACTTTTCTCCATGAGTCTTTTACAGTGGGAACCACTTTTAGAGGTTTACACCAGATATCGCTGACCTCGGTTCTGCCATCTGTCCATAATAAGCATCCACTGCTCCTAGAAGTGCAAGTCCACGTTCCGAGACGATAGCGTGGTCCTTTAAGTTTAAACACATTGCTTTGGAATCCAACATTTATGTTGTGTGTATTCCAAGCAATGTTCTAATGAGGCCTAACAGAGCAGCTATAAAATTCTAGAATAAGTGTCCTCGCAAACAAGTAGAAGTCAAAATATAAAATCCAGATTAAAAAAACTACAAAACTATAAACTTGACACTAAAAGTACCATTAGAAGGCGGCATTTTTCTATTCATCTTCAACAGGCATACTTATTCATTAAACATTGTCAGCCTAATTCAAATTTTAACTGCTTAGGTGCAGATAAATATCTGTGCTCAAGGACATATTATTTCTGATGTTCGTATTTTTCACAAGGGAATTTCAATTTACTTCAAGCAACAGTCAGAAACATATGCATCCTAGGTAAGTAAAACCTCAGTGGAAAGAAATCTACATTTACACAACGTTCACAGCACAAAATTATAAACTTTATAGTTAGAGCATACTGAACTAAGTATCAGGCGAAACTTATCCCTAACCTAGACCAAAATTATACTTATTTTCACAGCACTTCAAAACATTACTTAAAGTGATTTAAGTTACTTACTTAAATGAAAAGAGAGCATTATGGATTTTATATTACTTAAAATACTAGATTATGTTCTTTTTACAAGACTCAAAATGTGCCCATGCATTACTGGGAAAGAATATATGCATACAATTCTTAATGTTAGTAACATTAACCTAACATTACTTTCATTTATGGAACCATTCCAGATTGGGCCTAATGAAGCCAGTACAGCCTCAAAAGGATGGAAACAGTTAAATATCCGGCAAGCTGATCCAGAACCTCACAAACCAGAACAGCATCATACGGAGACCTTCACATGCCGTCTACCAACCCACAACTGAACAATCATTCAGAGAGAGCGACCGAAAATGTTGTGGTGCAAAACTTGACACCTGCATCATTTCAGTAATGCTCCCCCACCTTGTTTTGCCACAACCCCATTTGACCCATCTCTGGAAATACTGACCCCTCTTTTGTCAAAACTCACAGCGGAAGGGTTCCACAGCAGAGGCTCATTAATCGTGCTGACAGGTCTGGAAAATGCCTTTAAGAGAGAAAGAATCTTTAAATTCTCCCGTCAAAACCCACCATCACCTTACAAATTCAACAAAAAAGGTCGATAAAAATACTGTCTTTTACAACCTAGCTAAAAAACTGACTAAGCGCTCAAGGATAAAAACAAAGCAGTTTCATAAAAACAGCAGCACGTTTACGATTCTCCACAGGCCTGTGGTACAGTATACATCTCATGCCATTTCTAGGCTTAAATAGTGAAGAGAAGAAACATATTCATGACCTGTGAAGCTTTCGCCTAGTTGTCGTTTATAAAAGTACATAAAGTGTTTGACTGGAAAGTCATAATACGTATGAAATCACACAAGTCTGACTAACACAGAATTGCTCTGAGCCCTGTTTGAAAAGGTTTCTATTATCATGTAGGTAATTAGGAATTCTTCAGAATACGCACAATCAAGACACTTCACTCTGAAAATAGGAGATGCCTACCACAGAATTACTTTGGCAACAGAATGCTTCTCAGTTTTACTTGGTCCACAAAAAAAAAAAATCTGCCCTTTCAAATTAGGGATCGTCAGCTTCAATCCTGTGTTTTCATATTATGAGAAAAATGAGAATTCTGGGAAAACAAAATAAAACCGAATATTAAAAATGAGTAGCTGCTCCTGAATGAAGATGAATACCTACTGCTTCAGGAAACGGGCTAAATTTATTCGTAACACAGTCACAAAAACCTAACAGCACATCCCTAACACCCGTCAGCCCATCATTTCGTGGTTTCCAGACCTGTATGTATGAAAAGTCTCACAAACTTGTTAGATACTGATCATTGCTGTATCATATTACTTCACAAACTGTAAAAATCAAACCAACATGTTTTAAGTGCCTTCATCATACAGTGAACAGTATCATTCTGATGATAAGAGCAGTGTGCAGACCTACAAAGGGCCGGCTGTGAGATTTGCCCCTCCAGAGTCACCTGGGCTTTTAGACCTAATCACTCACCTGTGCCTCCATCACTAATCTTCTGACCCCGAGAATGACTTTCTTGCCCTCTTGGAGGGTTCCCAAGCATCGCTGTCATCCGTTTCATCGTCTTCCTCTTGGCCAGTCCTACTGGCGCGCCGCTTAGCTGCAGTCTTGCTATTGCCTTCACTGTGCTGCTGCTCTTCCTCCACGCTGCCCTCAAATGGGTCAACGCCCATTTCCACCCTCTTACCGACTTCGGCAAACCAGTCTCGCACCTGCTCGTAGCTCATATTGGACTTGGAAACCAGCTCGTCCAGGTCCTGTTCATTGAGAAACTTGTGTTTCAGGTAGTACTCCTTGAGGATCTCCTTGCCACTCTTGGACTTGACGGGGGGCGATCTTGCCAAACTTGCGGATCGCTTGCTCCTCCGGGACCATCCCCTGCCCCGGTTCCGTGCCCGGCCCCTCCCCCTCTTCCGGGAGCCGCCCCCATTCACGGCCCCCGTGTTCCCACTCTGGTAGAAGTAGTACCATTTCAGGTTCCCGTTCTTCCAAGCATACCGAGTGTCTCCAAACCAGTTAACAATGTAGGGCCTGGGCAGCCCGCTCTCCTCTGCCAACTTGTCGTACTCCTCAGCGGATGGCCACTGTGTGCGCACGAAGGCGCCCTTCAGAATGTGCAGCTGCTCAGGGGTCTTCTTACCAATTTTATCCCTGGCCTGTCTCCGGCTACTGGGAGAAGTGTGCCCCCCATGCCGGGTGGAGGAAATGGCTTTCAAAGCCTCCGCGTCCCTCTGCTCAGTCTCGGGCACCTTTCTCCTTTCTGTGAACCAAGCATCGACCTCTCGCCTAGTGAGCTTCGTCTCTGTCCTCAGGCGGCTCAGCTCTTCATCGGTGGGCGTGCTGCATTTCTGAAAGCTGTCCTCCAGAAGCAGAATCTGCTCCGGAGTCTTCTCTTTGAACTTTTGAAGTGTGAAGTCAGGAAAGGGATTCCGGGAGCCCTTGTTGCGAGTTTCCTTGACGGGGGCAGAAGAGGGAGACTCCATGGTCTCGTCACTAGAATCGATGACAATGGTGGTGCTGCTGTTGGGGGCACTGTCGTTGAAAATGGGAACATGGCTGTTTTTGGAGTTGCGCTGGTTGTACCGTGTGTCACTGAACCATTTCTTTATCTCACCTTTCGTGAGGTTTGTTAGCTTCATCAACCGGGCGATCTCTGCGTCACTGGCGAAGTGGTTTTTCAGGTAGCTGGCCTTCAGCTCTGCCAGCTGTTCCTTGGATTTCTTAGTTCGCATACTGAGGTGATCGGCACTGAGGGCAGAGTTCTCCTGAGGCGTGAGTGCAGGGGGCTGGACCGTAGTAGCCCTCTTCACCTCTACAGCAGCTGGGGCTGTCTGGATTGTGGCAGGTTTTGGCGGTTGAGCCTGGTTAGGGACCCCGGCCACAGTTAACGTTATGGGTGTTGTCACCGGCAAGGGGTTTGCACCACCAACCTGTGTCAGCACGAGCCCGGGCTGTCCTACAATCTGACAGGTCTGGAGAATGGACTGCAGGCCATTGGCTGCAGCAGAGAGGTGGGCAGGTATGACTGTGATAGTCTGAGGTACTGTGTGGACTGTACCATTGAACTGCTTCCTTCTGGCTTCCTCTACTTCCTCAGGGGTCCAGCTCACCCCGTGTTTTAAACGTTGAGCTGAAAACCATATCTTTATTTGCTCCTCCGTAAACTTAGTCTGCGCCGCTAATCCCATGATCTCTGACACCGATGGATAGGGGAATTTGTTGTACGTGTTGACCAGCAATGCATTGTTATCCATGGCACCATTGTATGTTGGGATACTGCTAACAGGGATCAGGAGCTGGGTATGAGAGTTCTGCTGGGCCTGAAGGGCGGACAGAACCTGGGCCAAGCCTGCAGGAAGAACCGTGGCAGAGTTGATGATAGTCTTCTTTGGCTCAGCCAGGATCTGACCTTGATTACTGATGATGACACATGGCTTCCCTGGGTCAACAGAAAATGGCGTCACCACCTCCAAGACCCCCGAGTATGCCTCTTTGGGCTCCTGCTCCCCCTCGCTCTCTGCCCTTACGTCCCCCTCGTCCGATACTTTGTGAGACAAAGCGATCCTCTTAGGTTCAGCCCTGCTCCTCATCCTCATGATGGGAGTCTTGCTGAAGGAGATGCCCGTGACGGTTGTGTCCTCAGCCTCTTCTCCTTCCGGCTGCAGCCCGAAACAGCTGTCCAACGACAAGTCGCTCGCCGTTTGCCCAAGGACGGTGTGGCTGTTCCGCCTCACTTTGGTCCGGATGAGACCACCCTCCTCGGAGTTGTTCTCTGAAATCACATTGAAGGACTCTTGAAACACACAGGATGAGCTGAGGGCTCACTGTGCTCACTGTCAACATTAAACCTAAACACTGAGATTTGAAATCTACCACACGTGCATTTTCGTAAAAGCGTGGTGGTCTACATACCATCCTGACCTGGCTCACTCTCAGCGGGGACAACGGCGCCCTCTACAGGGGCAGCGGCCATACTTCCCGCTCCCTCCTCTCCCTCGGTTATCATCTCCATCTCCGGGTCCTGCTCCACTGTCTCTGAGAGAAGGACCATGCAGGGTGTGGATGACTTCCGTTTGCTTGCCATGACGTTGCCACGGCGCAGAGACGAGAGACTTCCTAAAGATGTGGTTCACTGTTGCTCTGCAATCTCCTTGCTTGCAATCGTACAGAGACGGTCTGCTTCACATGCCCACCAACATGGGTGTGCATCTCAACGATATCCTGGAAAAAAAGAAAGGTTTCGATAAAGCAGTATTTCTGAAATGCACCTGTAGTTTATAAAATGATGCCTGGAAAAATATGTAATTTCTCATAAAATGAGACAGTACCATTAAAAATAAAACACCCTTCCTAAAAAATTTCCACCTAAGCATTTACAGATTTAGCAAAAAATAAAAAATACCTTAAAAAATACAAGCTAATTGGAACAAAATTATTATCAAATTTGTGAACGTCAAACAGTTTCAAATAAAAATTGACACGGTCGAAAACCGACTGGATAGCCAGGACTCCATGCTCACCATGGCTACCTTCTCTGAACCCATCTAGACGTCTTGGAACCGGTTATTTGGTTATGTTTACTCCGAAGAAAGGAGAGTAGCGGGGGTCTAACGACTGACAAGTCTAAGGGGCAGTACCGACATCAGCCTGATACAAAAGCCGCGCTAAACACTCACACATACAGAGAAAGTGAAATGCCGGAAAATTCATAGTGATGAACCTGGATACTGATCTCCCAATGACACGATTAGATATTACAAGCAAAACACGTGTACGAATTATTTACCTTCTCCTCGCATCGTTATATATACACTATACAGTGGAAGAGCGCCAGAAACTATATATAATATGCAATAATCATATAATGTCCATCTATATCAGGCTAAAGAAACAGTAATATAATAGAAAATGCATAGTGTTCAGTGTGACACGTACAATAAGATCTATAATATATAGGTGTTAGTGGCGCCACTCAGAAGTATGTGACAACAACTAAGGAACTCAGGCAAGGTGGCTGTGAGCCCGGTAACTTGCCATCCGTAGCGGAGGCTCGGCGGCGGCTGCACGGCGGATCGGCGGGCGTGTGTGACAGCAGCGGGGACCGGGCGCTCGGCCGGCTGCCTACCGCTGCTCGCTGCCGCCGAAGGCTCTCCGGTGCTGCGCATCTACAGGCTGGGGGAGCGGCTCCGGCGGCTCTGGCCATAGATATGTACACAACAGATAAAAAAAAATAATAATAATAAATAAAAAAATAAATAGAAAAACGCTGCACGGTCAGCCTGTGACTTTATAGCAGCCCCGCTTTATTATGCCCCTCGCAGAATGGAGCGGTTGGAGGGCGCAGGCGGAGACGCGGGCGGCGGCGCCGCTAACAAAGCAGAAATAAAATATAAATAGTTGGTGGGTCTGAATGGTAGGCTTTTAATGGACCGGGCGTCACCGCCGATGGAATACGTCGTTGCGTCATCGTGACGCGACTCCCGTCCGCAGTCACAAGGTCGCGTAATAATGCAAGATGCAGCGCGCACACGTGGGTGCGCGGCGCCGGGTGCTGCACCCCGAGGCGGCGGGGTTTCGGGGGGCTGCACCCCAAGGCGGCGGGGTCTCGCTGGCACTGTCCCGAGAGACAACACACCTGGGTGGCAACAGTGTCCCAAACTCCCCCCCCCCCAAAAAAAATAAATAACTAAATAAATCAGTGCTCATGAAAGATAAGTTCAAAGCCAGAATATTGTAATGCTAAGACACTTGAAGACAGTATTCCACCAAAACACTAAGCTGCGTCCATTTGGCTATAAGCAAGTTAAGATCAACAGGTCACTCGCTGTAAATGTTGCACACTGCACCTGGCCCGGCCCAGCTGGAGCCGACGCCTCCGTCCATGTGCACAGATATTTCAGGGAAAGTGAAGCTGCCTTTTCCCATCTGAACTGGGAAGCCGGCCCTGGGATTCGGGTGATTCACAGTTATGAGCTGGTGGCTCACAGTTATGAGCTGATCGAGTTACCAGCCTTGAGTACTAGTGAGTGAGTGAGTGAGTGGGTCCTATGGCAGAGACAAAAGTTTAGTCAGCTCACAGTTTTGTGTTATTTATTATGTTAGTTATTGTCTGCATTACATATCGGATTTGTATCCTTATTGTTCAGTGTTGCTGTTTTAATGTCATTCTTTTATGTGCTGGTAACCGACAGCCTGCAGGAGGCGCGAGAGCACGCATATCACTGTACACATAAATATGGCAACAAACACGCCACTAACCCTTGCCTTTGGCAGTCTTTATTACACCACGTCGTGATCTTTCATAGAAGAATGTCAGCTGTCAGAATTATCCATAATTTCCCATATTAATAGCTGAGGATTATTGGTGTCTTTACCTTCTTGTGCGTGCCATATGTTGTCTACTTTGTTGTATTTATAAGTACAGCGCTGGAAGCTTTGCTTGGCATGACTTTCCAGAGAAGCACCAGCCGCTTGGGCTCGCCTCCGTGCGACGCGTCCGCATCACTTTCGCTTTTTCGGGTTAGAAAACGGAGCTGCTCGGGTCGTTCGTGCAACAGGCGGACTGACGCGGAATTCACGCAGAAACTCCGTCTGGCCGGCATGACAGGAACGCCGGGCCGTGGCCGAGCTGCTCGCCCGCCCGGTGCCGTGCATGTCAGCCCGGAGCCCCGGAACGCAGCGCCGGCGCCGCGGTTTCGGGACGGACGCCGTCGCGGTGACACGTCCGGCGGCCCTTCGGCTCTTTGGAAGCGACATGCATTAATCTTAATTAGTCTTCTCAGATATGCAGGTCAGCGGCGACTCGCCGCAGGACGAGCGCATCGCTCCCCGCAGGCAGGACTGCGTTTACACCAGCTGCTACTGGTAAGCCTGCACATACATATTCATCGGGTATCGCCTGTGCTGTGATAATGTCAATGTACGGTTCTGTGGCAGACGATCAGTGAACTAAATACCTCCATGCCTTCCCCATCGTTTGGCGTGTTTCTTCCATAAACAGCAGACTCAAAGATCATTGCACACATAATCGGAGGGGCATGGATAGCCTGGCAGATTCAGGGCTGCAGCACTTGAGAGGGGTATCCATGTAATTAGACAGGGAGCCAAAGATGAGTGTCTTTTGTCTTGAATGTCTTCTTTTACAGTGAGGAAAATGTTTGGAAGCTATGTGAATATGTCAAGGTCCAGCAGCAGGTCCCCTTGGATGACATTTATGTCGTCTTCATATCTAATGAGCAGAAGATGGTAAGGTGCAAGTGTCTGTTGCTGCAGTAGGATGTGCACATGTAGGAGGTATCTCTGTCCTTTTATGTAATCTGTCCTTTAATACCATGCAGGTTCCTCTTTGGAAACAGAAGTCTAGCCATGTAAACAAACCCGTGATTTGGGTAGGTTCTATTCCATCAACACTTATGTCCAAGCCATAATGTAAAAATGCCATATTTTATATTGAGTATATTTAACCTTTTATTTTTCTTGAAGGATTACCATGTTGTTCTGCTGCATGACCACCACGAGGATCAAAGGTTCATTTATGACCTAGACACCGTCCTGCCCTTTCCCTGTCCGTTTGACATGTACATAAAAGAAGCCTTCAGGTCAGAAGCTTACATCAAACCAGCTTTCTGGAGGTAGTGATTTCTCATTTCAAGACACTGTGACATCGCATTTAAGACGTTAAGATTCTGCAAAAAATATGTAAACACTTTAATGATTCAGAAAGTATGTGATAAACAGTGAGAAACGATGCAACATTTATGACTCTGTATCTCAAATAAGCCAGTTTGATATTAAGTGAAAAAGGATGCCGATGCTGTCACTAACGGTGACACTCACATCAGCGTACCTGTCTCTAGGAAACTGCGTGTTATCCAGGCAGAAGAATTCCTGCAGAATTTTGCTTCAGACAGGTCGCATATGAAAGATGCTAGTGGGACATGGCGCATGCCCCCACCCCCATACCCCTGTATTGAAACGCCAGGTATGAAGCATTTCTGTCAGTCATCACCTCCGTAACGCGAGCATTCAGACAGCAACTGAATCCGGGACCTGATGTTCAGTTTAAGCAGCTTAACACCACACTGCCTGACATCTCCTCTGCAGAGTCCAAGATGAACCTGGATGACTTCATCAGCATGGACCCTAGAGTGGGTCACGGGCAGGTCCACACTCTTACGGAGTTTGTCCAGCGGTTCGGACGTGGCTGAGAATCGCAGAGTAAAGCCCTTCAGCCGGGAAAATATGGGACAGATGGTTTTTCCCAGCCATCTGGAAATTTGTAAACATTATAAGCTATGGTAAAAAGTTGTAAATATTAAAGGACACCTTGCTACACTTCTGTGAGGGATAAAGGAGATCACTCCATTATCACCATTTATTGATTTAATTTTTAAGGAAAAAAAAAACAATAAAAAAGACAGACTGAATATACAGTATTTGAGGTTATTTTACTCCAAACAACTAGAAAAATAAAGCAGACAGAAAACTTTGCCGGTGGTTTCAGGCAATGGCTGCCAAATAATCCTTAACCTCAGACGGGGAAAGTCTTCTGAAGCCATCCTCGTTACAGATGCCCACTTCGATGTTATCTTCAGTCATCTGACCCTCAAAGCTTTCCTGTGACATAACAGATTGTTCTTGTAGCACATAAACAGCAACAGGACTGATCTGCTCAACGTGGCAGGCCACAGACCTGTATCCTGAAGTGAGATTTGTTGGTTAGCTAGGTCACTTGTTGGATTTAAGATACCCCAGTTTGAAAGACCATCTTCGTTCACTTACATTACTCCAAACTACTTTAAATCCAATAAGTTACCTTGCCAACCCAAAATCCTAGCTTCACGATACAGGTCCCTGGATACAAAGCTCGGTGTCCGAAACTTACCTTCAGAGTGAGGATTGCTGTGTGGATTGCATCTTCAAGCTCTAGATCTTCATTGTATCTGTCAACCATTCAACACAAATTGCAAACCCTTACAGCCTCAATGAGACATTCAGCTGATGGTAATATCTTTTTAAACATGTTGGTTGGTGCTACTCTGCAGTATACCAAGTAAAGGTCTGTTTCATTGCTAAGACCGTCATACCTTTTCTCAAGGAACGTTTTTCCGTTGACGTAGTTCTTTCCCATTGCTGTTGCTTTCCAGGCAAAATATGCTCCCTGTATGAAGATATTAAGGCCAAATTCTCAGAAGAGTGAACCACCCAGCTGCCTTACCAGTAGTAGTAGAGGAAGCGGTCATTTACCATTAAGTTTACTTGACATGAACAACCCACCCAGCCACACTATAATGACACACAGTAAGATTGAAACATGGCACAGGCCAGCAGCACTTACAGAAGGGTCTGACTGGAAGAGGTACGGCCGTCCTTCGTCCCAGCCAGCAATCAGCAGTGAGACCCCAAAAGGGCGCACTCCCCTAGAGCACACAAGGCATTCCAACACGTGGTGACGATGAGGTTTACCGTACAGCCTTTTGGAATCAGGACTAATACAGCCTAAAGGCCAGCAACCTGAAAACTGAAAGCTCACCCTGACTGCGTGTACTCCTGCATGACTGAAGCCACCCTCTGCACAAGCTGGCCTGTAGGAATGGGCTCCTGGTAAACCAGAAAGTACTGCTGGGCTAGCTTCCGCGCTCTCCTCACCAGCACCCTGTCGAGAAATGCTCTTTAAAGCATGTCCTGTCACTCGGTGTCAAAGTGCTACTGTCACCCACTTCCACCACACGATGGCTTTGCTTTTAACATGTAAAAACGGCTGTTGTTACCTATAGTCGGGACCCATCCCACTGTAGACCATGCCTATGTGTTTGGTGATTGGTTCCACTTTATGGACGCTCTGCTCATCGTACAATATCGACTTCTGCTTCTTCTCGGTGGCCAGGACGACACCATTCGATGCTGAAGAACGAACAATCATAGTGTGTGTTGCACTTAGTCTCCTTACGCAGCGAGAAACAGACCACCAGAAGAGCGGACACTCACCTTTGATGCCTACCGATGGGGCACCAGCAGCCACAGCCGCCAGGGCATATTCAATCTGGACCAGTTTGCCGGACGGGCTGCAGAGGAAAAGGACTCATTAACGACACTGACGCATATCAGAGATCACGGTGCTGCTGGGTTCAGGTTCTGTTTGGTTTAGGTAATATAATGGGAGCATCTAATCATCTCACGCACAAATATACACATATAACACCGCATTACGGAATAAGCATCAGTTACTAGGGGCTCGATTCCATACTACCCAAAGTCACTAAATGAATGCTCACTAAATGAAAGTGAAACCAACTCCGCTTTGTAAGTACATATTATTCACCCCCTCAACGCAACTGGGTTTAAACGGTATCTGTACCAGTAGTTGAAATAAACATACACTCTTTAAAAGGTTGGAAAGCTCGTCAATACCAATGCAGGCGAGTGAATTATTCCTGTTACCGGTGCTAACAATGCTAACGGCAGGGACCATGTTAGCGGTGCTAACGACGCTAGCCGTCAGCACCGTGACACTGCAAGTCGCGCGCAACTCCAGCGGAGACGCTTCTGCATTACGGGCAGCTGCGATACGCGCCCATCCAGCCGCAGGGTGGCCGTGTCCCACACCCCCGACCCCAATAACTTTTACCGTGCACGTACCTGAAAGTAGTTAGAGAGAAGCTGTACCCTCTTTCTGCCATTGTGTTGAGGTGCTGGGGGAAACTGAAACACGGCGGACGCTGGAGGAGGGCGCAGGCGCGCGGGGCATGCTGGGATACCTGTTGTGGGCGCGCTGGGTCCTGCGCTGACTAGTAATAAGTATTGCTAAAAATGTCAATGTATAATTAATATTAATAATAAGCATAACTATTATGATGTATGATAAGATACTATACTAGACAACGTACGAAATCGCATTAAAACTGGAAAAATATTCTGAATTTTGAGGTGTTTGGTGTAATATGAAAAAGGGTGCATATATATATATACAGTATATATATATATATATACACACACACACACATATATATATATATATGTGGTACTCCTGTGCCAGTGAGGAGAATTGTTTTCTTAATGATCTAGGCTTAGAGCCATGTTGTTATAGTATCGGTTATATGACCATTTTGTGTTAGACATTTGAGGTGTTTCAGTTAATCTCAGCTAATGGCCATTAACTTCAGTGAAACAACTGTAATCATATTATTAACTGCTAAATTACTCAAAGTCTAAGCAAACTATCAACTGCAACAGTGGAAGAGCTATAGGGCCACCAAAGGGGGGGGGGGTGGTCATTTCGACATTAAAGTCAAAAGTAGCAAACAGCAGTAGACAGCCAATGAGATGAGTTAGACCATACACACAGAGACAAGTGAATGGCAAGGAAATTGATCTGTGGCTTTATTCATTCAGTCTCAGCCTGTGGAATGAACTGAATCAACACAAAGATATCTGCTTTTCATTAAGAAAATTCCACTTAAAACATCCTTTGGACATTTTAAAACCCTTGTCTGCTGACTGCAGAAAAAATATTTTCAGTTAATAAGCAAAGTATTTAGCGCACATTAAGTACAAAGGTGAATCTAAAGCAGAGTTTCACTTGCCATTAAACGTGAGCATGCAGGATTCTGGTCAAGATGGAGATTTCAGAGTTCGGATATGTCATAGTTCTACAAAATCACTTCTGTGTTATGACAGTACTTACAACGCAAAATAGAAAAGGCAGGAAGGCTGAACTATGTGATTTCCCCAGAGGTTTCATACGTAAAGTTACCTGCAAACACCACAATGCACACGCACTGGCAGCAACACAGCCTCACCATCATCACACTTCCAGATTGCTGCCTCCCTACATTCCAGGGCTTCTGAACAGGGTTTATCCGACTACGTCAGTTGTTCAGGGAGTGTTTATTGAGCTGAAACGTGTATAAAGCTTCACACTGTCTCACACAGAGCACCAGCTAAGTAACGATGGAGTAACACTACAGGTTTTATGAGCAGACTCCTCCTTTGTCAGACGGTGGTGCTGACACTTCTGACAGGATGATTCCTTACGATGATACTTAAATACAGGTTGAAGGTACAGCTTGGTTGTTATGCTGGACAGGTCCATCCTGTGCACACAGCATGAATGCCACGTAGAAGCTCGCCCTGCTAGTAGGAGCGGATGGCAGGGGGGATAGCAGCGCACTCCTCCTCATTCAGAGAGCTGTCGATCACTGGGCGGTACTCCAGAGTCACCTGCAGCACAAATACAGG
>JAODKN010000046.1:6108911-6145906 GCA_026774425.1 Petrocephalus zakoni
ATCACCAACAGGAGCAACAGCATCAATAACAGCATCATTACCATCATCATCATCATTATCACCATCATCACCATCATTATCACCATCATCACCATCATATTCACCATCATATTCACCATGCACATCATCATCGTCATCATCATCACCAACAGGAGCAACAGCATCAATAACAGCATCATTACCATCATCATCATCATTATCACCATCATCACCATCATATTCACCATCATATTCACCATGCACATCATCATCGTCATCATCATCATCACCAACAGGAGCCACAGCATCAATAACAGCATCTTTACCATCATCACCATCATTATCACTTTCATCACCATCATTATCACCATCATCACCATCATTATCACTTTCATCACCATCATTATCACCATCATCACCATCATTATCACCATGCACATCATCGTCCTCATCTTCAGCAGCAGCATCCTTACCTCTCCTGTGGGACAGTGAACCAGTACTCGTGCTTCCTGCCCCTCTGGGCATACTGCTGCATGGATGCACTGGCATGCGACACAAAGGTCTTCTTCATGGGCTTGCCCACCCGCAAGCACAGGAACCTGTGTGTTTGCTGCCTCTGCTTCTCCCTGCATTCCACCATTCCTGTGACAGGGGAGGGCGGGAGGATCAGAAAAATGCCACCTGACCACGGACCAGGTAGAAAAACTAAGGGCCATGAAGAATCGATAAAGACCCTCAGGTGATGCACACTGCCATGCCCGATCCAACCGGCCACTAAAATAGGCTTGATGTCAGACTGCAGCTGCTAAACAACCTGCCCGTGTTGGACAGTCTTATTAAGTGGATCTTCCTTTAATCAGAGCTGGACGATAACCCTAAATCTGACCTCATTCCGCCGCCGTCTGCCCTGAGTTTCAGGTCATATTTTTCCTAATCGTCTAAGCCTATTCCTACTCATTCCAGAAAACCATGGATGAGAGACATCTTGTATGTGCCGTAACAGCCAGATATCATGCCAAGGAGACTGAGATCAAACCGTGGCATGCGAGGAAACCCGCAGTATCTGTAGGGCATCTGGAAACATGTTATGCCTGACACTAAATGAATGAAATACAGCTGAAGCTGATGGTTTTTCTGGGAATACTAATCTAACCTGAACTTCCACATTAACAGCCCAGGTCATCAGAAGGAGTTCAGTTTACTACACACTGTCTGGCTTATTAATATAATCATTAACCACCAACCACTGTGGATGCTGTTAGGGCAGGAAGGCATTGCTTCTTTGTATTTCGGATAAATGCATTATAACTACTATATTCTATGACCTTCACATTCATCGTTGTATTTACATGCTCTGGTTCTCATTGCTTCTTCCTTGACGGGACTTCAGTCCTGCTTCTAAGAGCCTGTCATGAACTTGACCTAGCAGCGCACTTCACTCTCACTTCCCATTCTTTCTGAAGGTTAGTTGTCCTCCTCCGATTTATGTGGGCACTGCTGCATAAGCGGACGGGCATTAGAAAGCAGCTTCTACCCTCTGTCTGGCCGGTTCTTGGCCATTGCCAGTGTCTCCTGCTTTGCCTTGCTCCTGTGGTCTGCGGTCTTAGAAATTTTGAGTCTGTAAGCAGCCTGCCTTCTGCTGTATATTTGTGTGTATAGCATGTGTTTTCAGCAGTGTTCCTATAAATCCTTCCCCCATAACTATTTTGCACTTGTTTTTCGTCACTCACGAGCTGTTTAGCCCAACAGCAATTGTTCCTAATTTGGTTCATTGACAGCTGTATGCTTGCTGATGATTTGTGTTTCAGCAAAAGCATTTCCCTAATAAATAAATGTGAGTATTTTTTTGTGCTGCTCGAACTGAAATAAAATCATATAGTAGTAATATTTAAGCTTTCCCTCTTTAGGTTTTTCTTATAAGAGACCTTTGTTAAAGCCTGTCCCAAAGTTAGGCTGTGAATCACTCAAACCCTGTGATCTGGATTAAGGTGTAACTAATAAATGGCGTGCAAACTGTGCCCCTGTGTAGATTAAGGCTATAAAAAGGAGAAAAGATAAGAACAGCCCTTAATGTGCATCATTAGGACCATGAAACAAACATGGCCACCCCAAGCCAGCTGCCTTCCTACCTTCAGCTGTTCCCTGGCTCTCTGGCAACTCTGAGGGCTCAACTGCAGCCTGGTTCTGGTCCAGTTCCATCTTCGGCTCACTGGTTTTTGGCTCCTCATCTGTCCTGACTTGTGGTTCCTGATCTGTCCGGACTTTCTGTGTTCCCTCCTTCCCAGGTCCCTCTGGTGAATTGGAGATGCAGAATGCACTATCCGCCTCACCAGCAGGGGGCGCACTCTGAGCATTCTCCAGAGGACTGCTTTCTGCTTCAGGTTGCTTTGCCTCTGGAGCTTTGACCTGGTTGACGGCCTGCACTGACTCTGAGGAGGCGCCAGATGACTTGTTGAGGTGTAGCTCATCAGAAGAGGGCAGCTCCTCGTGGATGGGGGAGAGCTCAGACTCGGTGAAGACCTCCTCAGAGACAGAGCCCTCAGTGCTGCGTGGGGCTGTACTGCCACTATCACTGCCCATGTCCCGAGGGCATGGTTCCATTGTGCCAGTACGTGTGGCTCTCCTTGGGGGACCGGGATCAGACCCTGTCAAGAGGGCTTCTAGATCCCTGCAGAGAAGCAAGAACATTTGGTGAAGGAGTTCCTGTGTGCTACTCTTTAGCATATAATCCTCCCCGGCCCTGCATAGACAAAGTGGTTATGAAAATGGGGTGCACAAATGGAAAGGAAATGCTAGGCTGCTGGGTGATTATGCCGGTACTATTTAAATGAGACCTTTTAAAGCAAAGACTTTAAATAGGTGGTGTTTAAGGAATGCTAGCACCCAGTCTATGGGAGCAAAATGTGACAGCACCAGGTGGTTTAGGAGTTAATGGGCTTCCGCTTGGAAGCGCCGTGATCTTGAAGACACAGATATCTCACGGTCACTGACGCTCTCCCGCTCGGCCCATGCCTCTTACGCGGGGATGGACTCCCTGATCTTGATGTCGCTTATCTCCTTGTATGCTGTGGCAGAAACGATCTCCTCCAGGGGGCACATGATGCCGTACTCCTCGCAGCCGCGTTCCAGCACCAGGGGGTCTGCCCGGTGGGGGTCGAACATGATGTTGTTGGGCGTGACCAGGAGCACCCCACTGATGATGCCCTGGCGAGATGGTGTAGAGCGTTCAGTGGTGGGGGAGGGGCCTGTTGTGTGAGAGGGGGTGGGGCTCCTCAAGAGAGGGCGGGGCTTCCCAAGAGGCAGTATTGCTCACCTTGCCATCCGTGATGTACTTGCAGTTGATTTTGAGGAACTTCTCCGTCAGTGCCTCCTCCTCCTCGGAGGTGGATGACACCACCCGGGTGCTGCGGGGAGGGATGTAAGCCTGGGGGACTGGAATGTCCTTCTGAGAAGCCCCATCTGAATCCTGGATACCAGCCGGGAAAGCACAGAGGGCAGACGCCTGATAAAGTACCACCCCTGCATGTCCGTCGGCCAGCAGGCCCTCACAGGAACGTCTCGGGGCGGCCATTGTGCCTGCCTGACTCACTGGTACTTCATTACCTGCTGTTCAGATACAGGTTCTCCACAAGCTGCTGGCTCTCACTGTGTGATTTATGAAAGTGTGACATGTAGTGGGGGGGGGGCATCAACTGACCAAGAGTACAATGTTGAATCAATTTGTCAGTTCCCTGTTTAACTGGTACAGTAACCCCCCCCCCCCACTGATTCTGCCCACATCCCACTGCGTGTGCTCCTTCCAGACATCTCAAGCTGACTCGAGTTCTTTTTTAGTGTTGGGGTTTTGTTCTGGTGTTTCCCTGCTGTTTGGTGTTATGGCTGCTTTCTGGTTACACACACAGTTATGTGCTCTTATGGGTGATGAAACAGGACACAACTGGAAACAATTATTGTGTGAGGAATTCTCAGACATAAGAGAAAGGGCATATGCGGGTCTCAAAGACATATTCAACAACAACAAAAGACATGCCCCAGTAAACAAGTCCTCTCTAATATGCTTTATAACCACAAAATGTATTAAGGGAGAGTGCAGTTTATCAAAGTCCTCTGCACTTAATCCCAGGAAGTGTCACCTGCACCGGAACTTACTTGCGCTAAAACAAATGATTTCTTTGGTAGAGAATCTAGGCATATGAGCCCACACTTGTCTCATTTCTTCCATCCCTCCTTCCTCCCATTGACTTCCATTCATTTTCAGATGCTTCCTACGCAGCCACTGTACATGCCACAGCCACTAAACATCACAGGCAACCTACGGCCCTGTCACCCAGCACTCAACGGGAACGTAATTGGCCCACATTGACCTTTTTGTACCAAGCACATCTCGTTCAGGACGTATGTATTTTTCTAGTTAAATTTCTCCTCCACCACCTCACCAGACATCAGTGTCTCTGAATTAGCAGAGACGATACTAATCATTAAATTAAATTCTGGGAGTTTTGATGAAGTACCAAACCCCTGTGGTAATTCCTGGGGACCCGGGAACATAAATGCCGATGTCACGGCCATCGACAATGTACTTTTAATGAATCCTATATCAGAGTGACGGTAGAACTGCTCCTGTGCGGTTTTATAAGGAACAACACAGGAGTTTGTTTTTTCTTTTTATGAGATGAAAGCGCATTGCACTGTAGCTGAACGTACCGTGGTGAGCTTCTCAAGGTCGGCCTCGGACGAGGTGGGAGAGGGGGGGGTGATGGGACTCGGGGGGGGGGAGCTCTCGGCACTGGACACGTAGTCAGGATCGGGGACGTACAGAGTCTGTAAATGTATTCAGAGGGGAGTCATTTTTATGGGGGGGGCACAGACACACATGATCTCAACACAGGTAGGGGGGTGCAGATACTTCACGAGGACCTGCTGGGGGGGTCAATCACTCATGTAGCCTGCTTGAGGGGTGGGTGAAGTTTTGAGATTTATGCAAGGCTCCTTGACCTGTTTGGGCCCACTGAGACATGGAGCAGCACGTGCCCACCCCCCCCCCGTTCTATCAGCACCCCTTCAGCATGCTAGAGCACCTCAGAGAGTTCTGTAGATGCAGTAGACCTAGGAGTGGCATCTCAGCCTCTTAATTATGAAGCACTTAAGGTAAAAGCTGCCTGGAGACTCTCAGCTGTGTGAATTAGCTCCTCGGGTATCGCAACCACCACACAGACTTTAAAGGAGACCGTCCTCAGTGGAAGATGGAAATCGAGATTTTTGAGCTGTCCTCATGCCCGTGTCTGGCGAGAGAATTGGGAAATAGAGACACATATGAAGGTGCGTAAGTGACCCAAACCTGTCCAGGAACGACGGCTCTGGAGAACAGTTTGTTCAGCTGGACGAGCGCGTTGGGGGTGGTGTCGAACTTGAGGGCGATGCTGTTCAGTGTGTCCCGCGACTCCACCTGAACCAAGACATCAACAGCAGAGTCAAGCAGGAAGTGTATCGCATCAGCCTCAGTGATGGAGATGCCTAGTGGTCCCGAGTGGTCAGATTTCATTCAGCACATCTCCTCAGTGTTTAAACCAGTGAATAGGCCACTGTCTTCACAGATACTGTTCTTATGTTTGAGCTTCCATCCCCTGTTGGGGATTTATTTATCAGAAGCTTTTATTAAACCAGCATCAATTTCTCAATCAGTGTACAGAGCCCTTGGAGCAATTGGGAGATAAGGGTCCTGCTCAGGTGCCCCACAGTGAAATCATTCTGCCAACTCAGGGATTTAACCCAGCAACCTTGTGATCACTGGCACAGATTCCTTACCCACAAAGTCACATGCTGCCTGCCTATAGTGCCAGTCGCTCTGTCAGGACTTGGAACTAATCTCCAAATGTAACAGAAGTTTGTGGCAGGGCTCAGCTGAAGCCATACTGCTGGCATATACATGTGTTTCTCAGGTTAAACCTTGGATGTGGAAATGTGAATATAGTAACATGCACTGCAGGAGGGATTCTAGTCCTAAAACGGGAGCAATGGATCAGTACAGGCCGCAGGATCAGTGCCCCCTAGCGATGAGTCAGATATGAAGTTGCAGATCCTGACAGCTGGCCAAGAGTTCAGGAGATGAACCTGATCATGTGTGGGAGGGAACAGGGTGAGCATTTGCATTAAAGCTCTCATATAATGCAAGTAATCCATCAATAAATATGTTAATGACAAATACACCAATACATAGGTTAATTAAATACATTTTTTCAATTTATATATTAATAAAAAAATTACAGTGATGAGTCTGCTGTGGCACTGGTGTGACCTCCCCCTGATATGTTAAAACTGAGGCAGTAACAAGTTTACACCCTGCAACACTGTCTCTTCTACATTCCTTCATCTTCTGAGGTCCACTATTGCATGCTGAGGCTAGAAACCCTGATTTTGTATTGTGTGGTAACAAATCAGTTTTGACTAAATGTAAAGTATACAGATAGAAATGTGTATCTACAGGCATGAGTCATGCAGTCTGTTGGTATTGTGGAGACTAATGTTCTCACCTGGAGACAGTGGTGCCCTGTAGGGGAATATATGTGTGTTGATAATAGCAATACCAGGCATCCTCACTAGGGGTCCACTAGGGTGTCAGTGTCCCATGTGGGGAAATGCTAGACATAGGACGAGACTCGTCACATGATCATCCTACAGGAGAGGGGCAAGTGCATAGTGGTGTCCCTGTGTGCCACTGACTGTATTCCGGAAAGGTTCAAGAAAGAGAGCGAAATAAAGTGTATGGTGATCTAGCCTGGGGGGGGCGGGAGTTACTGTGGCAACCCTATGGGCAGTACCTAAATTAATAACCTACCTAAGTATCTAAATTAATAAGTTAAAGGCTAGTAAGTTCAGATTTCATTATTGGGCCCTTGAGCAAGGCCCTCAACCCTCAATTGTTAAAAAAAAAATCTATGCATGCTGCTTTGGATAAAAGACTGTAAAGCCTGTCCTGGCTGCAGAGGGGCTTCCTCCTGCACACCTGCTCCAGTCTAATGTAATTAATATGCAGCTGACCCAGAACAGCTGCTAGACAGCCCAGGGTGCAGAGGACCACAGAGAGATGGGGGTAAGAGGGAGGAGGAGAGACTCGCTCGCTCACTCCAGCCACCGAGGAAATGTCACAGAGACGCTGCCAACTGCAGCACTGGAACCAGAAAAGACGCAATAATGAATTCAGAGGAATACTTTCTTTTTGCGTGGCATGGAGGCTTGTATGGACGTCCTGGTAAAGGGTTTATGTGGGTGTGACACACAGACGTGATTAAAACTGGATGGCGGCGTCACACTCAGCCGGCGTGAGCGATTCCTAACGGTGTAATGGTCTCTCCTTTGTACCATCGCCTCGTGAGTGAGCTTCCAGGAAAGTCACACTTCATTTCCCGGGGTGACTGGTAACCGACTTGGGGGTGACAGAGCCAGGGAAGGACCTGTCAGCACTGGCCGCTTCATCCCAGATAATCCGGGCTCCTGTGTTTCCTTCACAGCTCTCCAATTAAAGATGGAAAACAATTTTTCCTTGGGCTCATTTTAACTTCCTGCTCTGAAGATGTGACTGATCTGTGATCTGAAGTGCTGGTTCTGGGAGAACCCTCTCAGTTCTGTAGGAATATTGGGGATGGTCAATCCTATAGGCAACGTAGGCGGCCGGCTAGGGTTCCATCTTCTGAGGGTGTGCCAACTTAGCCTGGTGCCACACCCCCCCAGGGAAACATCTCCATCATGCCCCCACCCAAGCTTCATCACCCAATTTCACTTTCTCTTGGACTTTTCACTTTGTTTTCGGGGTGACGGTTGCACGTGGCCCTGAGAAAAATACTTCAGATGCCACAGAAACGCTGGAGGTAACTGACTGATACCTTTCCACAATGGATCAACGGACTCACTATGGTGACGAGCCATTTTTAACACCCTCAAGGCTGTTCCAGTTGGTCTGAGAGGTTACTCTGAGGTATTATTCTATCTCTCATAGACCGCACTTCACTGACTGCTGGATTTCCCATAATGCCGAGCTGCTTGCTGTGCTGGATCTGAGCAGAAAGGAAAAGAGAGCTGCAGCAAGGGTTTAAAGTCGACGGTTTCCATAGCGACTTCCCCTGCTGCTATCCTGGGTGACATCACCTCGCTATCTCCTAACTGGCAGTATTTCACAAAGCCCTAAATGGGCCCGCTCTGACAGAACACTGCATTTCCTGCCCGAAGACCTGAAATTACCGCGGTTACGTCTGATCGCTGCATCGGGGAGAGCGAGGGAGGGCAGAAGTGGCAGAATGATGTGCTTTGTGTTATTTGTACCATTTTCTTTTCTCCTGGGATGCACAATCACTCACAGGTTGGGAGTTTGACTTCTGCACCGTCTGCAAAAGGTGTAATGAAACTTGCGGAAGCTGGGAAATACCGTTCACCATAAATACCCTTTCTCACCACTCTCCCATGCTTTTCTACATGGTGCTTAACAGAGGTCGATAGTTCAGGTCCAGAGAGTAGAAATCCAGACCAGGATTTTGTTTCAACCAACCAGTTGAGCACTCTGTGACTGTGACTCTTTATGGTCAACTGGTTGGTTGAAACAAAATCCTGGTCTGGATTTTTACTCTCTGGACCAGAACTGCCCACCTCAGGTATACCCAAGCTGGCATTCCATCATGTTGCACAGCTGTAACCTGGTCAGAAATTCATGGTAGTGACGTCCTCTGCAAGCTGGAAATGTCCCAAAGAAGCCTCTGTTGGGCTCCTTTGGGACTGTCAGGAGGTGTGGTCAGGGGTTAGGGTTGGGGATGACGGCTGTGGAGACAGTTAGAGTCTCTACTGGCCCAATCAGCACCGCCATCCCCGCCTGCCTCCTGTGCTGCATACTGTTTGTTTTCAGCTGGAGACAGACAGAGCCAGCTGGTTACGCAGTGGGTGTGCCGTCTCCCACCCGAGTCCCATGACTTCCACCCCCGGGCACCGGACAGAGGAAAGTCTCATTGGAGGGGCATTTGAAGATTAAGAGCCATCCCCTGCCAGGCCATCAGATCAGCAGAATGGATAACGCGGCTTGGAAGGTCAGTCGTGGAAGAATGACAAAGTGGTGAGTGCAGAAACAGCCACGGCGAAGGAGAGAGGAAGAGGAGAGTCAGACAGCTCCGTGCAGGAACACCTAGCTTTACTCCCGTGGCTCACTCCCAGCTCACTGCGAGAGGTAGCGGGAATCACCTGCAGTTTACGCATCATCTTTTAAACATAACTGGAGGTAAAGAAGTGACATGCTGCCTGTATCAGTAAATACATGCTAACTTCCCTGAATCTCCGGTATCCCTGTACTCATGCCATTTACTCTGAGGCAGGTGGCTCTGTACACACTCGCAGAGTATACTGAAGGCCAGGCAGCTCATGCAGACCCATTCCGGGCGGCTTGGTCCATACTCACGAGGTATATTCTCAGCTAGGTGGCTCTGTGTGTACTCAAAAGATATACTCTGAGCTGGATGGCTTGTCATGTACTCCTGAGGTATACTCTGAACTAGGTATAGTGTGACCTGATAAGCTAGGCATGGACTCACATGGTATACACTGGGCCAGGCACTTCATGCGTACTGGTTTACTATGAACTAGGCAGCTTGGCATGTACTCACATAGAATACTCTGAACTAGGCAGCTTGGATTGTACACACGTAGAATACTCTGAACAAGGCAGCTTGGAGTGTATACACGTAGAATACTTGGAACTAGGTGACTTGGCGTGTACTCACATAGAATACTTTGAACTAGGCAGCTTGGTGTGTACACACGTAGAATATTCAGAACTAGGCAGCTTGGCATGTACTCACGTAGAATACTCTGAACTAGGCAGCTTGGCATATACACACGTAGAATGCTCGGAACTAGGTGGCTTGGCAGGTACTCACATAAAATGCTCAGAACTAGGCAGCTTGGCATGTACTCACATAGAATATTCAGAACTAGGCAGCTTGGAATGTACTCACATAGAATACTCTGAACAAGGCAGTTCGGTGTGTACTCACACAGAATACTCTGAAATAGGTGGCTTGGTGTGTACTCATGCACTCACACAGAATACTCTAAAATAGGTGGCTCGTTGTGTACTCACACAGAATACACTAAAATAGGTGGCTCGGTGTGTACTCACACAGAATACTCTAAAATAGGTGGCTCGGTGTGTACTCACACAGAATACTCTGAAATAGGTGGCTTGGTGTGTACTCATGCACTCACACAGAATACACTAAAATAGGTGGCTCGGTATGTACTCACGCAGAATACTCTGAAATAGGTGGCTCGGTATGTACTCACGCAGAATACTCTGAAATAGGTGGCTCGGTGTGTACTCACGCAGTACTCTGTGGTGCCTCTGGGTTTCTGGAACGCCGAGCGTCTCGCCTCCTTCTTCTGCCCGGGGTCTGAAAACAGAGCAGTGAGGAGTGCGTCACCCACCCTTTGTCTCCCCCCCGTTCCCCTCCCGCTGCTCGCTCGCTCACGTCAGCCCAGCCCGAGCGGAGAGGAGACGGCACCACCGAGGCAGAACAGGGCTTTGCCTTTACAGATGGGGGGAGTTATGATTCGCACAGCCCCGGGTTCCCCCCAGCTAGTCCCCCCGGTAAAAACACACACTGTGCAACACTTAAAACCCCAGTTAAAATGCTATAGACCTTCTTACACCTAATAAACACAAAAGGAAGTTTAACTGGATACAAGACAAGCACCCCCACTAAAATACATCCCCAAAACAAATACTTTGAGATGCTGACGGTCATCCTTGCACAAAAAGAAAACACAGACTAACCTACAAGGCTGAACTTAGTTGTCTCAGGGGCTGCTTGGTTTGTGTGAGCTGTTTATCCTCTTTCAAATCGTGTTACAAAACCCTCCACAGGAAAAATAAGAGGCTGACTGATCAACACAGCAGTGGGCTTTACCTTGAACAGAAAATCCCCAAGCCTCTCCAAATGCCCATGGCAGAAACATGTGATCTGCTGGGGCTAGAGCGAGAGGATCGATACTCTTGTTAGCTCAACGGGGAACCCCAGGGGAGCAGGCAATTGATGTCCAGGGCCAACAGACCTGTTTCTGAGCACGGTTAGGCTGGATGTAAAAAGGATGGGATGGAGCCCGCTGCCTCTTCAGAAGAACATCCCCCCCACAGGGCACGGCTGGTGTTTATTGTCTCTATCCGCCGACATTGAGGTTACGTGGGTCTTGATCAGCAGGCAGGGTAGAACAGGGGAGACATTCACAAATGTGCTGTTTGGCAAACAACGCACAGTGGACTGGCTCCTTTAACTCCTAACAGGTGCCTCTGCTTTCATCCGACCAGAAAACCACGTGGCACAAGGATAAAGGCTGAAGGGGGATTTCCTGGGCTTGTAGAAGGTAACGGGAAAAAAGGAGACTGACTACAGATGAAGATCAGGGAACCATGGATGGTGAGAGGCCAGGTCCAGACGTCAGGTTCTGGGCCTCCAGTCCTGTGTCCTAATCCGGTCCTTGGGGACCCACAGTCAGTCTATGTTTCTGCTCCCTCTGAGCTCCCTGCTGGAAGGGAACAGAAACGTGGACTAGCTGTGGGTCCCCAAGGACCGGATTAGGAAACACTGCTCTTGTCTGTTGCTGTTTTAAGAAAAAATGGATGCCAGGTTCGACACCTGACTTAGCCCTGCCCCCCTGGAGGTGTGAGGCTACAGTACTAGCCAGAATGCTAACCTGTACTCCATCACCAAGGCAGCGAAGCTGCACAAACTAAACAGCAAAATGGCACTGGGTACCCACCAGGAGAACAGTAATTAAAAAGCAACGATACGAGCGGGAGAATCCCAGGGATATTAATGACGGGGGCCTGGTGGAGAAGCAGGGAAGGCGGCTCGTTCTCTGAAACACGTTTAGCTGTTTACTCCTTTAAAGTCGAGATTTAACAGCTACGGCTCCAGACGGTGAGGATGACTTTCCTCTCATGTGAAAGGAAGCAGATGCTCCCCGCAGACTCATACGGATCTGCTGCTCCCCGACTGTATCTCAGAGGGCTTCTGTGTCTCTGTTGACATCCTGCTGTGTGTACTGGGCTTTCGCGTGACGCCTGGGGTATGGAGGCGAGAGAATATGCCTTCATGCAAAAAAAGAGAGAGAAATGCAAGAAGTCTACATGTTTAGAAAGCCTGCCAGTCCTCCTCTTAATATCGTCACACTCATATCCTCTCCAGCTCTACAGAGAGTGAATCGGCACCATGCAGCTCTAACTGGCTCTTATATATGGCCTGTGGACGCAGAAGGCATTATATACAGCTGCCTGTCCTCGCTGAGATATTGTGAACAGCATCCATAAGGGACCTTAAAACACCTTGGAAATATCTTCAGGGCATCTTGAAGTTCTATGAAGTCAGTGAAGTGGAGTTGCACATCTTCATATAACTTGAAATATGTATGAACTAGTCTAAGATATCTCTTGATAGGATGTGTGAAACGGCTACTAAGAACAATTTAATAGTGCCCATAAATGACCCTTGAAATATTTTATGATTATTCATTATCCTTAAATCTGATGTTAGGACAGGCACATGGCAAACCCACAGAGCCAAATTAGCATTAAGAGGTATGTGTGTATGAGTTGCCTGTCTAATGTGGGTGTGTCTGTGTTTCTGCATCTGTTGGCCTCATTTCACTAACCTCCTGTCCCTGTAACCTCCTGTCCACCCTGAGGGGCGCCCAGGGAGCTGGGGGTTAAGGGCCTTGCCCCAGAGCCCACAGACGTGCCGAGGCTGGGCTTGAACCAACATCCTGAAGGCACATGTTAAGATGGCCAACGGATAGATGCCCTATTCAGAACGTCATTCCTACCTCCAGCTAATCCTCCCAGCAATAACGCCCCACCAGACCACAGGATGCTCCAACCCTTTACCAGGCTTGCCTGCAGCACATCAGGTCATTACAGTAAGGGTGATTTAAGGACCTCTCTGAAACAGCACCCTTGTGAGGTATGGTGGTTGTTCCTTGCTAGCCTGGCTGATTCTTTCCCCCATCTGTGAGACCGCTTCTGTACTCTGGAACCTTACCTATCTTCCAGCCCTGCTTGCTGATTGTGATGTGGGCTTTATGACCTTTTGACTGTTTTGACCTATGATTCTTGGATTTCGATTTGCGCCTGTAAGCTCAGATTACGATTCATTAAACCCGCTGACTGTGCACTAGGATCTCAGGCCTCTCACGTTATAGTCCAGACATCTCGAAATGGATTTTTAAATATTTTTAGATAATTTTATATCTTATGGGTATTGTCTCTATGCCCCTGATATACAGACATAGCATTCCTCATAGAGTTTTAAGAGCTAAACCAAGAGTTACAGCCACGGGACAAATAGTATAATCAGTATTACCCCAGTCTCAATATCCTGTGTTTAATGTGCACAAAAATGCAGTCCTACAGGACTCAAGGCTGAAGACCAGCGCTTTCAAAACAAGCGGCCAAAATGCAGTGCCGCGAATCAACAAGCACACTTGCTGTCTCTCTATCAACAAAGACGCTAATTTCGCCATCTGCAGAGCTTCAAACAACACTGCTAAGCTTATGGGTGGATTAGTAGCGGCCTGTCTGCATTTCGCAGCCCGGGGAGATCGACGCGGACCTAACGTCCGAAGAGCAGCGGGAGCAGAATCTCCCGCTTGCTGACTGTATGTGCCGGAGCTTCGCAGACTCGCGCTCATTACGCTGACACCTGCACTTCCCCGCGCTTGACGGATGTGGAGCAGAGCTCCCTGCCCTGAGGGAGGAAGCAGAGAAGGAATACAAGATGTCTACTTGACTGACCAGCGGACAGCAGAAGAGCTAACAGCCCTTCAGATTACTGTCCTGCAGTACTGTCTGCTTTAATCAGAACATTAATCAGAATTATAATTATAGCCAGTCGGGACACATGGAGCTGCATGTGTATACCGGCCCAATAGTGAGAATCCATTACTGTGCAGGGATTCTTGCAAAAAACTCAGGCACAGTACATAAAGTTGTGGGTCTAACTGTAATTATCAGTTAGAGAAAACATCACACATTGTAGCCTTGCACCATGATGGTGAAATTCACAATTACTATTCAGCAGCACAAGCACAGTTAGCAATTCATTTTTGGATTTTGTGAGGTGTTGAGAATCAGTGGGTATCGCTATGGCCTCCCACCTCCAAGACTGTGACCACCATCCAGGCTCCCTGTGTGTATGCAGCTGGCACCTTCTCCCTAAGCTCACATGGGCTTCCCCTCTGGGTTTCAGCTGCCCTCCCAAGTGTGTGCTGTGATTGACCAGCATCACATCCAGGGTGCTTTGAGGTATCGGCTCCAGGTTCACCATGAGCTCACATTAGATGGCTACAAACTGATGTGCAGTTTGAGTTTTTCCATGCCAGTGGTTCTCCGTCCTGTTCCTGAGGAGCCCCTGACTGAATGCTTTCAGTCCAACCTCCACTGCTTTCCACCTGCCACATTTATTATTAGCCTATTGAGGACCACCTGAGCCAGACTAACTGGCAAGTGCTCCTCCAGGAGCAGGATTCAGAACCACTGCTTTATGCAATATCAGCGCAGCTCTTTCACCTAAACCAACATATATCGGATTTTCACCTCCACCTAATGCTGTTTTCAGCAAAAGTCATACAGCTTCTCAGTTCTGAGGCCATTTATTTGTGCTAGAATGTTTTGTATTAAATAACCCCTATTATATTACTCAAGAATTTCCTAGAGTAACATGTAGGCAAGCTTCACAGTATCTGTATAAAAGATATAACAATACAGCAGTCTCTCTCTCTCTCTCCCTCACACACACATACACTTGTATTTCTGTTTTAGTGAGGACCGTCCATTGATTTCTATGGGAAAACCCTAATCCCAATCACGACACCCTTAACCCTTACCCAGCCCTAACCTTAACCACAAGTGACAAAACAAAATTCAAGACTTGGCATTTTTACTTTTTTATTGCATTCACATATTTTCCTAAAATAAAGTGCGTAGTAGTGAGGTCCAGCCGTATCCTCACAAGTATAGCAAAACCTGTACACACACACACACACATTGACCTCATTGGGTTTTTCAGCCAATGAGGCCCAGGGCTGACTCAGTGGGACCCTGAAAGTGTTTGGTCAGGGGTGTTCTCTCCCACAGATTCGTTAATCTCTGCACACAGCATGGAGTTGATGGTTTTTTACTTGACTTTGTAACCCCATGCAAGAGTGCTGTGAACAGTTTATTTACAGTAATCCAGTCCTCATCAAAAACATACCCCTCTGCCAAAGCTAATGTAACCTCACTCCTGAAACCGTGTACTAACACACAATCTCACTGCTGACTCGGAGTAGGATTTGGGAGAGCATAAGTGATCTAACCTTTGCTGATGTCCTTATCAAACAAATGGTGCCATCAGTTCTGATTCACTACTATTTTCATACCATCAGGTATGGAAATCAGTTATCCAACATTAAAACAAATTTAAAATGCAATATACCATACATACTGTAAATCCATATTTAAAATATATATTGAGCAAACCCCAGCAACCATGTAGTGAATAAAAAGTGGGATGAGGGATGGATGGATATAAAGGAAAATGCACAGATGGTATAGAGGCAGACCGACCTAGATTTTAAACTCTATGGGGAAAAACGATTTGCGCCAAAGTTCAAATGTCCATAACTCTTGAGTAAACGGTGATCTGCGCATCACGTGGTTTCCCAGCTGACTCGATGAACAGCTTGACTAACAGAACCAAAGATAAGAAGGCTGCGTGACCTACAAAAGACCCGACGCATTTTGTTATTTTCAAATATGTAATGCAAATGTAAATGTAGTGTGTTCTACATATATGTTGGCACTGGAGGAGCAGCTTTTAATCTCATTATACATGTGTATATTGACAATAAAAAGACATTCATTCATTCATACATTCACTTTTTACAACGTAAGATATTGTCGACCCCTTAGCGATTTTTGAAGCGACCCTTTAAGCAGACATTACATACTTTCCTGCACTCGCTACGGCGCTGCAGCTGCTAGTTGTCACAGTAACCAGCTGTTTTTTTAACCCGCACCAGTTAGCACTAGCAGTGACTAAACCACGAACGAGTGCGCCTGCGCGAGCCGCGCGTCCAGCAACCATCCAACCACAGGTTCGCTAGTGCGGTGCACGCGCTCCTCCGGTGCAGCAACGCGCGTTTAGCATTAGATGCGTAATATTATCGATACTGATACCAGTACTAATTAGGTTATGTACTTTTAAATATGGCGATGACTGTAAGTAGTTTAAAACGATGATTAATCTGTAAAGGCGAGTGCATAGGCCTATTAAAAGTAAGTTCCCGTTCACAATATAAGACTATATTACATTTATGTAAAACCAATTCAACAAATCAAATTAGTTTCGAATGAAAACTACTGTGTGCTGTTGATACAAGATGATTTTTTTTAGAAAGAATCAAACATCCCTTTGTAAGTTTTACAAACCAATACATTTCCTGAGCCTCTGGGATTATTGCGTTATTGTTGGTAAGAATATGCTGTGTAATCGATACCAAATGACTAACGTTCTAGTAGCAGAATATCAACACGGGGGTATCGATCTGTACATCTCTAATATTAACCAGTAATAAAAAGCAGTCATCCGTTCTGTTTCCTTCATTTCTATTTTCTAACTATTACCTCTTTTTCTTGTAGTCAGGGTCCTCTTGGACCCATATATTATATATTGTTATATAATACAAATACAACCTGAATATTTTAAGCATACTTTGTGATACAGGTGTGTCATCACCATCAGCGCAGCCGAAAGTTTGATATGGGGGGGGCGGGTAATGAACTCATATTTAGGCGGATAATTATCCCCCCAGCTCCGGTTCCTACGCCCTTGGACTATATATATCGACTCACGCTTTGTCAGAAAGGTATAAAGAAATAAATAATATTATATTATATACATGGCTGACACGTTATTTGTAGAAATATTACATGCATAATGAAACAAAATGATTCATTTAAAATCGCTTAATTCATTAGGCTCTTGCGAATTAATAAAACCTGCATGCGGTTTTACAGACGTCGGTATGATGTCTGTGCTAATTTACTAAAAGTGAAACGTAAAAGTCAAATCAGGAAATTAGTTCGGCCCAGTGCTTAGGCGGTCAGCTAAAATGAAATTACGTATAAACAGCACACCGGTCTACACCATGGAACAGATTTAAACCGAAAATCACGGTATAACCACGGTAAATCATGTTAAACTTTATAACGTTTAAAACGTATACACTCCTTTTGTTTAAACTAAATTGAAAAAGGACAGTTAAACATCTGCAGTCATAAGGAATTAATAAGTACAGCAGCTATTCTTAAGAAAAGCCCAAAAAGTAAAAATAACGAGCGTTTCCTCACGGCGTGGGAGCGGCTCCTTGTCAGTCATTCTCTGGATGGTGACTGGTGTCCTCCTGGGATCACAGGCTGCTAATGTGTCGCAGAAATGCAGCCCTAAATCGGTTCCCTTACTGAAACTGTCAAATAACTCTTGACGCCTGGTTTTCATGTCCCTAAAAGTTCTGGGGATCGCAAAATGTCCCCCTCGGTTCTGCTGCGGTTCCGGCTCGGCTGTCAGAGACGCTGCATTTCCAGCGAGACAGAAGGGCTCACTTGTACTCGAAATTCCTGGTTATTAAGTGCGTGCTTATCTGGCTCCTTTGCGACATCTCGCAGCGTTAAAGAGACCTCGCATCGATAGTGCGGACACTGAAAAACTGCAGGGGTCACACCCTTAATCACCGACTGATCGGCGCTTCTCCATTATTCATATAATAAAGGCAGCGCTTTCAGTATCATATTCCATGACTAAATTAACGAGGCTAGTTAACACTATGAAAAGCAATGTGCAGAAACAAACGCCATGTGCTGTCTAAACCCAAATATAGCCTATCCATCAATCTTTGCTCTCAATGAGTCAAGAATCCAGAATCCTAATTTGACCTTGAGCAGGACACAGACGCCCTTCCAAACCAAACTTGGTGGTGCAGATCTTCCTAGACAGACAAATGGATGAATCAGACGGGTTATTGTTATAAGTCTAAACTGGTCTGTGAGTCATAGCTCACGAGAGCCAAATGAGGTATTAACTCTCAGTAGGTGGAGATGAAATGTCTGCACGCGTGTAGGAGAGTATGACAAGCAGTGAATCCTGATGACTCTTGTCTTCTTGTGACCTTAGGGGAGGGTGACTGACGGGGCCCCGTTCCTAACTGTGGTCACCCTGCCTGTGCTCTCACTGTGCCCACGTGCTGCTAGCAGACTCCTCAGAAAGCTTGCCAGTTACTCCGGGGTCTGTTTCCTTTTTGCATACATGACAGAAAGGCACTGACCAGGGCTCCCAGCAGAGAATAAACTGAATTTTTAGCATCCATCCATAACATTTTCCTTTAATATTAACATGCAGCATTGAAATGGATGGTTAGAGCTCTGATAAGGACTCAGACACAGTGACCCTGCTGCTGGACATGGCACTTCTATCGGAAACCAGGCATCAGTTGACTCCCTCCTTAATACACTCAGCCAGCCTCGTTAGAAAGCTGCTCCCCTTGGTCCTAATGGACTACCTTAAGCAATAACCACTGATGAAATGTGCAAACGACTTAATTTCCTTTATAAAGCCAAACACAAATCTATAGCCATTAGGGTACAGACGCCTCTTTCATTTTTCTCCACCACTTTCCAATTTACTGGAGAATCGCCACTTTTTATCGCCAAAGCTGACAGCAAATGCCCCGAACGCTGCAAATCTGCACACTTTCCTTTACCTCACATGGATTTACTGCTCTGCCCCCGAGCAAACGTCCTGGATTTGGACACTCAGGAGCCGAGAGGTCCACCTCACTGCAGAGATCCCAGGGTCCCTTTCCTTACTCTCATGCTGTAGATCTATGGAGGTTTGGGGATCAACTCAGTGTGGACCGGTCAGCCTCAGAGAAGGTGCAGCAGCCCCACCCAGGAGATGGGGCCCAGCACCCTGATGGGGATACAGCTCAGAAAGGTCATGCGATCACTAAGGAATGCAGCTAGTAGAGGATAGGCCTGTACTCACAATACACCTCTTTCCCTGAGCACCCGCCCTCTGGGCAGTCTGTCCATCGCTACCTAAAATTAAAATACCCCAGGGGTGGAACAGTTCCACTCTCGTCCCAGTCCTCTCAGCCTCCCTGAGGCCATCCGGCACTGCATTTTAGCAAAAGCCCGTCACTATGGGGCGGGGGGGAGGCCCTTGTTCTGCAGAGTAAGCCGTAAGGATGTGTACTGACTGCACGGACCGGTGAGGGTCTCTCACTCCTGCAGTCCACACTGATGCTAAGACGTCAGCTCAGGTCATGTGCCTGACTAACAGCTTCACTCATTTATACCCTGTCATTTTACTGGTGGTAAAATAAGGCGCAGTAGCAGAGCCCCCTCTGGAGCTCTCCCCAGCAGCCGCTATTTTACGCAGCCACATCCGTAAGAACCATGCTGACTGCTGGGCCCGGCTCAGCCTTGCCCCCACACAGGCCTTTACACGTCCAGGACTCTTGGAGTTACCCATGGTGTAGAACCGCTTCAAGTCACTACGTCGCGGGCTGCGTGCTCTCTGGGAGTTGGTCGCATTTCGGCCCTCCTCCTCCCCCGATACAGTTGTCCTGGCAACAGATGGCACAAGCCGGTTTATCGGGGAGTGCTGGTTATCCTTAACCAGGGTACCAGTGTATCCCTCACTGGTAATATCCACAGACTGCGACTTCTTCTTTAATCTGAGGGAACAAATAGAAAATAGGAAAGACGACGTTGAAATACAACCTCGCAGACAAGTTAGGTCAACAGCAGACTGTCAAATGTCAAAAACAGGGTGTGTTTGGCTGGACGTGCAGTGAAGCTACCCCTGACCCCCTGACCCCCTGACCCCCTGACCCTCTCCATGTGTGACAGCACGGAAAATGGAAGGGTGATGTGAAACTCGAATCGTGAGCTGGACTAGCCTGAGCTGTGCTTTTGAGTTAAATATCTTTACATGTTATTTCGCAGAGGGTTTTATCCAAAGTAGCAAACAATTAAGCAATCTGTGTCAGAAAGTCCTTCAAGCAACTGGGAGTTTTAAGGGTCCTACTCATGGGCCCAATGGTGGCAGCCTAGGATTTGAACCAACAACCATCCAAACACAGACATAGGATCCTAACCCATAGAGCCACATACTCCTCCCAGCAAAGGTTCCAACAAGGAAATGTGTGCGTGTAGATATATGCTATATAAATATAAACATGTGAATGATTATGCTTACATTACTTTGAATAAAACAAGGTTAAGCAAACAGACAACAGGCTGCCTTTGTAGCTGTGGGAACATCGCACATGATTAAAAACAGATTTTCCTTCATATCAGCCCTTTGTCCCTGATTCTTGCACCAGTCTGGTGTAAAACACTAAGCTATAATCAAAAGCTATAAGGGGAAGATGGCAGTAAATGGTCAAATTATGAATTCTGTTTTTTTCTTTCTATTTTAGGGTTTAAATTGCCCACTGTCATTTACAGTAGGCAATTCTCTGTCACCCTCCCTATATGATACAGTGGTAAAGAACAGACAGACAGACAGACAGATAGATAGACAGACAGACAGATAGATATATAGACAGACAGACAGACAGACAGATAGATAGACAGACAGACAGACAGACAGACAGACAGACACTTTATTTTTCCCAAAGGAAAATGCAGACTTGCAGTAGCACAATAGATACATATTTAGACAGTAAATACATCCCCATCAATTAATAGATCCCAGTTGATAGCCAGTAACAATAAATAACAGACAGCAATAAACAGTAACAAGGCAAAGAATGCCAGTGAAATTCCTGCACAGAATTCCGTAGCGACAGAGAATTGCCCCTGGGTTCAAAAGGATCACCTACCTGTAAAAAATGTCACCGTGTATTGAACTGATGACCTTTACTGTACCTGGGAGATGACACCAAGATTACTGACTTTTCTATCATAAATTTTATATTTCATCATTTCTTAGTATCAAAGACTTTACCACCCCTCATTCACAACTGATTATCCAGCACATGGTTACAAGTCTGAAGCCCGGGGACACCCGGAATGGGCTTATTCTTTGTATATATAATGACGATTTTTCATTATACTTAATAACAAAGAGTTATCCCCCACAACCATGTGCTGGATGAATAGTTAGAGGTAGAAATCAGTCAAACCCCTTTCCTCTGGGTTATGTGGTTGTCCTTAACACACAGCCCAGATACATGGTTCAGGGTAACCCCCCCCCTCCATGCTGAGCTAATGGGTGTCATCACACTTGTGTTAATCCTCACCACAAATGGGGTGCGATCACCAACCCCATCTTACAGGAAACGGTGCACCCCCCATCACGGTGCAATTGACGGGGTCATTATGGGGTCATCCTGCACCCCCGCTCTGCACCGTGCCAATCTCCTTCAGCAGACTTGGGCTCCACCTCAAAGCCGCTGTTGATGTGTAGCGAATCAGGATTAGGCTCCTGTAGATACTACAAACTCGATTTGACGTGCAGTAATAAGGCTGAAAGACTGACGTCAGTGTGACGCTCAAAAGAGAAGCCTCCACAGGGACTAGCGATTAAAATTAACTGAGATCTTAAGTGTGTTTTCTGAAGGTCTGATTTCTCTTCAGAAGGAAATAAAACAGCTGGGAGCTGACGATAGTCACAGCAGGTCGGACTCCGTGATTAAAAACCGCATCATGATCATCAAACAAATACAGTCCCACTGGACACCTGCAGGGGGTCCTGGAGAAGGACCTATTAATGGTGAAGCACCTTTAGCAGATTGTCCACCCAACTGCAGCACGCAAGAGAGCTTCCAGTGGGATGCAGATCTGGCCTTGTAATGCCAGGGGTACAGTGCTGTCTGGAGTGACATCCTGTGAGGAGTAATGCGCAGCTTTGGAGCCCATGTGTGAGTTCTATGCTCTGTCTCAATCAGCTCCACATCTGCTGAAAGGGAGGAAAGGTCTGGCCACATCTATTTCAATGGCCTCCAGACAGATGTTAAGATCTCTCCTGACCAGTCCCCTGAGGGTCGCTGTAGATGTGGTGACCAGTGGCACAAAAATGGTTAAAACAATCTGGAAGACTTACCACAAGAAGGACAAAAGCTGGCTTGATCTGGACCTTCAGTATGAATAAAGACCATGAAAGTGGACCTTCATAATCCTTCTGCCTTTTTAAGTTTTAAGCAGGAAGATGCCAAATCTTCAGAGCATGAAGATGTTAGACCTTCAGAATGAGCAGGGAAACATCAGACCTTCAGAGTGAGCAGGAAGACATCAGATATTCAGACTGAGCAGGAAGATTTCAGATCTCCAGAATGAGCTGGACGATGTCAGATCGACAGTGTAAGCAGGAAGACGTCAAACCCTCAGTCTGAGCAGTTAAATGTCAGACCTGCAGACTAAGCAGGAAGATATCAAACTCTCAGTCTGAGTAGGAACACATTTGACCCTGAGAATGGGCAGGATGATGTCAGATGCTCAGACTCAACAGGAAGACATCAGACTTTCAGATTGAACAGGAAGAGGTCAGGCCTCCATAATGGATAGGAAGATGTCAGATCTACAGAATGACCAGGAATGCATCAGACCTCCAGAATGAGCAGAAAGACATCAGATCTTCAAACTGACAGAAAGGCTTCAGACCGAGTAGGTTGATGTCAAACCTCCAGAATGAGCAGGAAGACGTATGACCATCAGAGTGAACAGGTAGTCGTCAGCCTTCCAGAATGTGCAGGAAAACGTCAGACCTTCAGACTGAGCAGGAAGACATCAGCCCTCCAAATGAGCAAAAATACGTCCATCCTTCAGACTGAGCAGGAAGCCTTCAGAACTTCAGACTGGGCAAGAAGATGTCTCACCTCCAGAATGAGCAGGACTGACAATCAGTCTCAGTACGAAGACTCCATGTGCGGCGGGAAGCTGGAAAGCAGTAGTTAAGATGCACATCTTACAGGGCAGTGGGAGCAATCATATTAGACACCTTCAATGTGAAGTTATCGGATTACATTCTTTGGTCGCTTAACATACGCTTTCATCCAACACCCTGAACAGGCATTCATTTTTAATAAGCTGTTTATTGTGCTGTTTCATGTGGAAGCCCTGGCATGCTATTGTCACTGCCAGCAGTAGCCGATGACGTAGTGGGTGACTGAGAATTGGGTTTTATGTAATCTCCTTCTCAGGGAGTGATGGAGGAAGGGTGGGGACATCGATGAGAACCCAAACTGAAATGGCCATTATGGCTAAAGGGGAAAAACGAGTGTAATGTTGGATTTTCGGGTGGGAGAGTGAACTCAGGGGTTTGGGGAGCGTTGGGGAGACTGTGGTGTGGGTTACCAGGGGAGGTGAAGAGGATAAGGAAAGGCGGGTGGAGCAGAAGGTGGCCTTTCCAGCTGTGATCGGCCCAGTGCATCTCATTCACTTTTTAATTGCACGAGAGACAAACACACAAACATTAATGAATGTAAATTTACAATTACATAATGATGCCAGGCCTCCGTGCCAACGAAACAAACAAACAGTTAAGCAAACAACCCCCCACCCCCGAGAGAGACTTTATCGTCCCGTCATGTCTTTCTTTTGGGGTCCAGCAGTGAGGCTGACCTGATTAACCTGCCATCCCACACGTTGCATCTTCACACCCCCGCTGGGAGTCCCAGCTTCTCACTTCCTGTCATGTGGCCACCCGGCACACCAAAAGTTTTACCCAAAAACTACATAAGGTCAGAGGAACAAACCCGGGGAGTTTGTGTCCACAACGGGCGATGACGAAAACAACGACAACAAGCCTCGGCTAGGTCTTTGAGACCTGAGCAGGGACTCAACTAGAAATCTCACACTTTATGTACGATGTAAAAGCAGTGAGATCATCGTGCCCTCTCTCAGGGTACCTAATTAATTAATGATATTTTCATCCTCACATTTCCACTAAAACATCCTTCAGAAGAGCCACATGTCTCCCTTGATGGCTGCTCACCATCAGCATTCCCACACTTCCATGGACATCCAAGCACTGTTATCATCTGTTAACTAACCATAAAAGCATGACAGAAAGCTTCATCCAAAGCTACACTCATTTTTGAGAGAGTAGGGACAACCTGTCCCTGGAGCAATTGGAGGTGAAGGGTCTTGCTCAAGGGCCCAACAGTAAAACCACTCTGCCAATCAGGGGATTTGAACTGGCAACCTTCTGATCACAGGCAAATCGTCCAAACCCGCTGAGTCACACACTACCCCCTACACAATAAGCAGCATATAAAACTCAACCATCTGGAGGTTTGCTGTGTTCTGCGTGCTGACATTTGTTGGCCAAAGAACCTGAACAGTCTGCAATGATTAAGAAGAAATTAAACTCTCTGAAGCTAGTGTATACTCCAGCCACACTGACAAACTGTAAACATCATGTGACCTAAACCCATATGTACAACAAACCACTCAAGCTCTGTCGTACCATCACTGCTATATAACAACAGCATGTCCCACCCTTAGAATGAAATGTTGCATATCTCATTGTGCCTTTAGCAGGTGAACACGCAGCCAGTTCAGGAAAATCCGATACATCTGCATCGATTTGCCATAACCGGCATGAGGAGGGCAGAATGAGGCTGCTTGCGGTCATGTGTATGTGGTACAATGAAATTCATACTTCCTGTTGACTACTTCCTGCCAAATACACACAAGACAATACAAAAGACAAGGGCAGTGGCCAATGATCGATAACAATAAACAATATATAACAGATAATGGCTCCACCGTGGACCGACAAACAATTGGTGTTTCCATGAGGTGCTCTGAAGGAGAATGTTAGCTTAAGCCGTGGGGGGGGGGGGGGGGCTATCTTATCCGCAAAGGACCGGTGTGCATGCGACTGAATCGCTGAAGAGTCCTCACACCTGGGTTTGAACAGCTGATCTAAACGTTATCCCAGAAACCTGCATACACACCGGTCCTTTGCAGGTAAGATTGGGCACCCCTGCCTTAAGCAGAACTGATGTTCAGTGGGACTGAACATATGAAACTATAATGAACCCAGCACATGTTAAGTGTTCCTCTTTCCTACCCTGCTTCCTCCACTGATGGGACTCTCCAAATGACACCTCCTATTGTCCCTGTCTGGTGGCACCATATGGACCACGAGCACAAGGAGTGACACGTCCCCATTCACTCCCAATTCACCCATTCACTCCCAATTACACTGAAGCGCAGAACTGATCCAGGAACAGCAGGGGGCACCAGTGGCGATGAGATCATTGTCAACAGTGTTTCCCAACCCACCAAGACAGTCCATGTTTTGGCTCTCTCCCAGCTATTTGTTTGGGTTCGGAAAAAACGATCTCCAAAGCATAGGAGGCCACAATAGTCCAAGTGAATTCATTCACATGCATCACATGCATTATAGCATTAGGCATCAGGAAGGCTGACCAGTGCCCCTGCGGGTTAACTAGCAGGTTAACTAGCCAAACATCTGCAGCTAATCTGCATATGCCTTTGGAACACCGCAGAAGTGGAACCGGATCTCTGTCAACAAATCCACTGTAAGGAAGGCATGCAGACAGAAGTAAATGTTCTGCTATCTTCACACAAGCCTGCCTACGTACTGCTGCAGTTTTATGGTTCATTTCAAAGTGGAAAGAGTGTGATGGTATTCAAGTTGATTAAGGGCGATGCATATTTACGTACATAAAGCAGGACTGACGGTCCTGGACTGTAAACAATATGTGTGAAATGAATCCTCTAATTTTCATTCACAAGAACCAGAACACCTCAGGATGGTGTAAAACTGATGCGGGTTTATGGGGTATCTCTGGGATCAGAGGCAGAACACGGATGCCGCTTATTAAATACGCACATTCAGCAAATGAAAAGGCTTTTGGAAAAGTCATGATTCCGGAGCTATGAAATGATTAACGGATACTTTCCCCAGATTATTTTTAGTTTCAATATTTCTGGGCATGGCTCAGGGGGCCGTTATCTCATACATACTTAATACTGCCTTTCCTGCCTTCAGCCAGGTCTGTCCTCCCACTGCTGACACAGGGCTTTAATTGAAAATGTGGTTAAACCTCCAGGCCCAATTACAACACAGATGAAGTTAAATTAAGAGAATTCCTTTAATGAATATTGTTGCGTGGAGATTAGGGTGAGACAACTTTGCCCCAAAGTGCCTCAGTCAGATCAGCACTGTTGGAGGAACTTGTTGCCATGCTATATTCCATATCTTACGGAAATCTTATGGCATTCTGGAAGTTTTGGTGAACTCAGTGGTGGTGGAGGATGCTAAGCATGGTTGTAGCAGCCTCTCACGAGACATTTCCCAGTGATCCTGCAATGATCTTTGTACACTATAAGAACAAGAGTATTGGGGGTTCAGGCAAGTAATGTTCTCCTGGCATCTGCCAAACCCAGACCCATCCATCAGACTGCCAGACAGAGAGGTGTGATTCCTCACTCCACGGAACACGTTTTCACTGCTCACGAGTCCAGTGGTGACATGCTTTACACCACTCCATCCGATGCTTGGCATTGCTCTTGGTGATTTGAGGCGTGCATGCAGCTGCTCGGCCATGGAAGCCTGTTCCATGAAGGTCCCAGCACACAGTATTTGCGCTGGGGTTAATGCCAGGGGAAGTCTGGAACTCTGCAGTTCCTGAGTTAATAGAGTGTTGGCGACTTTTACACACTAAGTGCCTCAGCACTTGGAGACCCTGCTCCATTACTTTGTGTGGTCTGTCACTTTGTGGCTGAGTTTCTGTTGTCCCTAAATGCTTCCACTTTGCAAATGCCACTTACCGTTGACCATGGAATATCTAGCAAGGAAGAAATTCACAAACTGACTTATTGCAAAGGTGGCATCCTATGACAGAATCAAACAGCAAAACTGCAAATTCAGTGAGCTCTTTAGAACTACTGATTCTTTCACAAATGTTTGTTAACCTGACTGCATGGCTGGGTGCTTTATACACCTGTGGAAATGGGTCTGAATGAAACACCTAAAAAGAGGTACATCCCAATACATTTCTCATATCTTTTCACAACGAGTTTTTTCCAGATCGCGGGGGGGGGTGGGTGGGTGGGTAGGATTGGTAACCCCGGAAATCTGGAAAGGTCGACTCTAAATGTTTTCTAACATGCCCAGAATATCAACAGACAATAATGTTGCACCACATACTACATGTATTATACATAAAATAAATGGAGCACACTTTAAATCTCTAGAACTCTGACCACAATCAGCAGGTACTTGAGCGGAGAGCTCTGGCTGATCAGCAGGTACTTAGAGGTAGCAGTGAGCTCTTGCTGATCAGCAGGTACTTAGAGGTAGCAGTGAGCTCTTGCTGATCAGCAGGTACTTGAAGGTAGCAGTGAGCTCTTGCTGATCAGCGGGTAGTTGAAGGTAGCGGAGAGCTCTTGCTGATCAGAAGGTACTTGAAGGTAGCGGAGAGCTCTAGCTTATCAGCAGGTACTTGAAGGTAGCAGTGAGCTCTGGCTGATCAGCAGGTACTTGAAGGTAGCAGTGAGCTCTTGCTGATCAGCAGGTACTTGAAGGTAGCGGTGGGCTCTTTCTGTCATACCATTCACTTGAATATCCCCTGAAAATAAGCCTAAAAATGAGCTTGTTCTGTCCTGCATTAAACTATGACCCGTTCTCATTGTTTATAATGGAAATTTCTAGTGAGTATCTGCAGCAATATTATATGACATATATTACATTTATGTACATCGCTAACAATATAAATCTACTAAATCAAAATAATCTACTCCAAGTTAATGAGCAGATAAGCACAGAAGTATGTGTAACAGCAACTAATAACGACCGCACAGAGCAGATGAAGTAAAACTGATCTTCTTGTATCAAAGCATAAAACATTAACTCTGGCAAATTGTGCTTTGCCTTTTTTTCCAGTGTTTGCTGCTGGGTTCACTGTAGACTCGCCTTTCAATGTGATTTACTACAATACCTACCCACAATTCTCTAAGAAACACCAAAATGTACCTCCCGCCAGGGTGGTGATGAGAGCAGAAGCGGTCAGTCGGGGGGGGGACCTTGGCAGGTTTCCCGCCAAATCCTATTAGACGGAGCCCATCGTGGCGAAGCTTCCTGCAGATGCTTTTGTTTCTACTGCCTTCTGTGGGAATCTATTCATGAAATCATGAAGTTCCACTTCTAAATGATGAAGTCACACAAAGCCATCAATGAAACGTGAATTGTACCACGGTAAGAAGGCCATACTCCTGCCAAATCAATCTGTGGATCATAGACTGGATAAATTGGATAACATCACAGGGACTATTGATCGCAGATTGGATAACATCACGGAGAAGCTCACGGCTTTGCAAAGGATCTTGGATGGCGGAGACCAGCGTGGACATTAGAGGAGCTGGAAAATTACAGCTTCTCGCCTGAAAACCAAACTGCTTTTGGCTGCCCCCTAATCAGCACCGGCCTCGGCCAAGGCCGCTGCTGGATCAACAACTCCCCCAGAAGAACAAGGCAGTGAGACTCTCTTGCATCCCCCCCCATCCCAAGCCTTCCTCGCTTCATACCCTCAGCGGAAACAGGCGGGTCTGTGACCAGCGCCTCCATGGCTGCAGGACCGGATGACTGCTTGTCTATGCTGGACTATCTATCTCCACTTACCCATTCCCCTCCCCCTGTTGCAAGTCCTGTATTGACTGTGTGCTTATGTTGCTGAGGTGTTTTTTTCTTTTGTACTGGAGTATAGTCTGGGTGCTGTTTTTTTTTTTATTCGCCTCCTCTATCCTTGCGTCTGTAATTGTAACACTGCTCTACGCCTCAAATTGCCCCTCGGGGACAAATAAAGTTTCTTTAATTGAATTGAATTGAAAATCATTCAAGGCATGGACCAATTGTCCTTGAAGCATTTAACTTTGAGATGGGAAACTCTGTCGAGGTCAATTGGACGCACAAAACAAAAAACAAAAACTTTTTTTTTCTTAATGCTGAGCAGGATACGTCATGTTCATAAACTCTGGACCTGTCTCTAAGTCACAAGCAGCCACTGGAAACCCTAACTACAGTTCAGGAAGAATTCTGTGAAGATTATTTTAGGTGGTATCAATTCCAACATGTTGTCACAAGTAGTTTTAATCTGTCTTAGTATTACAGTTCCCCTTTACTGTGAAAATATAATGTTCTCAGTTTTTTAAAATCTCAGTTTTTATAATTATTCGGCCTGAGCCAAGTAATTTTATAATTATTAAATTAAGTCACAATGGTACTAACACGTGAGCATCCCTGCAGTTATAGCATGGCACAGAGCCTCTGCATTCCTGACGAATCACCCCAAAGAAGGCCCTCTTCACAAGCTCATAAATCAGAGACTTCCAGAGGACATCAGAGGAGCAGCCTCACTGTTCCCCTGACAAGCAGAAACACACCAGAATCAATGATGTATCGAGAGGTTCACCAACAGCCTGGACCTCGGGACTAAATAAAGCCTATTGTTCAGGAAGTTTAGAGGTGAAGGCCACAGCCAAAATACCACTGGTGTTACTTTTCTCTGTGAGGCTTGAGTTTCGCCCTGAGTGAAACTAGCCGTTTCATCCTCCACTGCGGATGCCGCTTGGTCCTTTGATGTGCCAGTGCAGAAAATAAAACAGGATTTTTCCTCACAGCCATCTACCTGCAGGAAATTCAAAATCATTTGCTTTTCTTAGTATTGATTTTGTATCTGGGATCTATTTTCAAGAATTCTCACTTGGCAAGCTCTTTCACGGATCCAACAGGATGCGGTACAGAGTTTCAGTCACCCGCAGGGCGACTGCTGCTCAGCTTCAAAGTGACACAGAGAAATCCAGATGCTCCTGCAGGAAGGACTGTGTTGCTGAAGGAAGAAATCTGTTTCTGGGACTGAGACCAAGTGCATCAAGCTGCCATCGCCTCTTCTCTGGTTCATTCCCTGCATCACAAGCCTAGAGGAACCGAGGGGGCTTTGGAAGAAATGGGCATGGTAGCAGGGTGGCAAGGTTATGGCAAGGAAATGGTTGGCACTGTTGCCTCACACCTCTGGGGCCAAGGCTTGAGTCTCCACCCTGGTTCCATGTGTGTGGAGTTTGCACGTTGCGTGTCATTGTGGGATTTCTCCCAGGTACTCTGGTTTCCCTTTACTGCCTAAAAACATGCTGAGGACGTAACTGTTTCATAATTAGGCTCATAAACTTCATTCGCAGCAAACCAACAGCCAACACTTTGCGCTTGCCATGTTAAGTAGGATAAAAATGACAATTCAAACTCATTCAGGTGTCAGTTATGAGATGAGGGATACTGGTGGCAGCATTACTCATTGCGCCTCATCAAATTTCTGTAACATCTACACTAAAGAGGCTGCAGAAGAAACAATTAGGTTTCTGAGCTTGGGGACATAACTGCAGGCCTCTGCCTATAAGAAGCATGGTAGGGATATGGACAGAAATCTGCAGGGGTAAGAGAACTGGGAGGGGGGTCTGGTGCGTGGGAATGCAAACCCATCCTGAACTTAAACTTGCTGAGAGGCAGACTACGTCCGGGAAAGCATGACAGAAAGAAGGAAACGCAAATGATCGAATATTGCTTCAACCCACAGAAAGTAAGACTGAGATATGAGACGGCCACTGGGCCTTGGTCACAAGTTGAGCAGACAGGAGGGAAAGAAAAACTCCATGGAAATGTAATAAACATAGTTTTATTGCATGCTATCTTCCTGGTGGGATGGTTCCAGCTTGATTCTGGCTGTACACTGACACGGTGCTTTTCTTGTCGGCTTTTAATTAGCACCAAAGCCCGGGTTTGCTGAGCTTTTGATTTTGGGCTATTTTTTTACATAACACGCAGCGTTTCTTCAGAGTCTGGAATAGGATGTACCTGAGAACGCAGGGGAGGAGTCACAAATAGCACAGAAACAAGCTGTTTGGAGTAACTCTAACTATAAGCCTAACCATAACCATAATGTCCAACCATAACCATAGCCCTAAGTGTTTGCAGTTGTCCTCCTACCTCCAAGTTCACTGTGACCCTGTCCTGGAGAAGCTGTTATGGAAGAGGATGGACAGCTGGATGTTTAAGAAGTCACATTTCAGATCTCATTTTAGTTATTATCATAGCAAGGCCACCTATGGAAGAGCATTTGGGCCACCTACATGAAAAAAAAAGCATAAAACATTTTGAGATTAAAGTAAAAAAACATAAACAATAATCTTTTGCGAAACAAGCTGAATATGTTGAGATTCAAAGCAGAAAGTTTCAAGGTTAAAGTTGAATTCTGTGGGTAGCTTCTTCCGAGCAGGCGTGAGCATTCATTATGTGCAAAATGAACCCAGAAAATAACAGGTAAATGTGACACATCATGTCGTCCTGTAAGACGATGCACCTCACAGACAACTGACACTCACTGGCAGCCTTCTTATGTTTAACTTTCGACTTTTTTCTCGAAAGTTATTTTCAAATTTAATCTCAAAACTTCTGACTTTAATCTCCAAACCTCCGACTTCAATCTCAAACTCGTTACTTTTTTTCCTTTTAGCTGGCCCTGATGCTCTTCGGTAGCCACCAGCTGCCGTTCACAGAGAGGCACATTTGGTGATAAAAAAAGGCGAGGATATAAACACAGCCGGGACATTGTGTGACAGCGTGCTCCCTCATGTCCCAGCATGCATCTTGCTGAAGAACAACCCTCCCTGATTGGCCACGAAAGAACAACATGACCACTGTGTCCAGCAAGATGGCATCTTTCCCACGGAGAACAAAGAGTGGCTTTTAGCTTAGCTTAGCTCCGTGTGTCCAATGGTGTAAAACCCATCCTCTTGTCAAACATCCAAGTCCTTAAATCCTGTCATCCTAACGAGCACCAATAATAAATAAATAATAACATCTGATCTCGGCGACTCAGGCCGATCTTCAAGGCTTCTCTGGGCAAATTCAGACCATGTTCTTAAGGTTCCTCCAATGACTATATCTGTTTTGAAACACAAGATTTAACTGCGTAGACGACTTGTCAATTTCACGTTGTTTAAAAATGAGTTCACAGTATGTATTTCCAGATCCGTAAAGGAATGACACTGAGCTTCATGCAAATAAACAAATATAGCTCTCCAAGCGAAAACAGTAACACCTCCAAAAAGAACAAATGTTTAAGCCACAAGGAGGTAATTTTTTTTCTTGTTCCAGCACAAACTATGGCAAGCCAGTAGGGTCAGTTCCTGTCAAGCTGAGCTCCCACAGACACTAATAACAATGAGTAAGATGACAGTGTAAACACAATGATGGCGTCATAACTTTCTTTGGATTCCAGCATGCATTTCAAACTGTTTAGTAGCATTGTGACATAGTGATGTGTCACACCATCCCTGTAAGAATGAATGCACATGTCAGGGGAAGAAATTATTCAATTCATGCTTATTTCTGACTGATGACAAACTCATTTTTTGCAGCATATATGATGCAAATTTTTAATTGCTATTCAGAAGCATTGGTTAGCATTGATGGTTTTCACCTATTTTGTACACAAAATTTATGGGAATGCTTTCTGGCAACGCTAGGATTATTAAGGAGTTGTCTCACCCCTGGTCAAACTTCTGCATTCAGGCCGAAGGTTTCGCGTCATTATGGCCAAGACGAAAAGATTCAGGAGGAGTTTCTATCCACAGGCCATACGACTCCTCAACCAGGATATGCCACTCTCCCGGTCATAGGACTATCAGTTATCAGCTCACCCGCACACTGCTGTGCTGACACTGCACACTGCACACTGCACTTTAAATGGACCTATAAGCATTTCTTGCACAGCATTTCATCCTGTAAATTGTAAATATACTCTTGCAAATAGTTTATTACTATTATTCTTATTATTTTCTGTTTACATTTTCTACAAATGAGCACATTTAAACTTTTGTTTTTAACTTTATATTTTGCACATATTTAAAAAATTTTGTTTCTATCTTTATTTTAAAGACTTTTGTTATTTGCACAAAACACGAGGATACATTTCACTGCGTGTTTCACTGCGTGTTGTACCTGTATCACGACGTATGTGACAAATAAAGAATCTTGAATCTTAAGACAATACAGTTTAATTCAAATGCCTGCAGTTTAAGAACTGGAATCACTCATGATATTGGCAACGCCTCATAAAATTCTTTTTCACCATGACATGAAGTCGATAGCAAACTGTCCAATCACAATGTCTCATGCCACAAATGGAAACAACATGCATTGGAGGTGTGATGAACAGGACTTGGAACTTTCATGTGTCAAGTGAACCTGGATTTCAGGGGCTAATAATACTCTATAGTGTTGGTACTGATGTGTACTTGAAACAATACCGGTGCGTACTCATAAACATCTTAGTGTGTACTGGCAACAGTATCATTGCAAACAGTTTTGGAGTATACTGTACAGTACCAGTATGTACTCTTAACAGTACTGGTGTGTATTGGGAAAAGTACTGATGTGTATCGGTGTATAGTGAGAACAGTATCAGTGCGCACTTGTAACAGAATTGGTATGCACTGGGAAGAACACTGCAGTATACTTTTTAAAGTATCTGTGTGTACTAGGAAAAATACCAGTGTGTACTTGCAGCAGTACTAATGTGTGCAAGGAACAGTACTGGTGTGTACTGGGAACAGCATTGGTGCGTGCTGGTGACTGGCCAGATAAAACTTTTCACTGGGGAGCTTCAATTGATCAGCCCTTAGCATTCCCACAGTTGTACACTGAAAGTCTATGTAAGGTGGAGCTTATTGACAAGGGAAACACTTTCACATTTTATTCAGGCTGCAGTGTAATTCAGAAGGTGAATTATGGAAGGAAAGTCAGCACCCTTCTGCTTCACATTAACCTCTGGTAATCCAGTAGCAACAAACTGGTTAGTTTAACAAGGATTTTTACTCCTTAACAGTCAGGAGAGTTTCTCTGATTTCACACTGAAAGTGTGCACTTCAATTATCACTGGAAGTGTTTTTAACACCAGGAGAGGGACAGGCCTTTAAGAAACACTCTTGGTGTTAATTTAGTCGTGAAGACACAAACCACCATAGGCACCTGACCTGTCGTTGGCTGCTTTCCTCCCCTGAGAACTGGGACCAGTGGGACACCAGTGGGAAATGGGAGCGCAGTTAGCGCACAGCCCCTCGCCAGCTCCCACCCGCAGGGCGATCCGTGGGGGATTCCATCCAACTGCAAATCCGCCACCCCGGGGAGCTGCACACCAACCGTGGAGTGATTAAGGCCACTAATTCAACCAGGACACCGTTAATCATTTTGTCTCCTCTCCAAAGATTAAAATATGTTGGTTTTCTGTTTCACTGGAAGCAGGAAGCCAACTCCAACTCAGGTCCCTGGTCCACTGACAGCACACCTGCTGGAAACTCAGAGTTTCCATTATGTTTTACATTTTTCAATTAAAAGAGAAGAAAAAACATTGCAATAAGCAAAACAAAACATAAGGAGTAGCAAAGGAGTGATGAAACATACTGAGAGTTGTCTCTCAGATTCCCCTAAACAGCTCGGATGCCACGTTCGGAAACAAGAGGCATTTGCTGAACAAGTTTCTGCGGGAGAGCCACCTAACACAGCCTCCCAGATCTTCTGCAGCAGCTCCCGGAGAAGTAGGAGGCTTGGGGCTTTGCTGCACTGTGACTCTGATGTCCAGTTCATCCCATACAAGCTGTGCGGGATTGAGGTCTGGAGACTGAGGGCATTAGCTCCAGTCCTTCATCCTTCACCGTCCCTCTTCAGTGGTTTCATGGTGTCTTTTGGCTCATTATCCCGCTAAAAGTGAAGGGCTGCCCAGTCACCCATACAGCTGAAGGATCAGCAATGCCTTGTAAGAAAGCAGTGATGGTGGAGGGCACCGGTGGAGCAGACCCAAGCCATGATGCAACCTCCTTCACCATGGACAGCGTGAACCACTTGGAGACTATGTGTGCATCTCAAAAACTAAGCGTTTACCGATGGACATTTTTTTGGGAACGACCTGGCTTTTATGAACAGGATGGTCTCCATCCAAGTTGGAGAAGATCATTTATGCTATCTCAAATCACAGTAAATAGTTCACCTGTCTGACTTCTGATAGCTCAACCCAGGACTTGTGATCTTCAATCGAGGGCTCTTTCATTTCCCACATTTAGACAATATCTGGCCATGACCCAGGTGCTCCATAACGGCGTCCCATAAATAGAACAACTATTTAGAAACGGAGTTGAAAGAGCCGGGAAAGAATATAACAGCTATTATTAGACCGAGACCTATACGTTCCACTAGGGGCTCCTGAGCGGATAACTTAATATCGATCTCACTGATAAAACTAAAATGAGCCTCAACATAAACCTAATAAGATGCTCATTTTTGAACATTAGGGAGCAAATCACTTCTTTGTCATTGACATGGTGCTTGACACTGGTGCAGACCTGTGTTTTTTAACTAAAAGCTGGTTCAGACCCACAGACACACTTCCTCTTGTTGAAGCCTCACCTGATGGGTTTGGTTTTATACAGAAACCACATGGCTCTGGGCGTGAAGGCAGCCTGGCAGCTATTTTTAAATCACCTTTAAGTATTTAACCAAAAATTATATTACAACTTTTGAAGCTATGTTACTTTAATTGGCGTCTGGCCTGCCTAACTCCAATTGTATAGTATACAGACCATCTGGACCCTACACTTTGTTTCTGACTGAATCTGGGGACCTTCTTACTGACTCAGTCAATAACTAAGAGAATATTATAAAACTTGGAGACTTGGAAGCTTGGACTTATTAATGCAGTAAGTAACGTGAACTTCATGTCTGGTACAGATGTCAACGAAGTCACACATGACTTCAGTACAGTGGTTAGTCAGGTTTTGGCCTTTGAAAAAAAGTTGTCGAAACCATCGGGCATTCCCCATGGTTTAATGATCACACACGCTCTTACAAACAGGAGTGCCACAGATTAGAGCGCGAATGGAAATCTACAGGGTTAGAAGTGTTCAGGTCAACATAGTCTGACGGCTTGCGATAGTACAAGCAAGCTGGGACCCCTAAAGGGTTTTCTTTCTCCCTACTTGGGAGCTTTTGGTTCCCCTCCTCCATTGTCTTCTTTCTTTCATTTCCTCGTCTTCCCTTTTCCCTGTTTCTGTATTATTCTGTCTTAATGATGTTGAGAGGTCTGACAAAACACCCACGTAAAATGCCTTGGGGTGACGCTGTTGTGTAAGGTGCTATACAAAAATAAACGGAACTACACCTGCAGAACTCATTATGACTAATTACTCCATAACACTAACATCCACTCTTTATAGACAGCGGAAAAAAAATGTAACCTGTGGCTCTGACACATCTGATGTAATATGCATAATATTATAATATTCAAGTCAAGTTCACCAGTCTGTTCTCCCTTTTACACAGGCTCAGTGGGTATAAAAACACCTACCTTTAGCTGAAATTACTAAGGGCAGCTAGCCTGATTTATTGCTAATTAAGTCTTCCATAGATGACAACCCAAAAGATGCCACTGCCTGAGCATGCCCGTTGAAATTAACTAGAATGTCACTACCAGGTCTGCAAGTTAATTCACAACTGCTGTTTGCTAATTGCTCCATTTCTTTGCCATGCAGTGATATCCATTGACCAATACCTGATTGTATATCTTACTACATTCTTTACATTAAAGCAACATGCTCAGAGCAGCAAAGCAGCTTCTTTCTCTGGATTAATGGTCATGGGGAAACTAAATTCACAATGAGCAAGTCGGGCCCAACAGGATGTGTCACATGATTTATGTGCATCTAGTCAAAGATGCTGATAGGCTAAATTTAAGAGTCTGTAAGCCTGGTGACGATAATAAATAAAATGACATATCTTATTAAGTATTTCAAGTAGGGCTGTCAAAATTGACGCGTTAACGCGGATTAATCCAGCATCGTGATTAATCTGATTAAAAATATTAACGCA
>JAODKN010000046.1:6152813-6163639 GCA_026774425.1 Petrocephalus zakoni
GTCTGTGCAGGGCTTTTGGCATGAGGCAGAGGTGGGTAATCCAAGTCCAAAGAGTGAAAATCCAAACCAGGATTTTGTTTCAACCAGCTAGATGAGCACTCTGTGACTGAGGCTCTTCATGCTTAATTGGTTGGTTGAAACAAAATTCTAGTCTGGATTTTAACTCTGACCTGGGTTACCCACTTTTGCAGGGGAGTAGTTTTAAACTGACTATAGCCTCATTTCCAGGAGCCGGTAATGTAGTGTCACAGGGTGTAGATCTGAGATCAGTGACACACCTTTAACTTTGAATGTAGGCGTTTTACACTTTAGTACACGCTGGCACATAGAAATATACGACTACAGACCTTAAATGCATACCAAATGTTCCCCCACAAACAAAGAGCAATCAGCTATAGGCCTCTGTGGAGATCAGATTTAGCAATTAGCTAAAGAGCAGATTAATTTATGGAAATAAATGACCCTCCTTCAGCAAATGAAATTCCCTTGATATTAAATCAGATGTGGATGACAGCCAGTGCAGGCGACCCTTTTACTCGGACAGTGTGTAGACGTGAACGAATCCGGCTAGAACCGGCGAACATTCGTGTCGAACATCAAAGTAAGCAGTGTGACCCTAGGGAACAGAAAAACAGCACACATCTTCCAAAACCACAGTGTATTTCCATGCTTTACCCCAAGTTTTACCCTGTTTTACCTAAATAGTGTCAGGTACACAGATATACCTCGGTAACCCCCATTTAATCAGATACACACTGAGATGCGCAGAAGGCAAAAAACAAGAATTTCCTCCTGGGAACAACACAGACCAAACTGTCCTATCCTTTCTCCTCTTGTCTTTAATTGTCAGGGTTTATACTTGTCACCATATCTGATATTATATCTGACATAGCCATTCTATGCCCATAAGGTCCTTAATCTCTAAGATAGCATATCCTGGCTGCCACTGGATGCTCGTCCACCCTGGAGAGGGATGGCTGATCATCGACACCCCTAGGAATGATGAACAGATGCTGTCGTCAATTAATCACCTGCAGCGGCTTCGTCGTGAGCTCTGGGGACACTCCTGTACCCCTGAAATGTGACGCATAGAGCAGTATGGCTGGCACAGTGCCCCCCAAGGTGACGTTGAAGTCCTCCATGTTGATGATCGGCTCAGAGGCCTGCTCTGTCACTTACTCTGACTGATTACACCATATTGTGCTCCTTAACCTATTTATGGATGGATGTTTAACTGGAGTAATTCAGGGTAAGTTCCTCACTCAGCATTCCTCCACCTGGGGCTGCCTGCCGTGTGCGTACCTGCTAAGCCGAGCTGACTCGCTCTTTAGTGGAAGTCCTGTAGCGACTGCTAGCTGGCATCTTATCCCTATGCTTTAAAGTGCAGGTTCATCCCTGAGCTCTTCTCTTTGGAAACAGAAGTTCAACTCTTTTCACAAACTTTTGTTTTTGAGGGACGAGAAAGACTTTAAGATTCCAAAGTGGCCAATTTTTAGGAGGTGGTTTGAAGCTCAGGTCAAGCTCAATGGGCCCCAACAAAGTACTGAATTTTGGGTCGAGTGCGGGTCAGTTATTTTTGGGCTTTGGTTGGGATAGTTTTTTATGCGTGATATATATTTTTTAAAATGTGCAAATCAGTTTTTGCACCTGCTGAGTCACCCTGCTCGTTTACACTTTCCATACCATGCCCAACACCCAGAAGAAACAGTGGGACTTTGCAGACATAGGAACGAGGAAGGCAATACATCTGGTGCTGAGGGCAACATCCTTCTCACATGGCCCACGAGGGCACATATTCTTTAGGGAGTACATCTGTCCCCTGGCTAGCTGCATGGATCCACTGATTTAGCACCATGTCACTGAGAGCCCAGGGTGACTCCCTGACTCCCAGCCAAAGGAAACAGCTACTGCGTCTACAATGGCTGGAGTCTCCACTACCTTACATATGGTTTCTCTGTTGAACCTTGTCTGGATGTGTTGATAATGTACAAGCTGGAACTATACTAAGTGGCATCACACTTGTAAATTCTGATTTACTAACTGCTATCTGTACTGCAGGGCTCATATCTGGCCCTGAAATCAAAATCTAGGCCTTGTTTTCAGTTCTTTTCAGTTCAGGTACTTAGTTTAATAATTATTCTGATTGGCCATAGAGGCTTCAAACCTGGCTCACAGGTAAAGGGGGGGATGCTGGAAAATTTGCAGTGCTTGGCCTTTGAGGACTGTGATTTGAATAGTCCTGCTGTACTGGTTTCCATTATTGCTCATATTTTTTCATCTATGTTTTTAATCTACTTTAACTATTCTATTCTCCTAAAAGGAAAGATTCATGGTCTTGGGTCCAATGCAGACACTTTCTCGTTAGCGTGATAATTCAAAAAGTACTTGACATACGACAAACTTTGCAGAGGCACTGTTTCACCTTGTTTGGCACACAACCGGAGATTGTCTGCATCACATTCCTACTAGAAATACTCTGATTGGTTTAGACAAGGGGTGGAGTGTGAGTAGAGCAGACTGGAGGCAGGAAAAGGTGTGCTTCAGAAATCACAGTGTTTTGTTTACAGCACATCGGAGATTTCTGCTGTTCACCTGCAGCTTAGATTCGATTACGCTGCATGTAGCTGGTTTGTAATTCGATCATACGCAACTGAGTCTCTTGCTGGTCCTTGAGTTGGTTGGACAATTTTGGTGTTGGCTCTTTGCAGCTGTCCCTTTCCCTTTTCCTATCTGTCGCATGACTCACTCAAGGCACATTCTCTAGATAAATTCCTGCTCCATTTACACATTGGAGTCAATTGGAAATTGGAATTTGTACTAGGGAGCTAGCTTGAGTAAAATATTACAGAATTTTTTACGTAGGGTCCGGTTCTTGTTGTTTCCTGAGCATTGCATTGTTTTCTGAACACTCGTGCTTTCTTTTGCAGAATATTGATGCATTGTGTGCTGTTCCACAGGTAAGTGCAGGGACAGCAGTAGTTGGACACAGGGATAGAAGGCAGGAACAGGACAGTGCTCTCTGTTGTCAGACATCTTAAATAATACTGATCTGCTAGACAATTAAAGATGTACATATGCAGATTCATATGTAGTAATAGTAGTAATAGTATTAAGTGGTTGATGAAACCCTCAAATATGGACCAGGAATACATATGGTTATGGGACCACTCTACCACTGCTGCTTAGTGGCATCAAAGGGAAGGTTGATGCAGAAGACAGGCAACTTTGTGAATGTGATAACGCCAAAAGTATTTGTTGGATCGCTTTATAAAAACATTCGTTGATGAGACACTGGATGTCGTGAACACAGAAACTCAATAAGTATTCCGTGGACCTTTTTTTAATCTTCCCAAGAACATTGTATGAGTAGTGATCGCAGACATATTTCAATTTGAAACTAATTCCACCAACATTGAAGCCTAGTGCTTTGCTGTCACCAAGTTTTAATTTAGTCTCAAAGAGCAGGAGAGTGTATTAGAGGGTTAGGGATGCAGGTTCGGGGTGTGGGAGGAGTAGGGATAACATGTAAGTTGTATGCTGTTGTTCCAACAGCACCCAGCTATCATTCTTATTAGTTTTTATGTTGTCTTTGAATGGATGCACCTGTACTGCAAATACAAATTTCTTAAACACATGGGTGTACCTGGCCAGTAAAGTGCACTCTGATTCCTATACTCACTGGCCCTTATTGATTTCATGATCCACTCTCTTTTACAGTCATTAGTCTTCCTTAACAGAGCTGTACAAAAGCCAGGCCCACATAGAGCGTGTACAGAAATACAGAAATCTTAAAGGTCTCAAAGGTAACGTGGGGCCAAAACTGTGGGTCAGAACTGTGGGGCACATACTGTTATATAAGGACCCAGGTTATACAGGGACCCTGACCCTGATGCTCCCCACCACCAGCACCATCGCCATGTTCCTACATAGGTTTGGTTACCCAGATGTTTGGTCTCACTAAACTGCATCAACCATCACACGCTACTCACAGCATGTACTTGCTGCAGGTAGGAGTCCACACACGTGTTCCCACTTCATGTATGAATGTATAACTTATATGTAGGTAGCCAACGTGCACTCATTCCTATTGGCAGGCACATGGCTTTAAGTTTTTCTGCTTCTATGATGACATACCGATTTAGCAAAGGATAAATAACTCAAACATGGGTGTCAGTTTCTAAAACATTTTATTCAAAAACATCTATACTCGTCTTATTTGTGACTTTGCTCATTGAGCTTGTATTCCGCTGTTGCAGGTTTTGGGTCCTGAACAAGTTACTGAGCTACCTAAGCTGTGCAGTTTTGGTCACAATCCAGAAAAAAGATGTATCACATCATTCTTTCCAATAGCAAGCAATGTAAGTTGACAAAAATTCTATATAATCTATACCAAGCGTATGCTGGATGCAACTGTCAACATAATTTTTGTCCCAAATCTCTGATAGACTAATTTATGTTACGGCAACAAAGATAACAACTTGCTGTTTGACCTATGTCAAATTAATGTGATGTCAAATTGATGTCAAATTCTGTTTTAGAAATTAGAAAAAAAGCAATAAATCTATGGATGCGTCCTCACATATAGCATTACAGTATACTGGGGCTCAAAAAAATTAATTTAAACTTGCAACACATTGTACAGAAGGCTATCTGTTGTGTATGCTGTTGTCCAATAGGCGGATGTGCATGATTGAAAACTCCACACTAGGCAAGAACGTAACACTCGATATACAGCCCTGGAAAAAAATTAAGAGCCCACGGCACTATTTTGTGTTTGACTCATTTCTCAGTTGAAAACTGCGTCGTGGGTCTTCTCTGTTTCTCTGTAATTAAGGGCTTTTTCCTTGCTTTACGGGACCTCAGTCCTGCCCCTAGGAGCCTGATACTAACCGTCCTAGCAGTGCACGTCACACCACTTAATGTTTCCCATTCCTAATGAAGGTCATGCTATGTCACAATGTAACATATGGGTTAAATGCAGAGGACATATTTTGTTGTTGTGTGCATTGGTGTGGTGACAATTAATCACTTGACTGTACTGGCTGCTTACATATGGGAAAGTGTGCGTTCTTCATGCCAAAGATACAAATTCTCAATTTCTGTTCAGCAAAATATGTCCTGAATGCCATGTCCTATTAAAATGCCCATGTTACTGAGTGGGGGAGGTAGGGGCGGTCCCTTACCACCTTGTTAGTCAATGCTGCTCACTGCTAAACCAACAGCACAGCCATGTGATTGGTGACCCTCTTTGCCCTCTCTATGTCCAGCTGGTTCCAAATCTTCTAACGAGCCCCTAACATGGGGGCGGACACCTGACAGCCGGCAGCGCTAAGTGCATGACATTGGCTTTCTATTGAGTTTTATACAACATCATACAGAGTTTTATTATTTTTCTTAGTAAACGACGATTGTTTCAATCTCATCTTTGTGCTTGACAGCCGGAGTAATAGGTTTCTAACACATCCCTGGAGATGATACGTGTCCTACTTGTTTATTACGCCCTTTTCGTTTCACCAGAAGCCAGTCCTCGAGTCACGTGTCCTACTTGTTTATTACGCCCTTTTCGTTTCACCAGAAGCCAGCCCTCGAGTCACGTGTCCTACTTGTTTATTACGCCCTTTTCATTTCACCAGAAGCCAGCCCTCGAGTCACGTGTCCTACTTGTTTATTACGCCCTTTTCGTTTCACCAAAAGCCGGCCCTCGAGTCACGTGTCCTACTTGTTTATTACGCCCTTTTCGTTTCACCAAAAGCCAGCCCTCGAGTCACGTATCCTACTTGTTTATTACGCCCTTTTCGTTTCACCAGAAGCCAGCCCTCGAGTCACGTGTCCTACATGCCGTGACATTTTTGCAGCAGTGGAGGAGGAAACCTTGAAAAAAGATTTTAAAATTCTCAATAGTGATAAATCATCGCTAACAATGTGTCAAAATACAATGCTCATAGGCCAATGATAACTTTGTAATAAAAAAATAAACAAAACGTCATGGCTGACTGTTCAAAACAGAACAGAAAGTGTTATTTCCCAGTTGCTTATGCCCAAAGTAAATGGAAAAGACCTATTTTCTCTTCAAAACTTGTTAGCTTTTGTGACGTGACCTGGGTAATGACATTTTCAAATTGCCCCATTTTTCAGAACATTCCAGGTAGATTCCGTGCTATGGAGCCCCTAAAGGGACATGGGCAAACAAAAACAAAAAGCACTGAGTAGCTGAGAGCTTATAAGAAATTTCAAGAACCTTTTTGAATGTTCTAGAACAGGGAGCAGAGCAAGGGAAAAACAACATGCAGTAACGTATGCAATGGCAGCACACACTTAAATAAACACAGACAACCGGGCTAATGAGTGGGCAGGTGTGGAACATAAAACAATTATCCAATCCGCAACAGCAACTGGTGGAAACACCAAAACTAGAAAACAGTAACCGCACACTAGGGTATACAACACTAGGATAATTAACAAGGAACAAAAGTACAAGCAGAACCAAAAGTGACACAAGCAGGGCAACGTTTTGCCAGGGAAACAAAAATAAAAACAAGTACTAGGGAAACAGAAAACCAAAAAAAGCAAACAAACAAACCCACAACTCAACACACATTAAGTTATACAATGGCCTGGGAAACAGGGAAAACACACACTAGGTACTGAAGGGCTATGAGATGGAGAGGGGAAAAGCTGGATAACCAGTGACACCTGCTGGCCAAGCGAAGAACAGACACAAAGGGCAGGGCACTGACCCTGAGAAGTTCCAGCAATCGTACTGAACACATTATTTGAAATTCTCAGATATGTCATCAAGAAGTTGCAAGCATTCTCCAGACGCATTCTACTATGTATGTGGGCAATTTATCAAGACGAGTGAAATAGTACCCTGTGATAGCATCTGCTAAAATGTGTGAAGCCTACAAGGCATATTTCGATATACCTGTTGGGGATCAAGACAAACCCTGCACTACAGTCTAAAATCTTTAACAACTACTCACTTCTAAACAATTTTGTTCATTTTTTGTATAAGTTTAGTCTAATACAAGTAAATCATGATTCCTGTGTCGTTTTATTCAGATCTTTTTCAGACCTTATTCAGACATTTCTGAATTGTCTCTTCAAAATCAGTGTCGACCTGCCTAGATGATGTCAAGAACAACTAAACTGCGTAATAAAACAGTCATTAAACCACTTCAAAGACTGGAAAAAATACCACAGTTTAATGTGCACTTCAGTTCAGAGCTTTTTTGCTTGATTACTACATTTCGAAGAATCACTGCATTATATATTAGCTTTCAGAAACATCCATCCATATTCCAAATGTTTCAAAAATAAATTCCGGGGAAAAATACAAATCTAAACGGATTAAGTGTATGACAGCTGCTTTTTAAGGGTGTTGTGTTCACCGCTAGATGGCAGCAGTTAAAAGAATGAGAGACCGAAGCTCGACATTGGTCAGAACTACAGCGGTGAAGACGCTTTTTCGTGACACAAGTACCGCTTTTACAATAAACGTCTGGAATATAATTTAGTGAATTAATGATGTATTCTGCAACAAACACAACAATAAAAACTCAAAATTCACAATATATTTATTTTTACTTTCCATTAATGATTCGTTTCACATGGTAATGGTCCAGTAATCATATACACACACATATATATATACACCTTTGTATATATACAAATCTTAAATACATTTTTATTTTTTTTCTCAATTTCTAAATTTCTGTCTTATACATATTTAGCAATGTGGGCTCTGAGGCTAATGCACGTATATGTTCTGTTTCATCTTCAGGGTCAGACATACAGATGATTTGTCTGCAGAATTATGGGAAATATCCATCATCGTAGGGACAGGGTAAATCCACAAGGCTGGTCAGTGGGAAAGCCGAGGCAACTTGGGGAACAGTACGTGTGTCAACTATTATTTTTTCAGGGTCAGATTGGGACAGAAAAGCATAAATACACCCCCGTATTTGGCCATAAATGAGGCCCTGGTTTTGGTAACTGTCAAAAGAAAAAAACATACCAATATACAGAAAAGACCCGGGATCGCTGACCCCAACAGAACACATTGCTACAGCCACCTGGGCGAGGCAGCTGGGACCCCCCCCCCTGGCCCCCCCCACAGAGTAAACAACACTTGGTCACATGTACAGGATCACGGTGAAATAGAAGTATGGCTAGCCCCACATGTGTGTGCATGTCAGAAAAAGCACGGCAGCGTTACCATTTAGCCATTTGGGAGCCTCTGTGTTCACCCAAGCAAATATGCGTGGGAGACAGACCTTCAGACGACTCTATCAGGGGGCAGGGAGGTGCTCCAGGTCACAGTGAATATCCCACGTCACTGTGCGGTCACTGTGGAGGAACAGGTAAGAACAAAAGGCGCACTCCTGCAATACATGGAAAAATCTGCGAAAATCACCTGAAAGTCATGTTTCTGGAAGCACTCAGGACGGCAGGAATAAGGAAACAGCAGGACCTTCACAAACACATGCACATAAATTTACTAAATACTAAATCCAACGTAATACCAATCAGTTGCTCATTACCATTGGCTTGTCCATGTAAATGTAATTCTTCACAGATGAAGAATTACATTATTTATGACCAGATCTCCATGCCTCAATTAATAAAAGAGCAACTACATCTGTTACAGATCTGGGGGATGTTCCTGGCAGCCTGAAGTCCAATTAGGGTTAGGCATCTCCGTCCAGTTAAGCTCTCCCATCCAATTCGTACCACCATGGGAGTGGCGGTGTCCTATGCTTCCTCAAACATGGGATTGTTTCACAAAGTATAATCCTATGAATTAAAAACCAGCCAAAGCCAGTAGAATAAGTGCTCTGGTTCTGATATTATGCCCATTCTCAGTGAAATCTGTGTCCTGTGATGAATTTCTGCACGAAAAATTAGTTGAAAGTTGGTGTTGAAAGGATCAGTGCAATATGACATCACTTCTGTGACCTCTATGCTTGAAATGAAACATTATTTAGTATTGAGACAATCGTTTAATTAATGTACACCAGACTTGAAATTCTTCCTGGCATTCTCAAAGATACACGTATTTAGCAGGCATGTCTGTCAAAGCAAAATACCTATTTTGAGAAAGTGGGACCAGCCAGTTCTTGGAGCCAATGGGGGTTAAGGGCCTTGCTCAAGGGCCCAGTGATAAAACTGCTCCACTGACCGACCCAGGGGTTTGAACTAGCAGGAACTCCATCCACATTCACTGAGCCACACACCACCCCACTTGTCCGGTTTTGGTTACTCTGACTTACTCTGCAGGACTGGCTTACTCCGCAGACCGGCACTGCCATCTGTGCAGGGGCACTGGTATTGCTACACTGTAGGGTCCCCCACTGGTGCACTGACGCAACTTCTATTGCAGGTAATAAATTGGTTCTTTAGGTCTTTTTTGGTTCTTTAGGTCTCCACATGCAAGTAAGAAGCAGACGCAACATTGATGTCTGCACGGGCAGGACTGGGTGGAGTGACAGCTGACCGCACCATGTGGAGTGCGACACGGCGACATCCAAATCTCAGCCATGCATCCATTAGCATAGCAAATTCACATTCGCAATCATTACACTTTAATGGCAAACAGATTAGCTTCAGATACCCACTCATTAAATCATTTTTAAAATGCTTTTTAAGGGGGAAGACGGCTTTATTTTGACAGATTATTTTTCATAGGCCTGTAGATGATAATGCATTCATAATTAGAATTTTATTAAGTCAGAATGTGTAAGGCAGGCTGTCTGTCTCACTGTGTTATGTGGTGTCCTATGCAATATTTATGAAGGAGTCACATTTTAAGTTCATACATAAAAAAAAAAGAAAAATCCTAAATGGAAAAAAAAATGCTTCTCCTGAATTTCTTTCTATAATACAAAAAGCGTTTGTACCATAAAATTCTGAAAAATAAGTCCTGTTTGTTAAAACTGTTTATTGGTGTTCATTTGTACCGAAAAACAAATGCTTTCCCACTGAGTTTCGTTCTAAACGCTTCACAATGGCTGCATGTCACAGAATTTGCAGCAACACAGAATGATTCACAGCTTCTGTGGAGGCTTGGGGAGGAGCAGCTTGGGGATATGGGGCTACCTGAAGGTAGCTTGTCTTGTAGGGCATATCTCTTCATGTTGAAGGGATTTACACTTCAAAGAACATCTCATTAAGCTTTGGCTGAGCCACAAATTAATTGTTACATCCCACAAAATCAGTTTCTCATGTCTCTGGGGAGAATTTTACGGGGACTTAAAAGTGAAGAGGAACGATTTACCTGCAGGAGTACAAACTGCTTGGCCGGCGTTCGTGTTCCCCTGTTCTCCGCGGCAAAGTGCACGTGCAGATAACGTGCCCTGCCTGGAAATGAGGCATCCGAGCTACATTGGGATTGTAGACACATCACCTTTCCACCTTTGCAGACCAAGTCCAGCAGTGACTGTGCAACCAAAATGTGTTCTTGTAAATGCAATAATCCTCAAGCTCAAAACATTAACATTACACTGACACATTTTAACTGAAAAGAGTTCTGTAATCCTGGTTTATGTTTAACCCAAATCTACATGTAACCCAAATCTATGCCTAATCCAGCCCTACATGTAACCTCTGTTTGTAATGCAGTTCTACTGAATGTGTTTTTCCAGTTTACATGAACTCTGCTCTACATCACTGGGACTCTGACTCCTACCAAACTCTATGTGTAACCCAGCTGTAAATGTAACCCAGCTCTATGTATAACTCAGTTCTATGTGCGACCCTGTTCTATGTGTATCATAGCTCTGCGTCTAATGCACCTCATTGTTATAACCCAGCTCTGTGCATCACTG
>JAODKN010000046.1:6178908-6202854 GCA_026774425.1 Petrocephalus zakoni
TCAATTGGTCTATTTAAATTTTTTTTTTTGTTTTTTTTTGGGCTCCTGGCTTGTAATTTTTAAATTAAAATTTGCATTTTTTAAATTCAATCTGGTTTTTTTTTTATTTTTCCCCCCCCCCCCCCCCCCATCACTGTTTAATCGCGCCATCTGATTGTGTTTCTGCGAGCAGAGAGATCTGAGCCACAGGCTCGCCGGTTCTGCTCAGAAGGCATGTGTGGTCCAGTTTTATTGCTTCTCTCTCCCTGGCGCTGTTGTGTCAGCGGATCTAGCGCATCTCCCCGAGAAACTTCCGGAAGCATGGGGTGGGTCTTACCGGATTTAGAATTTAACCCTGTATGGGTCGACTTCAGCAGGCATTTCCGATCGAGAGGATTCACAAAATCTGGGGTGAGCGCTGTGGGGAATTGACAAAATGCCTCTGGGTTCCATTCATTAAAACTCTCCTCTGCACACCAAGGCCCAGCTAATTATTATTGTTGTTGTTTTTTAAAGCCCCTTCGTGTATAGAAGCAACCATTGTGACGAGAATGCATTTTAAAAGGCAGTGCTGGTCACTTTTAAAATGATGATTGAGTCCTTTTTTCATGAAACGGGCTTGTAATCGGCTTTGGTTTTGTCAGTGAGGAGAGCGGAGGCCGCGCGTGACGTTAGACCCAGTGGCTGGCCCCGGCGGGCTGGACGGCGGGTCAGGAAGGGCTAGTGGAAGCAGATCACAGACAGGCTTCTGGAGGCGCACTCGTCGGATCCCCTCAACGGCCGACTGCTTGACTTGTCGAGATTTGGCGCGGACCGTGACGGCACGACTCGTCATCTCATCTGAAGTTTTGGCTCGACGCACTGGGAGAACCTTTCCCCATGGCCTGCAGCGTTCCCGCTTACCCGCTGATTACTTGCGGGGCCCTTGGGTGGCGACCAATGACGAGGGCTGTCACACAGGGGCCAGGTGCCCGCCAAGAAAGTCACGTTTTGCTGGTTCGGCAACATCCGCAGCATGAGTCCGAGTCCATGTGTCTTTTCCGGAAAACCTCTATTCTTCCTTCAATAAAAAAAAACACAAAGGCATCCAAAATGATATACAATACTTTCCACTGAATGGAAGCTTAATTCTATGTATTTCACACCTAATTTGGCCTACATTATAAATAATAAAAAATAGTAATAAATGCCATAGACACTTGATGTTACTGGAATACAAAGGCTTTTTGCTTTGTCCCATGTTGTTTTGTCAGCAGCCGAGCTGGGGGGGGACATGGCGACGCCGTCCCTTTCTCTAGTCTTTTCTTACTCTTGCATCTCACTTGCATCACTTGCAATTTAACGGCGGGCATCTGCATGCATGCAGAGCAGCTGACCAGATAATTGCATCAGTACACGCATGGCTCCGAGAGCATGTCCGTGCCCACGCCGGGGGGGGGGGGGCAGGTGAAAGCCCTGATAAGAAACACTTAGCATTAATATTGCATGGCGTTTTGGTTGAGGGGTAATTCATAATTCATTTAAGATGTTTAACTCTTTTGAGGAATTGTGTCCATGGTGTGCCGTTGCGTGTCAGCCCTCTGCATCAATCCCGCCCAGACGCCAAACACTGTAGACGATGATTGTTTTTGACACCTTTTTTTGCATTGCGAGAATGTGCCCTCTATTGTGCACAAATGCTGCAGTGCTGTTTGTATTATCAGAATTATCCCGTTCCCATGGAAATAACTAAAAGCAGTTCGATGTGAAACACCATAAACCACATTTTTGGTGAATGGCTAAGGCAGTTTTAGCATGTGCTGGGCTCACCTACAACACTGAGTTAGATGGGAATATGCCCCGGGTCCCCTGTGCCCTTGCTAAGGTGTGAAGTCCAATAGAACCCTTCACCAGATTGGGAAACAAAGCTATCTGTCATAGTCAACATATGGATATTTGCTGCTTTATAATTGCAAATCTGTGTCCCCCTGCCAGGACTATTGACATAAAATTCTTTAGAATCATTAACTGCACAAACAGACTGTCACTGTTGCTGTCCTCGCATCCTACATGTGTACACATGTACACATACAAACACACACACTAGGCAGAGGTCCATGCTCCAACAAAATCATAGCTCCCTGGATATTCTGTTTTTCTCACCGGTTCCCCACATTCCATCTCTCTGTTCCAGCTTACGTGCCTGAGGACGAGCTCAAGGCAGCCAAGATCGATGACGAGCACCTGCAGGACGACGGCCTGTCCCTAGACGGCCAGGATGGCGAGTTCCTCTGCAATGAGGAAGAGGAGAGCAAGGAGCAGCCCAGCTACCAGAACTCCCCCCTCAGCAACACCACCAACCCGGATGCGGGGTACGGCTCGCCGCTCAGCGACACCAGCGATCAGCTGGCAGACTTCAGAAGCACCTCCTCCAAGGAGGGTCAGGACAAGGAAGATGCCGGGGGTATGGACAGTGACCTCTCGCTGCAGGATAGCCTCGCGCAAATGAAAGCCGTCTATGCAAACCTGATCTCAGACAGTACCTGGTCCAGCATCACCATGGACATAATGAAAAACAAGCAGGCCGCTGGGAGCGGGGGAGGGGCTGCGGGCACCCGTAACGGGAGCAGCAACTTTGTCAACAGCCTCGTCGAGAGGAGCACTACCAGTGCCAGCAGCAGCAACAGCTCCACCACCAATACCAACACCAACACAAGCACCTCCACCTCCACCAGCAGCAGCAGCAGCGTCGGGGGCAACGGCAGTGCAAGCAATGGTGCGGGCGTGGCCTATGACTGGCACCAGGCGGCTCTGGCCAAAACCCTGCAGCATACCCCTTACCATCTTCTCCCTGAGCCCAGCCTCTTCAGTACCGTGCAGCTCTACCGGCAAAATAACAAGCTGTATGGCCCAGTGTTCACTGGGGCCAGCAAGTTTCGCTGCAAGGACTGCAGTGCGGCTTACGACACACTTGTGGGCCTCACCGTCCACATGAACGAGACCGGCCACTACCGAGACGACAACAAGGACAAGGAGGATGACCATGGCAAAAAGTGGTCCAAGCCCAGGAAGCGCTCGCTGATGGAGATGGAGGGCAAGGAGGATGCTCAGAAGGTGCTCAAGTGCATGTACTGCGGCCACTCGTTTGAGTCTCTGCAAGACCTGAGCGTCCACATGATCAAAACGAAACACTACCAGAAAGTGCCTCTCAAAGAACCCATGCCAGCGCTGGCCTCGAAGCTGGTTCCCTCTACCAAAAAGCGAGCCTTTCAGGAATTGGTTTCCCCCTGCTCCCCGGAATCTATCAGCAGCACACCAGGAGTCCCATTAGGTGAGTCTACAAAAGACCCCAAGGTGGCAAACCCATACGTTACTGCTAATAATCGCTATGGCTACCAGAACGGGGCAAGTTACACCTGGCAGTTTGAGGCACGTAAGGCACAGATACTGAAGTGCATGGAGTGTGGAAGCTCACATGACACCCTGCAGCAGCTGACTGCTCATATGATGGTCACGGGACATTTTCTCAAAGTGACTAACTCTGCTTCAAAGAAGGGAAAGCAGCTGGTTTTTGACCCGGTGGTAGAGGAAAAGATACAGTCCATCCCTCTGCCACCCACTACGACCAGGCTGCCCATCTCTAGCATCAAGTGCCAGCCAGATTCTCCCATACACTCTGGTTCTGAGGACAAGAAGGAAGCAGAGGAAGAGAAAATGGAAGTAAGTATACCTGAAAAGGTGATCAAAGAAGAAAAAGAGGACCCTAGCGAGAAGACTGAGACAAACCCTTCTTATAAGTACCTCAGAGAGGAGGATTTGGAAGAGACCCCCAAAGGAGGAATTGATATACTGAAGTCCCTTGAAAACACAGTGTCGAGTGCAATCAGCAAGGCCCAGACTGGCACGCCTACTTGGGGCGGATATCCCAGCATCCATGCGGCTTATCAGCTCCAGGGGTCTATGAAATCCTCCCTGCCGGTCGTGCAGAGTGTCCAGGTGCAGCCCTCCTTCAACAGCAGCATGAAATCTCTCTCTTCTGACCTGAGTGCCGCCATCCACACCCCTGACAGTCCTTCCCCTCCACCCCACCACAGAAGCAACGTCTCAGCTATGGAGGAGTTGGTTGAAAAGGTCACAGGGAAAATCTCGGTGAAGAAGGAAGACAAGACCTCTGAAAAATGTAAGCCTGCAAAGTCTCCTTTGCCAATGGTGAAAGAGAAGAAGGAGTTGCCCAAGCCTGATGACCTCAGCGTCAAGCCGACCAAAAATGGCAGTGCTAACGTTGAACTGGAGCCCGTCAGCAAGCGAGAGCCCAGGGATAGCCCAGCTGATAATGTTTTGAAGAATGGCATTGATGGACTCAAATCACCGGTAAGCAATGGTTGTAACAGCTTGGGGATCATCACAGACCATTCACCAGAACAGCCTTTTGTTAACCCTCTCAGCGCCTTGCAGTCCATAATGAACACTCACTTAGGCAAGGCGTTAAAACCTGTCAGCCCCCTGTTAGACCCCCTGGCAATGTTGTACAAGATCAGTAACAGCATGACGGAAAAGCCAGTCTATAATCCAACTCAGGTTAAGCCAATGGAATCCATTAACAGATATTATTATGAGAATGATGAGCAGCCCATGGACTTGACCAAATCCAAAAGCAGCAACAGTACAACTAACAATAGCTCCTCCACAGCGCCCACCAACAACAGCAGCAATAGCAACCATGGCAGCAGCAGTAGGCCCATTCTTTCAAGTGTGTCCGAGTCCGTTTCATCACCTTTGAGGGAGAATGCTCTGATGGACATCTCTGATATGGTGAAGAACCTCACTGGCCGCCTGACGCCAAAGTCATCCACCCCCTCCTCTGTCTCTGAGAGGTCAGACGCTGAAGGCAGCACCTTTGAGGATGGTCTAGACGAGCTGTCCCCTGTCCAGAAGAGGAAAGGCAGACAGTCGAACTGGAACCCCCAGCACCTCCTCATCCTGCAAGCCCAATTCGCTTCCAGCCTTAGGGAGACTCCAGAGGGCAAGTTCATCATGACTGACCTGGGACCCCAGGAGAGGGTGCACATCTGCAAGTTCACAGGCCTATCCATGACAACTATTTCTCATTGGCTGGCTAATGTAAAGTACCAGCTGAGGCGGACAGGTGGGACCAAGTTCCTGAAGAACATTGATTCCGGTCAGCCGGTGTTCCTGTGTAACGACTGTGCGTCGCAGTTCAGAACTCCCTCCACCTACATTAACCACTTAGAATCACATTTAGGGTTCAGCCTGAAGGACCTTTCCAAACTGTCCATAGACCTCATTAGGGAGCAGCAGGTGGTTTCTAAAGTCATAAGCGACAAGTCCTTCGGAGTCCTTGGCCTGACCGAGGATGACACTGGCTCCATATTCCAGTGTAAGCTGTGCAATCGCACTTTTGTCAGCAAGCACGCAGTCAAACTGCACCTCAGCAAAACCCACGGCAAGTCCCCGGAGGACCACGTGATCTATGTCACTGAACTAGAAAAGCTGGAGAAGCTCTAAGAACTGGGGTGGAGTGGCTGCATATGACTGATTGAATCGTTGCACTAAATCACAGTACTGCACTGGGCCCGAGCTGAGCCTCTGAAATCAGTCTTACTTTGGTTGTGAAACTGCCTAACTGGACCACACTTCCTCTTCCGCGCGCTTTCGTTTCATTCTCCTTTGATTTCTAACACTTATTTTGTAATGTATTTATATGACGTTTTGTCCAAATCGTGCATGTAACTTGTGAGTTTCACACTCGCTTTTCTTTTTTCGTGCTCTTCAAAAATAATGGTTTCCGCGGCAAACACAGAGCGATGTGTAAAATAAGTGATGTGAAGACTGAAATGAGCTGTACACACAAAAAGCTTGGTTGAGCCTTTTTCATGAAGACTGAAGTAGCATTTCTGCACTTTAAGAAGTGTAATGTTTTATTTTGTAAAAAGCCTTTGTTTCTTGCGAATCGCTTCAATTCGAATGATCGCTTGTAATGATTATTGTTAATTTTAGGTTCAAACTTGACTGAATTTGTTGGTATTCTGTTACATTTCAATTCCATTCAGTTTTAAAAATGAACTTTTATGTGTAGTATATAATGAAAAACAGTGTAGAAAGAAAAGGGTAATATGCATTTCGGCTCAGTACAGCGACTTCACGAAGGACTAGTATGCAAGTTTTGTTTTTAATATATACAATGCCATTTAATTTCACTGTAAATTATCCCTTTATAGTAATTTGCAAATATATGCTTTGGTACACATTTATCTTTCTATAGTGTGCTGCTTCAGTTTCAACCTGTAAAATTAAAATTGAGAATCGTTATTATATACATAAATATATATAAATATATGAATATATAAATGATCAACCGCATTGTCTAAAAGTACATCTGACATAACTTGCCATTTGCAACAGCTCAGCACCCTTTGTACTGTGTGTATTCCTTACCTTTTATATTGTCATTTTATATATAGAAAAGAAAACAAACAATGTATATAAATATATACTATAGAGCCACAAGATGTCCTTTTTGTTTCCAGTAAAAAGTAGGTCTTCAAGCCTGGTTTACAGAAATGCATTTAAATATGCGTGCATCTGTTTTGATGCATGATTCTGTGTGGGGGGGTTGGGGGAGGCAATGCACAATGGATTATACATTTCAATGTTTTATGATTAATATTGTAAGAAAAAAAAAAACATTGGCTCGCTCAAACCTTTTTTTTTTTTCCCCTTTTTCCTAATTGTAAAATAAATCGTAAAGCAATTGTTGATTAATCCTGCTTGTTTTCTCTCATGGGTTCTTTCACAGGCGTTTCAAATAAAGTGATGTATGATAGGCCTCTACTGAGGTCATAGGAGTAGTACTACAAGTCCCACAATGCTCTGTGCTTATGACTCATCGGGATTCTAGAGGCTATTGGTTCTGAGCCATCAGGTGATAGGGAAGATCAGGTGTGATGAGGTAAGTTTTGAAAAAGTAGAAAGAGCTACTGTAAGCCGTATGGCATTTCTGAATGTCAGTATGTATCTCTTGCACGTGGGTTAGGAGAAGGCTCCTTAGGCCTGACTCCTGGAGAGAGCTGTGCCAGCAGCAGAATGCTTTTAAAATATACGGACATCGTCACATCAGACCGACCCCTGTGGCTCCGTTCACACATTATAGAATCTGCCTGATGCTTCTCATTTCATTTTCAGGACTTGGTTACAATGGTTTAATCAGAGGTTCTGTAGATCAAAAAAAGGTTTTCCATGCTAATTAACATTATTATATATAATGATGTGTGGCGTGCTCCCGATCATTTCTCACAGATACATAAATAACTTAAATGCTGCACCCTAGGCTAATAATTGATAATTCAAGACAAATACGTTTTGGTAACTTTCATCAAATGTGTGTTCATATGCCGGACTTTTCCTCTAAATTCTACATCCATCCATCTTTCATAACCACTTCTCCCTGGGAGAACCTGGCAGGAGGCCCCCATGGACGAGACGCCACTCGGTCACAGGGCAATCGCACACCCATTCAGCTAAATGATTTCTCGACTCTGGCTGTCTGTGTGCATTTTCACAGAGACCCCTTTTTTAGGTGTGCCTCGTGCTGTCGGGCAAACAAATAAAATGGCTTCCATCAAATAAAAAATAAAAAACAACAACAACATTATACATCCAGAAGATGAGGAGAAGTTGAGATGAACACAGCCTGCTGAGCCTGCCCGATAGTCTGCCTGTGCTTTGTGGAGGATCTCCATGCAGTTCCTACATCTTCTGTGGTGGTGACAGTAAGCAGGACAAATGTCACAATGTCAGTGTCGGTAGCATGAAAACAGACCCTGAACAACACAGATTAAGCAGATTTGCATAGTTTCTGGAGCACATTAAAACACACACACAGAGTCTGGGATTCTGGGGCTTTTTGTGAGCTATGTTTTGGTAAATAATCATTCTTTTTGTAAGATGATGCCTCAGATTTGATGTACTTTGAAGCGACTGTTGACACCCTGTGTTTTGCGGGCTTGTTTGCCTGTATAGTCACCATATTCCTTGACTAATAATCTTAAAACCTCAGAGAATCTCTTTCTAGGAGTTGTGCACATAATCTGCTTACGCGTATGCTTCTTTTTTAATAAGAAGGTCTGATCTTGTGCGCAAAGCCTAACAGTAATGCATATTTACTGCTAACTTATCCATTTTAGAGAGCAGAACATTCTTGGCATACAAATTATTAGTTTTTTTTTTTTCGTATTTAGTATCTTAAAATGAAGCAAATATTTTCACCACACACAATTGTGGTTATATATGCAAATCATAAGGGGTGTCCCGTATCACTTGAGAATAAATAAGACAGAATACCAAAACATTACATGGCACTGAATTACACCCATCCATTCATCCATCTATGGACACCTGCGTAAGGTATTTAAAGACATCGAATGCTGTCACACAATGGATGTAAAAATGAGCCGTCCTACAAACATAAATAAAATGCATTAAGTCAGGTCCTGGGAGGGGCGGGGCCTAACCATTTAAGGTGTGTCGTGAAATCCATCCTCTGGTGGCAGATCGAGTGACGGCGAGAAGCCGGGCAGGTTCCAGAGCTGTTTGTGCCGTGGAAGGCGACTCGCCCAGGAGCACGGCGGGGACAGCATGTGTCTCCATGGGAGCGCATCAGGAAGGAGGGCTTAATGTCCCAAGCATCGAAACAGCGTTACAGACACAGAAGAAGGGAAGCGCCCGGCCACTGCAAGCAGGTTAATGAGACTGGGATCTCCACTGAGAATGTTCCGGAAACGACATCTGTACGAGCGACAGCCTGTATGGGGCACAGAAGTGCCTAAATGGCCTGATTTGTTCCCTTCCTCTCTAACAGTGTGCCGTTTTCTGCAGAGTCATGCCTTTTTCCCCTGCAGTCACCTTAGATGATAATGCACTTTGTGGAAACTCACAGCTCACTAAAACTCTACAAAGTTACCGCTAAGATGCCTTATATTGCTTGGATTTGTGTAAGCATCAGAAATACCTGCTCACCGCTGTTACCTGGGCACCCATGTGATGAGACAGCCACAGCTGCCTATTAAATCTTCCTTGTTCCCGACATTTGGACTGTTAGAACTCGCACAAGCTGCGGGGTTCCTCAGAGGGTTTAATAAAGCAAATGTGTGTGTTCTGTGTGTCTCTGCGATACCAGCCAAAGGATTCCATCTCTAAAAATATCAAAACTCTACATCGACAGATTCAATGGATTTGATCACTAATCTCTGATTCTGATGAAAACTATGTAAGAATGGTGTCTTCATGCCGTTTGCTGTATAATTCATAACGTCCGACACGCGGAAATTCCGAGCCTGTCTTACTAAGATGTTTTTGTCGTTAGTTGCCTGCAAATTGAAAACAATGAGCCCAAAATAAATTTAAATAACTTGCTTTTCATTATCACATTCACAATGAATAAGAAGAGGCACGACATAATCGACAAAACAGTTACGCAATCAAATTCTGCCAGCGCGTCGTAAGTCTTTGTGAGAATAGACTTTGTGGAAGAAATTATGTACTGGTGTGTCTTTTGGGTCATAATACACAGCACCATGGGCTAATATGATAAATACAACCATCAGAGGGCCTTAACAATAAGAAAGTTGCTATTACGTAGCTCTGAATAACTGAAGGGGCCGAGGATCATTCTGAATCCGCACCCCCCGCCGACAGCCATTTGTCATTATTAAATGACGTGGCGGTACAGCGATTAATAGAGAAGGGCACCGTTGATATGCTAATGAGCCGAGTCTGCTCTGACCCCCCGCTGTTGCTGGGAAATAAGTGACTGTTGTCACTTGTGATTAAAACCCGGAGAAATCCCTGTGTGAGTTTCCAGGTGGATTCACCGGCATGTCAGAATGGGCGTTCCCTTTCATTGTCAAAATTCAAGATTTATTTGTCACATGCATTGTTATACAGATACGACTTGTGGTCACAAACAGCACTCCACAGTGCCCATCAGTGTATCTACTGGTTAGTGAATCACGGTGGTAATTTGCGGTCAAGACTGGGGCTGATCGGGCTGAAATTTCCAGTAGGTTAAGCTCATACGCCGAGGCTAATCTCTGGCACTGCGCATCCGGCCTGCTGCTCAGAGGCCCATCTGTGACTGCCAGCCCCTAAGCGACCTCAGCTTCAACCTGCAACCTGCTTCCTCTGCGTCTCACAAATGTTCCTCTGATATCTGATGGACAGGCACGTTACGCTTTGAGTCTTACTCTGCTGTCAATAAAAGGGTCAGGAGTCCGCAGGAAATAGGAAAAAAAAAAAAAATAATAATAATAAAAAAACAAACAAACTCAGATGCATACCTTAAACTCAAGACGAGAAAGTGTTTGATTTGGGATCCTACTGACGCTGTGATGTTTGGAGGAACTCTTGAATGATATTGCGTTACGGTCAAACTCAGCAATGTTTTAGATTGAATGCCTCAGTTTGAAGCTCCTGAAAAATTGAGACATGAAAAAAAATATCATTCTTTAGGGAAAAAATGATAGCTGACAACGAAAGTGATGAATTGCAACGTTTTAATCTTGGCGTGGCTTATACTGCTGATGTTTGTTGTTTCACATACAGCCTACAGGTATAAAATGACAGGAGAGTATCCACGTCTTACTGTCATCATTCAGGAAATAAACTGTAGAAAGGGTCTCGATTTGAGAACTTTTAATGTGCTTTTAGATATATACATATATTTTCTCCTTTGTATGTTCAAATTTCAGCAGATCCCATGGACCCTAGCATCACTGACAGTGGGGCGAGATTTTCCTATAACAAGGAGTAAGAAAATCATTTAATGCCATCTAGTTTATAAACTCCTACCATCCCGCCACAAGCGGTTACTGGTTCAAGGTTGGGAACACTTTGTGTTCAGGAATGACTGATTGAATTTTACTGGGCCGGAATTATGTTTGCAGAATCCTGTAATTGGAAAAGGGACCGGAGAGTAAGGCTGCGGGCATTCTGGGAATTCCCACCACTGTTGTCTTAAATTGATAACAAAACAAATCTGCAATAATAGCAAAAGTATTTGTTCCGATCCCATCAGTGTGGAGGAGCACTTACATTTTCATGGGATTATCTCCTGATAGCTGGGATGAAGAGCTGCAAAGATCTAAGTGTTATATAAAAAATTTAAAAAATGATATTTTATTGAACAAAGGGGCCAAATGACTCCAGAAAATGTCAGAGGAATATGCACGTGAATCGTGCATTTGAACATATATGAATGTAAATCGTAAATACATTTAGTTTGAATGCTGAGGTAGAGCATGAGGAATGCTTTGGTGAGCTGGGTCATTGTATTTACTGTGGGTGGCTCCAAGGGTGATGCTGACAACCAATAAAGAAAACACGTATAAAATATACACCAGCCAATTCTCTGTCAGCATCCCTAAGAATAGTCTGCTATATAGCGCTCTTTTTTATGACCCGATCCGCTCCATTCGCACCTGTAACACTTAATTCTGCCCTAACTGTATGTCAATAAAAGCACACGCGGTGTGACTGCGGCGCCAATCGCCAGCCGCGCGTCCGGACATCCTGCCGCGGGTCGTAATTGAGTCCCTAATAACCACTGCGGTTTTATTTCAGTGCCACACTTCTTAAAGAACATTACTGTTACGGCTGATTGTTATATATCGGCGTCCTTCCCGGGTGCATCTTCTAGCCGCTGATAGCTGGGATTGGATCCACAGAAACGTTTCGGCGAAATTAAGATTTACGCTGCACACCCTGCTGGCAGACGGCCCGAAAGACTCATCAACTGAAATATTAAGTGCGCATTATGAAACTTTTTTTGGGCATTAATTTAATTCCAGAAAAGAAACAGAAAAAGATTAGAATATAAAACACACTACTTAGGTGCAGTAATAGTACAACATCTATATAAAGCTGAAAAAACAAATTTGGCAAAGGGGACGTCCTCCGTCCACCAGGGAGGGAAAGGGTGAGCAGCAGCTTGCTGGGTGTCATGTGGGCCTCGATCGCTATTGTGCTTTCATCTTAGATGTGTTTTAGGTATTGCTTGGGTGAGCACATCTATACCGTCATTGAAAGGAAAGCTGACTGTAGAACAGGTGGCTGAGTAGCGGGAGCTCGCGCGCGGATTCCACACGCGGAGAGAGGCTGCGGCGACGATTATCAGGTCAGATATTTGGGAAAGTGCAGGATTAGCACCATGGACGACCCTGTCGGGATCCGTGTGTCGGGATCTGTGTGTCGGGGCTTGGGCCTGAGTAGTCCGGGGCTGCTGACAGCGGAGGGCAGGCCGCCCCCTTCAGGTGATCGTCGCCAGATTCTGATTAAATCAAAGAGGTGAAGAGCAGAACGCTGGGGGGGTCACAGGTCACAGGCGGACAAGGCGAGTGAAATGAATCCCATTTACAAAGAGAGTCAAATACTCCCCCCTCCCCATGCCCAAGAGACAGTCAGGGGGGCTGGGGGTGGATTTTAACCCTAAACCATGCAAGCTTGGCCCATTATAGCCTCCCGGAATACCCAGTTTTCATTTGAGTAAAGTTTGCTTTAATTTTTTTAACATTACATCATTAATACTAGGGCAAACGGTTAGCAATAACCAAATGACAAACATGAGGACCCTAACTTTAACTACCTCTAATGTAAACACCCGTATATAAACAGAGAGCTGAAAGGCTCCAGACTCTCCTTTATATCCATTTTGGGGACTATCTTTCAATTAATGCTAGACAAGGCCATCGCATAAAATAAATTTTTTTGCAACACCAACAATAACCTAATTAATAATAATCACAACAAAAATTATACTGCTTCTATAGCTATCTGAGGAACAACTTTATTTCTCTGTAATTTTAATAACTAACTTGTATCAATGTATAATTTATGACAGTTCCGAGTGCACGCAGGCTCTACTGACAGCCCAATTACACATGCTAACCTCGGACTCGGGTCTGAGCAGAACTTCGAGACGCATACGAGAGGCCAAATGCGATGGTCATTAATTTTGAATGGAGGCGCAGTAAGAAAAAGGCGCACCGCTGTGGACAGCTAATTCAGGCAAATAAAACATCATTTGCATAAGAAAAAAACATAAATAAAAAATGCCCCGTTCCAAAGATGGCGAGCAGACGGGAAGGACGCTGTCACGTCAGATCCGTCACATCTTTGGGCCACGCGGACCCCATGTAGCCATTAACTCCCCATCCAAAGCAGGAGGGGGTCCTTTCCCCAAAAGTGACGTGCCCTTCGATGCGTCCTGACAGAGGGACGGCGGCCTCGCAGCATGGTGTCGTGTGACGTGCGCCGCTGGCGACCTGCCGAGGTGGTGCACACGTGTGCTGTGGAATGTGCAGGCATCGTTAAAGGGGATTTACTGCTGAGGGTGTGTGTGTGTGTGTGTGCCAGGGCCAGCACACACCAGCCGGAGATGTCGGGGGATAAAGTCACATGACAATCAGGTGCGGCACTAATTCCTGTTATACCTACTGAAATCCACCTAAAACCTGCCTGCCGTGGGTGGCATACTGGCTCAGTGGGCATCAATGTGCCCTCGCACCACCAGGGCTGATGATGTGATTCCTCTCCCCCGCTGTATGTGGATTTCGCAGCTCGTTAGCATGTCTTTCTTGCCGAAGTCCACAGTCGTTTAGTTTAGATTATTCGGTGTCTGCAAAGTGCCCCGAGTTTTCTCACAGTGATGGACTGGAATCTTGTCCTGGGTGTCCTCTGCTTCCTGGGAGGCGAGCTGTGATCCTGTCCCAGATAAGTATTTACGGAAAATGGATGAGAGTGTTTGTGAGAAAGGAAATCCACAGCAGCGCACGTTTGCTATATCCGTGTTGGGCCTGCGTCCATTAATGTTTCTGCACTGAGTTACTCGAAGCCTAATATTTTGAATCTTCTCTTCAACTGCTGTACTTTGATTGCTAACAAATCTTTGCCAATGAACACAAAAGTTAGTTTAGAAACATGTGGTTCAGTGAACTTGAGTCTCTAAATTGCTCTTTGCGTGTGACGGAGTGACATTCCATCCAGAGCGTCGCACTGCCTTTCTTGTGATAGGCTCCAGGCTCACTCTGAACTGGATACATAGTTATGGGAGATGGACAGATAGATTTATTTACATATGACTGTTTACAGTCACTCTCTGTTCTGGGGCTTACGAAAGCCTCTCTGTTGTGCCTCAGCACTAATTTCTACAAATGTCTGGTTTGTGTCTATGATGAACCACAGTCCTTTACGTGTATAACGTTTCACGAGACTTCTCTCGTATGTGTTGTTTGCAATCCTCTGTCAAAAAAGTACAGACTGAGACACTCTTAGAGTCCACGTGTAAACCTGTTCTGTTGCTTTCTGACATATGTTCAGAATGAGAGCCGATATTGACATGTTCCGGAAGGTGGGTTGGCCACTGCTATCAACAACTTCAGGAGCCCTTGTTTGGAGTCTATTAATTTTACTGTGCCATTCAGAATTATCCATCTGTTTAAAGGTTAACAGCTATGCGGCCTGGAGACATGGGATTCTCTTGCACGACATAAATAGCGACCGTCTTGCTAACGAGCCGCGTCCTGGGGAAGGCCAATGCAGATGCGACCGAATCGTATTGATAAAAGCCAAGAGCCGCTAATATCCTTAATGGTTAATAATGGGAATGTGCTCTTAAAAGTCACATTAACAAGCGGGAGAAAAATACACTTAACTCTGAGTGGGAAGAGAGGGGAGGTGGTGGGGCTGGAATTCATCGTGGCCGGTGATTTAGAGCGGGCTCAATCAGTCCATCTCTGTCGCTGGGTAATCTCTCCCTCAGCTGTCACTGGGCCACGGGCCCTATTAGCTGTAACCTTACACACACTGGGATACGTTCTCTCTCGTGAATATACAGGCAAACGGGGGAGGCCTCCTGTTTCAGCGAGCGAACGCTGCTCATTGTACAGTTGTGGCCCAGGTGTGCGGTGTTATGTGTGTGTGTGTTTTTTTTAGCCCGTATGGAGGAGCATACGCAGAAGGAACAAATATATCCGGAATACACTTTCGGTAATCCAGGAGCCGACAGTGGCACCCGACCGCGCGGGATGCGCCATCCAAAACAAAATCCCTTTGGACAGACGAACGGGGGGAGCCATTTTAAACCAGCTGTTGGGAAAGCAGAACGTCAAGGCGGAAGCTTCCGTTACGGATCAATTAAGGTAGTCGCATCACCGGCCCTGCGGTTTAACCGCGTCGCCACGACAACCGGCCCCCGGACCCTGGTTAGGGACCCTGTTCTCTGCGACAGGATTGATGCGGCGGTAAGAGAGACAGGTGTTATAGAGGTCACGCCGGAACCGCGGCTCGGCTGAGCATTCGCAGTGAGCGACATCGGCAGTGCCGCCACTTGGGAGTGAAGGCAGCTCCCCTACAACTGTTTCAGCTGCTGTTTTAAGGCAGCACCAGGCAGCCGGGAGCGGCGATGGGGGCGGGTTAGCTGTGGGGGGAGGGCGAGTGTGTGTAACGGGAGCAGGGTGCGCGTGCGGGTGCAACACCCTGCAAAGGCCCTCCGACATGTGTGTGTGTGTGTTTTGACAATCACGGGATGTCATCACGCATGGATCAGGCCTGTCACCGAGACGGGAATCAGAGGAGCGACAGAGAAAATTCCCGCTTCCCCCCCCCAAAAATGACGGCAAAGTCACTGCCGGCTTTTATATATATTTTTTTAAATACCCCGGTAGGAGATGAAAAGCCGGGAAGAGAAATGGCACAGATGTAACGCTGCGAAGAGAACCACAATCTTTTCGAAATATGTGCGATAAATAATTTTCGCCGATTCTTTTTTAAACATTATTACATAATAATGCGCGGCCGTGTGATGTATTGTGATGGAGCGGCGGCCGGGTGAGGAGGAACACCCAGAAATAGATTGGATCTCAGAAGACTGGCACACAATGCGTGGGATATAAAACTTTACAGCTAATGTTGTAAAAATAAAATTCATCCCGTTGGTACTGACAGGTAGCTCTCTCCCGTCTTAGGCAGCCCTGCCAACAACACCGCAGCCTAACAAGACCGGCTCCATCCAAACACGCTAAAGATGAGCTAAATTAAATCCCCCGTCCTCGCCAGAAAGCGGTATTGTGATACAGGCGATCCATTGCCTCACGCATCCTGGGACTCTTGTACCAGCGTATCTGAAAGGGGGCGGCGTGTGGCTCTACATGCTGGTTAGGAGTCTACGCCCGTGTTCCGAAGGTCACCGGTTTAAAATCTGGGGGCTAGCAGGCTAATGCTGCGGTTGGGCCCCTCAGCAAGGCCCTTAACCCCCTGCTCTAGGGGCATGTGCTAGGATTCCAAAGCTCCCTCTCACCCGTGTTTGCCTATCCCCCGGTGAGCAAGATGGTTCAGGCGATAAGAGAATTTCCCCAAAGGGATCAATAAAGTATTGCGGCGAACCTGCCCTCAGAATTCTGACCGACTAACAACCCGATACAGTATTATTATTCTGTTCATTGTGTTCTCACTGTTGTGTCCAGACCAAGATTTTTTTACAACCAACCAGTTGAGTACTTCGTGACTCTTTATACCCAACCGGTTGATTGAAACAAAATTTTGGTCTGGATTTTCACTTTCTGAACCTGAACTATCCACCACTGGTTGTGGGTTAGACTGTCCCAAAGCCTCTCTAGTTGCTTTCTGGCCAATAATGAATGTAGTATAAGGTCATCCTAGCTAGGGTGATGCCCTGCCTTGTGTCTGGTGCTCACTGGGGAGGATGGGGGGGTGTTCCAGGCTTACTATGACCCTGGGGGGTAAATGGGTGGAAGTATGACCTAATAAGCTAGTCACACTATATATTTTCACATCCCATCTCTCAACACACCTGAGCCAAACAATCAAGCAATCAATGACACTCAATATCTGGTACAGGGGTGCTGGGAGCTGGGATGGAGCAAAAATGTGGACTGTCTGGGGGCCCCCATGGACTGTGTTTGGAAACACTACTCTACGTATTTAAACAATAAGAGCTCATGGATGTCAGGAGGGTTAGGGAGCCAGGCCTGACTGGTAAGGACTTTGTAAAATGTAGGCAAATTGTGGAGAATCGGAGTATCTTATATGGTAGCTAAAGTTTGGTCTGGATTATAGCATTACAGTTCAGGGCCCGGGGCAGAAAAAATGAATTAATTTAAAATGAAATGAAACGTGTTGTGTCTGTGCCGTGATTCATATGGGTCCATAAAGATTAACTGTCTTAATGTGTTTTCTAGAAAAGGATGCCTAATACATTACGTCTGGCGTGTGACATGAAAACCAGATTTATGAGTTCCAGTGTTCTGTGCCGTATCCGTGTCTTGTTTTGATGTGATGCAGTCTTGGGCAGATCGAGGTATGCGGGAAAGGAGCCGTGACCCTGGGGACGTTACGGAGACATTACTGGGACGTCACGGGGACGGCGGGAACCGCAGGTCAGCAGCCGCGGTAAACCTGGGTCCCGCTGCTACATGGTAACGTGGCGTGATGAGTCTGCAGGAGGTCACGCGAAGCGCTGTCCAAAACGTGCCTCTTTCCACCCGGTGAGTCCCGAGAGGAGGCAGACTAGGGAGGAAGGGGCGGGCTCCCGAAGCACAGAGCGCTCGTTTGTTTCGGAAAAGAAAAAAACGTTTGGAGGATAAATGCCACCTTTCTGCAAGGAGGGAATATGTCCCCCCCCCCCTAGCCATTTTACAGCATACTCATGTCCAGAGGGCTCTCTGCAGCCCAGTCTCATGACATGCTATCATGTCTATCTTCTAGCTTTGCTTCACACATTTCGTTTTTGGATTTCACACTCCGAATGTTTTCCCGGGGGGAACCTGGCGCGGGCGAGCTTCTCCCTTTCCCATCCCTCCTTTTCGGCCACCCCACTCCGGCGGCCGGCATCCCTGCCAGTAAGAACTCCAAAGAACACTAAAAAGATTCACTGGAGAGGTTTATTTTTTTCGGGAATGAGAAGGAAATTGTTAAATGATTCCCTGGACCTTTTTGCAGGGGACTTGTGATGATATGGTTTTAAATGCAAATTGAAGTCAATGCCGCCTCAGGGCAGATTGAGTGATTGAAACAGATAACAGTCACCGTCTGCTGCAACATCGTCATGGTCCTGCTGTATGGCTAATGAGATTAATCTGGAGATGCAGCACGATGCTCCATTCTGCAACTACAAGGCCACTAAATACTGGTCCTTGAAGAATTATTAACACTATATGGTGTTTTTAGGATCCCTTCATCAGCACATCAGAGTTCCTGTAAGCTAAGGAAAATGCAGTAAACTCAGGAAAGGAGTTGGTTGGACACCATGCTTGTAATCAGTGAGTGTGTGGCCCTTGGAAAGTGGCTGGACATGTGGATGACATTACATAGGCTTAGATCAAGCTGAAATGAACTGTTTGAGGCAGAGTTGCCAACTTTGGTCAGCTGACTGGCGTGGGATTTTCAAGTCTGCACAGACATTTACATGTATGGAACAGTTTTATTACCTCGTAAATAGTCTGTGGGGTTTGCAAACTACCCCAACACTTTGGATGGAGCTAATTTTAGGTTTATAATGGAGTAACAGATTTCTTGCGCGAGAGTGAGAGTCAGGAAGCGGGAGAGGCACGCCAGATGCGTGGCAACCCTGTTGAGGGCAGAGGCTCTTATTGAGTAACACAGTGTGGAAAATGGTCCGTTAAAAATCCAGGAGCGAGCCTGCTGTTGTACCCTTAGGTGAAGTATTAATCATTTTGTTGAAATACCTGTATGAACAAATTGGTGAATTTGGTGAAGTTGTTTTGGACAGAGGTATAAAGCTTTACTGGGGTTCCAGATGTTGAAAATGCTCAGGGATGAGGCTTGGGGGTGTCAGTGGTGGACATGCCCCCCTCAGCGCGGAGAGGCTTTTGCATGACGTGCTTGTGAAGAATTGGCTCTCCTCCCCAGAATACCAGCATGACTGCTAAGCGCACGGCTGGATGCGAGCCTCACTCCGGGTACAGGGCACTTCCTGAACTTCTGTCGAAGAGCGTCAGTCTGTCAGCATCGCAGGCTCACCCACCCTACCTGGTGTCAACACATGTCCGCTGGCGCCGGCCACCGTCAGGAAATGACACGCGAGTTCCTGTTACGCTCCAGCTAAATGGCAAAGGCTCATGGTAGCTAAGCTTCAGGTCCAAGCATTGACAGAAGAATGTTCTGACTTCATATGCTGGTTTTTCAGAAGGAAAATTAAAAAACTAAAGCCTCATTCTCATTTTGTGGAAGCGGATGGGCTGTTAATAAGCTAGTTTATGGAACCAGCCTCCCCTTCAGAACCCCGTGCTTATCTAGAGGTGTATGAAATGTTTATCCTCTACGAATGACAGTAACTGGTGGCTTTAATTAACAGTGTGTCATATTACCCTTTCGTACCGAGCTACGTGTTTTAAAAAGGCTGTTTGCAAGTCTGTCTTGTTTTGTGTGCAATAATTAAAATCGAATGACAATTTCACTTGGCTTTTTAATTATCCACTTAAGATGTAAACAGAATACTCAGGCACAGGCATACACAAGCCAAGGTTTTTATTTTTAAATTAATAACTCTTATTACACTTTGATATGAATTGACCGACCTCAGACACTAAAAAGAAAACACCCCCACATTTACAGATACTTGTCTGGTCGCTGTAATAAAAACGGGCATTTTAATGAAGTTTTAATAATAAAAAAAAACAACTATAGAGAAATCAACTTCTGTCTGCCTGTGATGTGTTTTCTGAGTCAAGGGACAATCTACATGCAGTAGCTAATTAATGTATAAGTTCAGAAAACAATACTTCAGATTTATGAATATGTAAATGAACAGTAGGTCTGTTGCTGATTTATAAAACAGTGATAACCACACAGTACTAATCTTCTCTCCTTTAAAACCGATTTACTTTATCCACCATAACAAACACAAATAATAATCCCATTATTGTCTTAATGATGTATTTTCCTCACAGAGTGTTTGAAACTGATTCTGTGGGTAATGTGATCTTTATTGAAGCTGACAAACTTTAAATCAATTTTGATTCTTAAGTCGTTCACATTTTTCTTTGATCCATCTTATTTTTTTTTGCTTTTTGTTCATATTAAATTTCTGTTATTGACAATATCTGTGTTTTTGCATTCCAAGTCAAACAATGACAATGCACAAAGAATTTCATTTAAGTAGCTTAACGGAAAATTGTCACGTATTTTTCAAGGTTGCCATTCAAAATTAAGGCAGAAAACAAACACCGTATTAATGTATTAAAATATATCGTTGGGTATCTTTCACTTTTTCAGAAGTAATGGACAGGAAGCAGAGCACACACACACACACACACACACATCACTGACACACCAAAGACACTTCACCATTCCGCCTGAATGGTACGCCTAGCGGCGTTGGCTGGAACCAGGAGAGCTGCTCAGAGACAGCTCTGCACCATGCTGATTGATAATATTCTCCCTCATTCACTTTAAGAATAAAATACATTGTGCTATCACAATACATTCCCAGTTATGATTTGTTACATTCTGACATTTGGGTAAATCTTTGTTCTCGATGGGGGGAAAAAAAAACAAAACAATTAACCAAAAGTTCTTTCCGCTAAGCAAAGAACAAATATTTCAAACACTTGCAATGTATTATGCCCCAGAGTGAAATGGATGACTAATTTCCTCGCCTCGGCCCCCTTCCCCAAGACAAGAGAGGTGCTCCAGTAATAAGTACTGTAAAGTGACACTGCTGTGGGCTTTGGGTTGAGCAGCGGATCCTGTGTTGGCGGCTTGGGATAGCAGTAGAGCAGCATATACCCTGGTGGCCTCCGCGTGTGGACAACATTGCATGCAAATGCAAGCAGAGATCTTCCGCTTCTCACTGGGGGTATGTTACGCAGTGTGCATTTGAAAGTATGAGCTTAGTATGTACAGTGTGCGCAGATCTGGCCAAGAAGAGATACTAATATGCCCACTATCTGATGCATCCCATATCCTTCCTATACCATCCGACATTCTAGTTTTAAAATTCTACGTTTTCGCAAATGCGTCTTCCCTGATATGGAAGGGCTTCTGCATGTGACCTTTTTCCTGCAGCATTATTATATAGTGTCTTATTCTGCCTTATTCTGAGCACTTACTTTTAAGGAGGCGATTATGTAGACATTCATGTTTGGAATTCTTGAAAACTCTCACAGGCTGATAGGCAGCTGGCATATGATAGGCTGGACCGTTGGCACGGAGACAACACAGCGTGCCCCCTCTGTCCTCCGCCGAGAGCTATACACTCAGCCTCACACCCCAAAGAGATGGTAAGTAGGCGCACCACTGTCGCGAGGCCCCTGCTGGCGTTCAGCTGGGACCTTAACAGGAAGAATGAGTGCTTTCAGTCTGCCGTGCCTGTGTCTGTCCACCCTTTTAGAGCTGACTGACGGCAGAAAGGTACATTTATGTTTCCCGTGCTTATTTTGAAGGAACCTGTACTTTACAGCAGTGTAAGTGTTCCCAGAAAATGTTATATTTACCTTCCGCAAAACTGCTGTCGCTAAGCAGTTAAACGTGTTGCAAGAAATGGACAGATTTCAGATTTAAAAAACTGAGAGTGAATGAAATGAAATAACAGAACTAATAGTGGGGTTTATCGACAATAGTTATTATATTGATGTTAGCTACTAAATATTAAAATTTTCTTATTAAAAAATTCATCTGGTATTAATATATTTCATCCATCCATCTTCAATAACCATTTATCTAGTACAGGGCTGTGGTGGGGCCATTGCCCATCCCAGGAAGAGCAGGGCACGAGGCAGGGGACACCCCAGGCTGGATGCCACTCCATCACAGTGCATATTAAACTGCAGAATTAATGAATGAAGAATTAATATAAAAATACTAGCCAATGAAGCTCTAGTATTTCCTATATTGTCATTTCTTATGGTTTTTTTCACAATTCATTTCAAAACCTTAGCAGTATGATTGTAGCATAATACGAAGTCATTATGAAATGATGCACATGAAACTCAACACAAAGTGTATGTCATTACTGGAGAGTTACCATCACTCGATGCATGCCGTGTGTGTGTGTGTGTGTATGGGAGCAGGGATTGTGGTATAGGCTCATTAGCGAGACAGCGAGACTGTAAACACCACTGTGGTCGTCCTTCTTAATGACTCACCCATTTGCACACAGGGGTACAGGGTTGAAAACGGGGATTTCTTCATTTGACAGATGAATTGCCAAAGGCATCTAAACATCACTCACACGTTTTATACATATATATATATATATATATGTGTGTGTGTGTGTGTGTGTGTGTGTGTGTGTGTGTGCATCTGTCAGACTGGGCAAGTGTTTCGGTCCGGACTGTACAAATGGCAGTCTGTGGTGTTGCACTGGAGTCCAGGGACCCTGCCACTCCCCTGTGAAGTATTTCACCCTCGTCTATATTGACAGCCTCCACTATAATTACCCCTGGATGAAAAGTGCTCGCTTGTCACGGATATCCCCTCCACGCTAGGCTCCCTCCGTCTGATCACAGCGTCGCATGAGTGTGTGCTGTGAAGGCGAGTCTCTGCATTACGCTGTGCAAGAAGGGAGAGATGGAACAAGACGACATGGAAGAAAGAGGCGTGGTAAACGGATAGCCGCTGTATGCTGCCGTCCAGTCAGAGGCATGTGTCAGCCGCGACCTCTGACCTCATGCAAAACCAATGCAGCGGAGAGACGACATGCTATGTGACTACAGGAGCACCCATGTGCAGTAGTTCTTAGCTGTGGGAGGTTTATGAAGGCGGTTTTGGACCCCCTTTCCACAGACCCTCTCTTGAAGGTTGCAGCTACGCCATGCAGACCGAATAGCATGACAGTAAACAGGAAGAATCCATCGCAGTCCAAAAGGCAGTGTACTTGACTCGTCCCCAGTGGCATGACCTGATATCTTTTGTGCCAGCTGAATGTGCTGAATGTTCAGCATTGCCCACTCTTTCCAGTAGATCATCAATGCCACGTCATGCCAGATTGATTTTCAAGAAGTCAATGCCGGCTGGAGCCGATCCTTCTTGGAAGTTTTAACGGTAAAATGACACCGCTTGCCCAGAAATGGTTTAATCACCCCCACGTTGGCCACGTTATCTGGATGTCATTCTTTCCGTTCTCTTTCTCTGCTGGGTTCCACTGTGGATAACAACGAACATCCCTCTTGGTAGATTGGCCATCGTGATCCAGAGGAAATCGTAAAAGAAGACTGACAACCGCATGCTGATTGGGAAGTTGAAGACTATGTTTGTGTGGCAGTGAGTATGCAGTTGAACCCCAAACAACATCTGGATATCATATTAGATTAACAAAGCATAGTATCTTTAAGATACTAGCACATCTGTAGTGGATGTTTCGTATTTAACTCTCTGTTCAATTGAAATTAAAACCCAGGCTTTTTGTTGTCTCTATAAATTTAAAGTTTTTTTTAGCGTTATTTAGCAAAAAAATAAAAGCAATACTACGAAGGCTATTATTTTTAAGCACGATGACCAGCCAGAAGCTGCTGGAGAGATAGTAATGCAAACATAACCATGGTAATTAAAGCGACGTTAGGCAGAGTGGCAGCTGCATGCGAAACAGGTTCAAAGGCCCCATAAACACACGTCAGGGGGGTGAGCAGATCCAGCAAGGCAAGCTGAAGATGAAGGCGGGCTCCTCAAAGCCGAGAGCATTATCTGGGGTAAGAGTCGGGGTACGACACACAGAGTGTCTTGAACACCGTGAGGACACCAGACGCACAAAGTGGCCGAGAGCTGTTCATTCTGACCTACCATCCCTCACACGTCACTTAATGCCACCAGCAAGCTGCCAGCACAATTAGAAGCAGGATTAGAAGCTGGCACCCACTATTATTACCTGTTGGGACAAAAGCTGGAATTGATATGAGAAGCTGTCAGTCTATGTCTGTGCAACTTGGGCAAACAGAGCAG
>JAODKN010000046.1:6202988-6223951 GCA_026774425.1 Petrocephalus zakoni
CCCCCCCCCCCCCCCCCCCCCCCCCCCCCCCCCCCCCCCCCCCCCCCCCCCCCCCCCCTGGTGGTGAAAACCAAGATGACAGATGTCACTGCGAGCAGTCGCATCCAGAAAGCCATTACTGCGCAGACACCCGGGCTGCGGTGCGGGATTCTGCAGCTTCCATCATCTTTTAGCCTGCCGTGAGAGAGAAGCAAATCTCTGCAGAGCGGGGTTAGGGAAAAAGAGGCGAGCGATTCGTTTCCAAGTTTGTTTGAGCTTTAAAGAGGTTTCTGAGTGCTGGTTGACCCCTTGTGCTAAATTCGAGTCAGTTACCTGTTGGTCGAAGGCATTGACCATGTCTGTGATATATGATCGGGTAAATAATCATGAATACTGAAGGCCATATTTATAAAACTCTCTGTGTTCAGCGTACGGATCAGCAATTATAAAAAAACATAATTGGAAAAAAATGGTTGGTTAGGCGTGCAGATAAAGTGCATATAATTGTTTTTAATATCGAGTGAGATTATAATATAGTCAAGTTTAAGGCGAGGACCTGTCCAATGTCAGCGAAGCGAATGTTTATCCCCAAAGGTGAAATTAGTTGTCATCTTCCTTTTAAGCCCTCATTCACAGCCCACAGCTGCTCCGCTCCTGTACCTCTCATGTGCTGTTTGTAGAAACAAAGTCCTCTCAATTCTTACATTATATTTATAGATCAGTCGCATTCTGGAATTTGGATTTGGGGTCTTTGAAAATGTAGCGCTCTGAACATCAAGACTAAATTAAAGAGCCAGATCTGTGTCACATTTCTTCTGTATTTTTTATGAAGAAATGATCATTAGGCACTAACCTGATTGGTCGAAATGCACGGAGAGACCGGTGTTCAAGGATTATCTTAAAGAAAAAGCGGATATTCTGTATACAGTATTATTCATTATTGGTAGTATCGCACATCACGATGTGCCAGTGCATTCCCAAAACTCAGAACTTGAAAATCTCCAACCAGCTACTTAAAAAACTAGAACAGCTGAAGGGAATGGGTTCATAATGCAAATTTACGTGAACAAATGCTAATTCCTCTAGCATTTGATGCTAACATAAGATGGCAAGACAAGTTCATTCATATAGCACAATTCAGGTGCATGGCAAATCAAAGCACTTTAAAAATAAAAATAATAAGTAAAAGACAAAATCACTTTAGATGAAAAAGGTGGATCTCACATACTTACTATCAGAAACTAGCACATAGCAAATCATGATGGAGACCATGTGAACAGTAAACAAGTGTCTCTTTGGTTTTAAGTCACTGTTGCTGTCCAAACCCCGCCTTTTCGGAGCCAACCCTTCTGCAGTGGAAAACCGAAGCGAGCTGGAACCGTCCCGTAACTAGTCTCTCTTTACGTTACAGCTCGGTTCCTGTACGCCAGTGGAAAAGCTCCAGAAGTGGCTCACACCAAGCCATACAACACTGTTCCAGCCAATAGGCAACAGGGGGTGTTTATGCTGATGCACAGGATGGGGGAGGGCAGACAGGGGAAGTGGAAGGAGGCGTGGCTTTGGGGGGGCTGAAGCAAGGGGGTGGGATTATCTTGCGTGGCTCAGTCTGAACCACTTTCATTTTTTCCAAGTTACTGAGCCGGGGCTACGTTGAAACACCCGTTTTTTTTTTAATAGCGCACACACTGAGGTAGCAGGACAGCTAGCAGACTGTGAGGAGAAATTCGCTGAATTTGACAAAAAAGTGCATCGGACTAAAGTCCCATAGCCTAGCTTTAACATTTCAGCGTGTGCACGGATTGGGTTGGATTGGTTGGAGCAAAGCCTTGAGCAGTGATGAAAAGGTTGTGAGGAACTGTCCATTGGCACTGTCAGGCCTTTACAGTGATACGTGGCTCGTCAGGGGATTCAAACTTTGTGTGATGGAGAGATGTTCTCTGGTTTTCCAGTTTTGAAGAACGGTTGGCAGTAATAAAAACCATAAGAACTCTTTCTGATGGGTGCCCTAGTGCCCACAGAGAGGGGGATGACGGCGGGATGCCACATCCTAAAAAAAAGTGACAGGTCTGCTGTGACATCCTGCCAAAACTTGTAGACTGGAGGGCATGTGCAGAGGGTGTGGAAACAGAGCGTGGATGTGCATGTGTCTGACGCAGCCAGGCCCATTTCCAGCACTGGGTGCTCAGCTATGCGCTTCATTGGTATTGGATTAGCTGTTCATGAGTATTCTTAGTTATTCTGGAAAAATTTCCACTCATCTTTATACTGGTGGGAATGTTCCCATTTATGATAAATCGATGAATCTGTGGTTCTTAGCATTAGAACTCAGGGACGATTTCCTTTGAGCTATTTTGTTGATTTCTTCAATATGTGGTTGAGAGAGTCATTAGCTACTTTAATTTAGCTAATTATTGTGTTTTTAAATGAGAGATATTGTAAATATTGCTCTTCCAAATGGTGGGTTTCTGGACAATGTCTTGCTAGCTAATGGATGCTTTTTTTTCAAGGAGCGGGGGTATATATATAATTCGTCCTTCCTCCCATTTAGTGCTTACGAGTGGGGTCTTATCTATTAGGAAGTCTGGGTTATGCCATATGGGTGTGTCTTTGCTGGGGGTCATAACAAAATTAAATCATTTTTTAATTTTCCACCAGGTTGTCAGAAATGTAGCAATTACGAGGTTTTTGAAAAGATGATGGTGTTTTCTGTTATTACTGAGACACAGTATGCTGGCATGTGGTTGTTCCCTGCCTACTGTTCTAACGCGCGTCACTGGTTGTGGCGACGTAGCTGTTTGGATAAGTACCGTAGGCAGTTCGCCTGGTAAGAATGATGAACATCTTTGTATGGTTTTTGGTTTTATGTGTCAGGTTTCCTGTTCTTTTTCCCAGTGACATATTTGTTGAGCTGTCTAATGTATGAAACCAGTGTAGTGGCTGTGTTGATAATTTATTAAAATAATTTTAAGTAACTAAATATAGGGCTATGGGATCAGTGAGTTGGGGATATCATATAAGTATTAGTTATTCTTTTGTAAAAATCTAGATGAATTACATTGTTTTATTTGTTTAATTTATGTTTTTAATATATTTTGTACTAGCCAATAGGTTATCGGCTATACTGCTGGTCAGTAAAGGTATGGACACTGCCCAACCTACAGCATTTACCCTTTAGTAAAATTTTTAACTATATTAACCGATAATTTAAGTAGTATTTCATTCCCATAATTCGCGCCTGCTTTTTGGAAAATTTTTATATAAATCCTTAGCTACCAAAGGTTCACACTGGGTCGATAAGTGTTGAAGTGTTTGTTCACAAATCAGATTTAGTGCCGTTAGGCATATAAAATTATGTATTCAATAGCACTTGGTTAATACAGGTCATGTATTTAATACCACATACTCATCTGAGTGGGTTACTTCCAGACCATCATTTTAGTTTATACATTTGGTATTAGACTGTACCATCCTGCGTGTTTTTCGTTACCCACCACATAAATTATACTCAGTTATATGTGAGGATCATAATACCATAGAGCTTAGTAAACAGGACTAAATTTGACCACTATGGCACGTTTGAACTGAGCGACCCAAAGGTTACGATACACATGCAATGGAGCCATGAAAGTGACCCACTATAGCAGTGAGGTGTAGCTACTGCAGACTGGCATGTAAGATGCTTAAAAACACAAGCCCATGTCTCCCAATCATTCCTGAAAGCCTCCATATTTAATGGCACTTTTAAAGACCTGGGTTAGATGTATTATTAATAAAGTATTATTTAATCCATTCACATCTAAGGCTAAACAGTCTCTAAGACTTGTCTCTAAGAGGGTGATGTCACTGTCTGGAAACTCTAACCTCTTAACATCTTAATTCCAGATTTATGCCCTTTCACTGTTGAAGGAGATACTGTTCTCTTGATAGCAGAATGAATAAATAAATATTGACTGACACACCAATGGCATATGGGCTTAGTAAAAAAATAAAAACCCTGCATGGCGATCGATTAATCCTGCTGATAGTCCAGGATCCTGACTTAGGTAACATTTAGCACCTGTGGTTTTTTTTAGCTTAGAAAGCATGACATCACTTTTGAGTTTATTGCTTCCATGTTCTTCCTGTTTTTTGGAAATTGGAGCTGGAGATTGGAAAATAAAAGTCTGATTTATTTTTTTATGACTCTGCAGGCATTTCCTTGCAAACATATGATGTGACCACCGTGGAATTTGGGAATGCGGTGCGCGATGCAAAAGGTAGAAACCTGATGGGCTGCTTTTGGTCATGTGACTGCTGTTGTTGTCCAATCATGTAGCTGGACACAGTATTAGGAAACAGTGCTCTGCTTGAGTGATGAACAGCCAGGTCTGTTGGTTAATGCATGCATTCTAAACTCCGCTGTATGATAGAATCCCTCCAGCTAGAAGTGGGAGAACAGAGACGGCACTTTTAGCCGGATTTGTTGTTTTGTAGGCCGGGTTCTTGGCAGTGTCTCTTCAATTGGTATGCAGAATATCCACTCAAGTATTTCATACTGTTCCAGTCCCTCTGATAACAAGACGTTAGACATCAGCTTCCCTTCATTACAGTTTAATGTAAAATAATATCTGCAACAGAAAGGAAGCCTCCTGAGAAATTCCACGTTGTTCTGCGAGACCTGTTTTTCACCAATATTGTCTTGAAATAGATGTTTTTTTCATATATATATATATATACACTCCCGCAAGAAAAAAAAAATCATGTCTGGAAATTAAAATTATGTCAGGGAGGATCCATTATAACACAGCTTATATTTTCACTTCAAAGACTTGGCAATTTCTGATCCATATGACATTCACTCTCCTTCAGGGTCAAACAACATCTTGCAGCCTTCATAAAATGATTAAATATTTTAAACAGCTCCTGCACATACCTCCATCTCCCCATGAGACTGATGCTGTTATCGCTTTTGTCAAAGCCAGTTTCCATCTGCATTTGTCATTCCTGCTTGCGTTTATGAGTTATCAATCGCCGTGTCAAAATGCAAAATAACTGATGTTCTCTGGGCGGTATTGGACGGTCTATCTAGGGCTTTTAATCAATGCTGATTTTTTTTTTATTTTCCGTACTCGTACATAAATCTTTAGCGTCGCCGGCTCCATATAATGCATTCGCACAGAAAGTGGTGGCAGAAGCTGTGGTTATATTATCAAACATTATACCTCAGGGCGAACGGGGTATCGAGGGCTTTCAGACGGGGAACGCTGGGAATTAAGCAGGAGACGTGGCTGCTCCGCACACTGTAAGGGATTGCATTTGCCATCCATAAATCAACTGCCTTGCAGCATAATCTTTCTCACTCAGAGGCAAAGTAAATTCTTTACTTATGGATTCGACAGGGCCCACTTTTGTGTACACCGATGTGCATGTTCAGGTCCCAGTGGTAACAGTGTTTTTAATATGCTTTCCATTTTGTTTTTTCCGGATGTTTCTTTGACTTCTGCACTCATGGGAGAGACTCCATAAAAGAGGGGTGGGAATTAGGGCCCCCTTCCAACTGGTAATTGTCAGGACCGAAGAGAGAGGCCTTCTCAGAAGAGTTTGAACGTACACGTGTATTGCGCTATAAATGCATTGTGTTTGAGGAGATTGTCGCGTTTTTGAATTCTCACATCTGAATGAAGAGTTGTTAGTTAAAGGCGGGGTAAAATACTTTCAACTGTCATGTGAGCATGTGGGACGGACTGAGTAAGGTATCTCAAAATGGCCGATTCCTTAATTTGTAAATGCGTCTCCTGTTTATACCAGATCCGGAAACAAAGGACTTCTGGAATAAGGCTGCTTGCTGCCACACAGATATACATAGCTGCCTGCTAAAGGCCAAAAGTAAATAAAAGAACTGAGAAAAGAAGAAATAAGCATTAAATCCCTGCATCATAATTACAGTGAAAGCATAGCTGGGCAGGTTGGTCACATGACACCTCCTAGGGTATCAGCGATTGGCTGTGTGCTCTGTGATAATTATACTCTGCCTTCCTGTGGAACTGGATGACTGTAGTCAGAATAAGCCTTAATGAAAAAGTTGGGAGGATAGCATTATCCCTTACAGCCCTCATACGTCTGCACTGCCCTCTGCAGCACTGGTCGACCTTAGAGGATGATCTCAGCCTCACAGGGAGGGAGGACGGCATTGTTACAAATGGGTACCAAGGCCACGGTTCTGCTTTAAGTTTCTGGTCCACGGAGCATCACAAATATAAAGTGAGCAACCAGAGGTCCATCTATTGCAATTGTGGGTGAATCTGTACCCTCCAAAGATCAGAGGGTGTGTTGCATGTGAGACACTTACTGAGGGCAGGGAGGAGGGACTGAGATAAAATTCGTGCTTATCACACCATTTTAACTTAAGTTATTAATGCTAGCTTGGCAGGGAAGTACCTAGAGCGTTTCCAGTTCCATTCCATAAGCTGAAATACCTTGTAATCATTCTGCATTTGAATCTGAACATCCAACTACCATCCAGTCTTCATCTCCTAACACTTCCTAAAAATATTTTAATGACAATACTTCATATTGTTTATCGAGCAATAAACAACCTGGCAGGTGCAGCGCCGTCGTTTTCCAGGTCAGTGACAAAGCGTAACGTCGGAATGTTCGCGTCCATCATTATCGTACAGCAACTCCATCATTAGATGACTCATAGCTAGCAAATGACCGCTATTATTTTGCATTCAGCGTAATGCTTTAATCTTAAGAGGCTCACAGTTCGCATCTTGGGCTATTACTGGAGTGTTCCGGGGGAAAATGTGTTTGGGAGGTAGTGCCAGGCTTTCCCGGGCTTAAATTTGGTAACACTGTTCCAGTTCCGTGCCGTCGCAGCCATACTAACGGCAGGAGCCTTTTTACAGAGCTGCACGGAATTCTGTGTACACCCGGTCCACTTCTGTTTACAAGAGTTTCCAGAGCAATTTCAAGGGCTACTGGTAAGCATGAGACCGTGAGGCTGCCTGCGAGCTGGAGGGAGCTGACGGCTGTCAGTTTTCAGTGAGAGCGTTTTCCCTGTGGCGTCCCACACAGACTCCAGCTGAGAGGCAAAACATACCACCTCGGCCGGCAGGCCGGCGTCGAGATGAGACGTTACCGCCACTCTGCCTCATTGAAACAAACTGGCGTTGATTGCTGATCAGTCAACTGTAAAGGAGGGTAAGCATATGAGCTAATGAAAAAAACAGAACCGATCTGAATGAGCAGTGCTCCCCACTCCCCCCCCCCCCGACTGGCCTAGTGCAGTCAGGAATCTGAATGGCTTGAAATTTTGTTGGTGCGGATATTGGGCGAGATGGAGACTAAGTGACTTCTGTCCTCTGGCTTTGACGATTCGGTTAGTTATTGAACGTGAGACGCATGCGGGGATGTTCACATGCCAAGGACATTAAATTCGATTGTCTGTTCTGTAAAAGATGAGGCGCTCTCCTGGTGAGCAACTGAATGCGTTCACGGGACTATAAACAATGGCGTGCTGAGACAAAGGGATGATTCCGAAGAATGGCGTGATTGCTAATGGAACAAAGCTAATGTTTATGCTAGTTGCTAATTATGATGTTAATACTAAAATGTTCGGTAATTTGTGTTAATTGACTAACATACTGTACAGTATGTCAGTGTGGTTGTGAAAGTAAATGTAATATGTTGAGGATAGGTATATCTCAGGTATATTGCCTTAAAATTGTACATTTGGTCCAAATTATTCATTAGCAGCCAAGGGTCAGTGTTTAAGTGTTTCGCGATAACTGTCGGCAAATCGTTAGAATTGGTGTGAGTGATAAAGGAGGTCCATAAATTCAAATTATTCATTTCAAACACATGACCTATTTACGCAGATTTAGCTATTTAGTCAACTTAAGTGTTGCCACAGTATATAATCAGCTGAAGCGTCTAATTGAGAGCAATTATGGAAGCGGGCTGCGAGCTTGGTATTCTTATTAAATTTCCTGTGTGACAGCAGCAGTGAATACGTAAAACTGTTATTTTTGAAAATACCTTTCAGCCTTCCGGAGGCAGTTTTTGATCAATTAAGAGAAAGGGGGATAATTGTCATTCTCATTAATTACTCCCCACATTATGGCCAGGAAGACCCCCCAAAAGATGGTAATGGCTGGCAAAGTAGAATGTTATGCTTCAGTCCAGCAGGGGCCATCTTAGTTGGGGGGCTCTATGATTGTCCTGGCCATAATGGACAGAGTAATTAATGGGAATAACAATTATACCCTTTTCTCTTGAAACTCTGCTTCTTCTACTGGACCATCAGATAAACACGTGCTGACTTCCATCCTGTGCCTGGGATGCGTATCTCCAGCAAAGGCAATTTAAGTATAAATTAAACCTTACGGAAACCATGGTCTCACTGACAGCCCCCCAACACTAAATAAATCACCTTTTATTGTGTAGGGACAGTATAGCTCTGGCTGACATGATGGGTTTTACATTTTAACTTTACACCCGGCCGTATTCCACCAAGTCCTCCGTGTAACTTAAGAGGGCAGTTTCAGATCCTGTTCTAACCTTAAATTACCGTTTTAAATCAAAGCTTGGACACAAATCTCTCCAGGATTCTGGCTATAATTCTATGCTTATCTCTTTGTAAAGGCTCAGCCAGCACGCAACCTTAAAGGGGCAGTTTGTGTTCAGGCAACATGTGGGTCGATTCAGAGATATCCTCAAAGACAGTGTAATATATCTGTATCTTTAATGAAGTTAGGGACACTTACAGAGTTGCAGATATGCGGTATGTTCAGAAACAGGAAGCCATGTCCATTTAAGGGTCATCTCGAAGTCACTTCCTGTCCATTGAATGATCGTAGAACATTGCTTCCTACCAATTAATGTATATCTGTGATTAGTTGAAATATATCTGAAAATCTTTTATAGAATTTAGATTATTTTTTAAATCCTTACATTAACTGATTTAGATGGATCTGGGAACCATTTAGCAATGTTTCTGAATGATCGTTTAGCCTGCAGCAGCCTTCATGTTAGGCCACATGCTAACAGTGCTCGTCCCTAGCAAACAAAGAAAAGTACTCCCAAACTCACAAACACCTGTCCTTAAATGCTAGACACACAGCTGCGGGTAATTTAATGCTAATTACCTGATCACTAATCTGCTAGCTAGAGACGCCAAAACAGACATTGTCCCACAAGCTAATTGTGAATTACAGTCATGCCATTAGCAGAAGCAACAACTGTGGTCGACTCAAAAGCAACAAATAAAATGCAATAAAAATATGCCTGTAACATAAAATCATAATTGTATGAAGCATGTTTATGACGTTTGAAGCCAATAGCTACAAAAAACATGTATGTTTATGGGACTGCAGGAAAATATCCCAAACAGAGGCCTCACTTTGGGATCGATTGACATTTACTTTGTCCTGACTGCTCAGGCCCTGAACTACTCATGTCAGGGTTAGTTTTGTCTGACCTGTCAGGACCAAATTTTAGCGGCTTTGTGAGTGATGGGACATGAGCTAACGCTATTGACAGCAGGGCAACAGGGAGAGAAAATGAACAAACAGGTGAGGTGGAGGATAGCAAAGGGACACGGAGCGCCTTCGCGGTGGTGATGTCTCACCAGGCCTGTGCTTTCCCATACCTTGCCATTTCTCCTTTAAGCCATTTGGTTGCAGAACAGATAGCCTTCTGGTGCGATGGATGGATTGTGGGGTCTGGACCAAAGCATAAAATGATCACGAACAAGGAGGAAAACAGGACAAAAAACAAATGCTACAGGCATAACTGGCAGCTGCTGTATCTCAGCAAATAGCGTGTTGTGCTTACAGTGCAAAGATTGTGGGTTTAAATCCCCGCAAATGCACATAATAGCTGGAATCTTTGCTCTGCCGTAAGTGATCTTAAATAAATGTTTCAGATAAATGTGGAATGTAAATCATGGTCCCCAAGCACTGAGCCCTACTGGTTCTCCAGCCTTCCTTCACCTGAGAGTCAGCCAATCCAGCCAATCAGAATCAGTGACTATTAAACTACCTGGGAAAACTATAAACAAGGCCTGGATTTGGAATCGAGGGCTTTATTGAAGTTCCCTGATGTAAATATATAATTATGTACATCTTTAGTTGTGCTTTGAGGAGACATGCTTAGGAACCCTTGCTTCTCCATCATTAAGCTGGGTGTCCACCTGCAGTGAAGAACAGCCTTTGAATTTAAAGTGAGAGAGCAGTTACTCCTTCACGCCTGCCCTGAGTCTCCCTCTTCCTCCACCACTGCTGAATTTATTTAATTGATATACCATTAACTGCGCTGTTGCCGATTATTTACTGGCTGTGGAATGTAAGGGATATACATGGCAGATGTATTATATCGGCCGAACACTCCCTCTCAAGGGGTGTCGCGTTAAAATTTATGAAGTGAATCAACTTAATTGCGTAGCGGATTGATGAGCTATTCGGGTCCTGTCGGGAAGGATGAGTGATTATGGACAGGAGAAGAATGTACCAAAGAACAGCTGTGGAACCTTGCCTGTTTTCTGAGGACCCACTGGTTCCATGAGTCTGTGACCACTGACACCAGTCAGATCTTTTGGCGAAACACCACAGAAACTACGCTGAAGAAGTTCAGTCCCCAAAACAGACTTTGGCGGTCATCTGGTCATTTTATATTGATGCCTAATACATCCATTTTCTGTATTATGACTAATTTATTGTGAATATGTTGGCACTTTAATCTTTAATAGGTGGCAGCTGGCTTGCGGGATTAAAGAGTTGGATGTATGACCGCAAGGTCGCAAGTTCAAATCCAAGGAGTGGCTTGACCGTTTTACGAAACCCTTCAGGAAGGTATCGCTTCATTGGAAAATTCAACCAATATAGCGGGATCGAGCCAGGAGCCCATTTGCAAGGTAGCATCTGTTGAGCAATTAACGAAGCAATTTTAAAATTAAATAATTTTTTGAGTCCGTATCATGAGCAAAGTAGAACGTTTGGAATTATGCGTACGTGTTCAGTACAGGAGAAGACGAGGCAAAGCTTAAAGAGCGGCTTCCAGCTCGCACCGGATGATGAAACTACCGTCATTATAAAATGAATGGCTCACTGTCTAACGTGTGAAAACAGTGAGATTATTAGCTTACGAGCTACACCAAGATACAGTGAGTCATTTGGCACTTGCACAGATAATCAGCATCCTCTAAATAATACCCTGGTTCAGAGGATGTTTCATGAATCAAGGTAAGTTAAAAACAAGGATATAATAAAAGAAAATAGCAATGGCAAGGATTCTTTCATTTTATTCTGATTTGTTACTACTTTAGGCAGTGGTTTTGATGTTTATTATTGTGCGTCTGTATTAATAGAAGAAAAGCTAATGAATATGTCACATCAATGCTTAGAATCATGGATCCAAGGAGTAACTTACTGTTATTTACTGTTCTTAATGTCCCGTTGTAGTCCATGGTGACACACTCCTTAAATCTGTCACAAAACAATTCTTGGACCCTATACAGCAGGCAGGGGGGAACCTGATCCATGGAGGTCTGGCATGAGTGTGGTTTTTTGGGATGACCTCTCATTCAGCCCGTAATAAAGGAGTGGCTCTTGAATTCAGTCCTGGGGGCCCACTGCTATTGGCTGATTGGGAGGCCATCCCAAAATCCCGCACCATGGATGAGGTCCCCAACCTCAGCTCTACAGTTTGCTTACAGAACCCAAAGGTTAGTTGAGGCTGCTGTCATCCTTGGCCTGCACCACATTCTGAAGACCTTGGACTGGCACTTACATGGGGATCCTTTTCCTAGACACTAACCCAGACTTTAACTCCCTAATTTTGTGAAATTCTTCTTCTCAAACTGAACCATGTTGATATTTCCACCTCTGTTTCCCAGAAGTAGTATGTTAGAATGGGCCCTCACATCTTAGCCTCCTACGCTATAGACACTGGTGTACCACTGCCTTAGGTGCTGTCCCCTCTTTTTATTCCCCTGTATCAAGAATGTCCAGAGGTGTCAATTTCAGGTCCGGAAAGTAAAAATCCAGACCAGGATTTTGTTTCAACCAACTAGTTGAGCACCCTGTGACTGTGACTCTTTATGCTCAACTGATTGGATGAAGCAAAATCCTGGTCAGGCTTTTTACTTTCAGGACCTGAAATTGACGCCTCTGAGAATATCACACTTACATCCTGTCAAGGTGTAGACCCGCAGTGCATCATCTGCAAACCTATAGCCTTAACATGCAGGTTACTGTACAGTAGGTCTGTTGACATTTTGTGCTTTGTTATTTAGACTAATTGACTGGGATGGGTGGTTTGACCCAAGTCAACTCAAGTCATCAGTTTCAAGCCACTGGTTCTGACCACCCAGCCACATACCCCCTTTGCCAAAGTGTGAGTAATACAATTCTGAAGCCACATTCTATGTAAAAATCAAGATTTATGGGGTCCGGTTTAGGCTATAATTCAAAGTTCATTCCTACATATATCATATTGTGAAATGGAGAGATTAGGTGAATAACATTTATCAAGTTTGAGGACCTGCTTGAAAGCCCACATATATATATTTACAAGGCAGATAAATGCTGTGAGCTTCCGATTGGTCCTGATAACCTTTATCAGATGTTTAGATGCAAGATGATTCTCTGGTCACATAAGTCTTTGTTAGGTAAAATACCTCAATAATCAGTGGTAACCAGAACTGTCCCTGGGTACTGATTTTATTCTTATTAGATGTTTGGACTCTAGGACTCCAGATAAAGTTTAGACAGCAACTGATGTAGAAAACAGAAGAATAATGCTCAGTGGAAAATTGTGGAGTAACCATTTTCTGATCAAATCTACTTTCACTAACTCAAAATAAAAAAACAAAGCAATCATAAACAGATCTTAATCTCTATTTTGCTGCAAAAGATCATTTACTCTAAAAGATATTATTTCAAACATTTTAAAAGGTGTTATATTTGTGCTGTTTAACTATACATGAAGCGTTAGGAAATGAATATATAATTAAAATGGATTAATTCCACAAGCGTTGCCGCAGCTATACGCTATGGCGTGGTTATACGCTATGGCGTGGTTATGAGCTCTCATTAACAGCAGCACGGGTGTGACCCTCCGTTTGAAGTCACAGGAAGTGGATAGATGCTCTTATATGTGCTAAGCGTTTCCAATATCCTTGTAGCCTTCCGGCTAGATTCACTGGTATCTCTGTGGCTAAAAATAACTCGCTTGTCTTGTGTTTGTTTGGCATTGTGGATAAGGGAATATATGCAGTAGGATATTTAGGATATTAGGATATTTGTCAGACTGGTCCAATATGTGTTTTGTAAGGGTTTCCGATTACAGAAATTAGGCAAATTGTGTTTGTGTGTGTGTGTGAGTGCGGGTTTGCACAGATCACATTTGAGGACCGAAACGTCTCCAAAGTGTGGTAAAACCTGAAATTTTCTCATAGAAATGAATGGAAGGTTCTCAATTAAATAGGTCTGTGTGTGTGCGTGCGTGTATTTGTGTACCCAGGACTGGCAGGCCGCTCCCTGCCTTGCGCTGTGTGTTTCCCGGGATGGACTAAAGGCCCCGTGTCACACTGTACCGGATAAGCTGCCAGGAGATGGGTGGATGGATGGATGAAAGGATATTTAACAGTCCTCAGAGAAAAGTGGATTGCCTCCTGGTCATGACCCTTAAACGTTTCAGGTAAAACACAATCGGAGCTAAAGGTACGACGGTGGCATCCGCCCTAAAGATTCTTGGGTATCTTAAATCAGCGGGTATAATCCCAGCTGGATCTGAATCCAGATATCTAGATGTAAATGCTTTTCAGAGGGAAGCTTTTGAAGTCGCCTGACACTTTCGCATCTGTGTTGATGCGATATCAAACGCTTCATAACCCGCACACATCAGTTTCCTCTCTGGCTCTTTAAATATTAACCATATCGCCTTTGCTTTCTCCATTTTTTTTTTTTAAAGAAACCTGCCATCCACTTGATGCTGATAAAGAATGCAAGGAGAGGAATGCTCAGGACTGCCAGGGGTCATGTGACAGAACAGTCCATATGATGAAACACAGACGGGCACTTAGGGGGAGGGAACCCCAGTAGGACAGGAATGGTACAGCCAATATGTGGCTGTAGATGTCAATGCAGAAATGCAGGTTCCTGAAAAGTCTGAGAGAGGTCCTCATAATAATGACCTATAATAATATAATAATTAATAATAATAAGAACCTTTTTTTCACTAACATACCAAAAAAATAAAAAAAAACAGCTCTTACCAAATAGCCTGTACCAGCTAATCCCTCTTTGTTAAATCATTTTATTTGGTAAGGCTTGTGGTTTGTTGTAAAAAATAGACATGGAATTTATTTAAATCATAGAACTATGAGGCTCCTTATTTTAAATAGGTACCACAAGAATTCAACAACTCAGAGTCAGGGGGGAGAAAAACAAACTTGAAAGTCAAATTAAGGCAGATTAAAAACTGACCATAAATGTAATATAAATTCCATCAAATATGTGGGGCCGCGAGCCCCTCTGAATAGGGGACATCAGTTCATGATCAGGCCTTGTGTTAGAGAAAGACGGCCTGTCGCTCTGTGCTGACCCCATGCTTCACCTCCCCCAATTTAATACTTTTAAACTGACTGAAAAATAGCACTTTTGTTTATTTCTTGCTGGATAATCATTAAATTCCAAATACTTTTTTATGTAAAGTGGCAAAGAGCAATCAGTAACAGGACAGCAAAATGCAGCTGGCTTAGAAAGGCGCGACTTAGCTGGGGGGTTGTAGGACATAGCTCAGAACCATGTTAATTACCAAACGCATTAATATTTTATTAGCCCTTATCAGTAATTAATCAACTACTTTGATGTAAAGTTCAGCTTACAAAAGCGCCAGGAAAGTGTCCCTCAGATATTAGCCAGCTCTCAGCGCTGTAGGAGATTTCAGAGGACATAAGCTAATCCCTCGGAGTCTTGAAAGTATTTTTATGTTTGAAGCAGTGACACTCTGTGAGACAGTAAATAATGGCGACGAGGTGGAATTGACAGGCACAATGGCGGTGAGGGCGATGATGGAGAGGGTTTTTGGGTGCGCGCGTCCTCTAGATCAGATTTAAACATGCCGAGGAGAATCCTTCATTACGGAAAATATTATTCTTTGTGCGCCCCTGCTAATTAGCTCGCTTAATTGCGGCTGTCAGAGGGGCCTTGAGTTGGCGATCAGTGTCGCCGAGCCTCTTTGATTCTGACTTGGTGGCCATGTGTCTGCTTAGGTCGCCTCTGCGGAGGCGGGGGATGTAATGAACGCTGAGCTCCCCGCGGCACGCGCACGTATAAATAGGGCTCGCGTTACAACATTATGTTTACAACGGAGACGTGAGTGCATGTATGAATAAAAGATAAATAATTAAAACCTGGTGGGCAGAACGGGAGTGAAAACAAGGTCACCCACGGTGGGCGTTTCCATGAAAAGTTTTCAGGTTTTATTTCTGAGCTGACTGATGTGCCTTCGGCCTAAGTGTGACGTCCCTTCATTCATTACCGCACTCAATCCGCTTTTATGCAAAATATGGCCGTCCTTATAGCTAGGCATCCAAGACGGATGGTTAAGAGGAAGCTTAAGGGTCGTACCAGTCAGGGGACAGACATCATTCCCCACACAAGGCGTTACGATGCCGGCAGGGGGATCACAATTAGCGAGGTAATGCTGTTCATTAGTTTGACTCTGAATCCAATAATGACGATGGCCATTACGCTAATATCTCGAGCAGTGGGTGCTGGGGACACCGCGAGAAGGACTGTTGCTCTTTTTTGTTTCCTTTCTCTTTCTGTGCACAGCTGTCTGGAGTTAAGAGCCCCTGCTACATCTCCAGTAACATTACATCAGTATTCCAGCAGCAGATGTGAACACGTGTGTAAAATGAGCCAGCTCATCCATGAGCCAAAATTAGATCTGTGGACAATAACACACACTTCGACCATGTGGCCCCACCCCTGTCTAACCCCCGGGTCCTGACCCAGACCTGCTTCACACTCCTGTTAGGGTTGAGCGAAGGGGCCGGGGGTGAGGTGGAGGTCAGGCGGCGCGCTGACGGATGGCCTGTGATGCCGGTGGGCCGTCCAGGCCACTGGAGAGCTACACACTGTCTGAGAGCAGCCTTTGGGAACCACCACTGATGGATTGACTTGAGGGCCTCCTGGACCAAGCCAGGCAGAGACCCCTAGAGCATAGCTCCTTCACTCCTGAGCTGCTTGGGCCTGACCTTTTCCATGGCCGCTGGTTCTCCATGGGCTGAACGAGCAGGGTCTCGGTTATCAGTTTAACATGGAACCACAGCCTAGGGACCTGTTCTCCATGGAGAAGAATGATCTGGAGTACCTGTTACTGTAAATCAGATTTGGAGAAAAATCCAACATTATTAAAGGGATGAACAGGAACACAGTTTCTATCCCTCTGCATCCTAACTTCCAAACAATGTGCTCACCCTGGTCCAGACCACATCCTCTTTGCAGGATCTCAGTAACGAGACGCCATGTATTCTTACCCCACATGAACACTTCACTTATATCCACGGCTTCAACTGAGACACTGTAGCACAGTTTTGAATTCCCACAATGCAACTGGGCAGACTTCAGATCCCGATAGTAATGGAAAACATGTTCCTTCGTGTTACGCGCTGACCGAGGGCCGAGGTTCTGTCAGCTGAATCAACAAGGCAGCAGACAGCCGAAATCTCCTGGAATCTGTAGGAGTCGCCGGGATTCACCGCAGAAGAGCGCCTATGAAAATATTTGTTTTAAACTGCATGGTTAAAGAGCGATGACAAAAAATATTAAACGTTTTTTGTAAGATTAAAAGTTTTTCCAGTCTCCGGTGATCATAACTTCCTTTGAACAAACCAAAGAGTTTTCCCAAAAACTTCAAGGTCCTTCTGGACACGTCAGCCGTTTTCGATTTAGGGTTTAGCGCATGTGAAGCAGGAACAGGGTCTGCATGTTGACTCTCCATTGGCTTCCTGGGGGCTCCACCAGGGGGCGATCTCACTTACGGGGGCCTTGCAGGAGACCCCTACTATGAAGCCCTGTCGAGGCTGGCAGTCCCTAATCGCAGTGACAGTGATACCTGTCTCCTTAAAGCAGAGGTGTCAGAGCAGAGCTGCTGGTTGAGGGAGGGTTAGCATATCACGGCTTTCAGTTCTATAATCAGCACTCTTAAAGAATTGAATATTTGAAATACTAATTTCCATCCATCCATCCGTTTTCCATCCATCCGTTTTCCATATATAATTGTCCTATGCAGAGTGGCAGGGGTCCGGAGCCTATTTTGGAAAGAATGGGTCCAGGGCATGGAATAACCCAGGATGGGGTGCCAACCCATCGCAGGGCACAACTCATTTCCATTCCATTACAACGCTAATTGTAAATTACATTTGTGAGTCTTCGTTAGTTTTATCGGAACACAATAAATAAATAAATGATGTGTCTGGTTTTAAGTAGCTGATGCAAAAAATGCATGTAAAATGTTGGCAGCAGACCCAAGCTTTACACAATTTTTCTTACTATACTCAGTGAAATGTCAGGCAGGTTGTGGCGGGTTAAGTGTCCGCAAGCTAGTTGCAGGGGATCTGTTTTCATCCACAGAGCACTGGGGGGGCTTAATGTCGGACGGAGGCCTTGTCCCCTCCCCCAGCCCTCCATACCCCTCCGGGCCAGATTTATCAGCGGGTCGCGGAGGAGCTCACTGGGTCGATCGCCGTTCAAAGTCACGCCGGACGGTGTGGCCGCGGCTCGACGCGGGGGGGGGGCATCGTCATACTAAACGGCATCACCTTCACGCCCGTGTCTGCGCGCAGGAACTCAGTCCTCGGTCCTCCGTGCTGGACCAGACACGTAGCTGAACTTAATCTACAAAGGCCAACGTGTTTCTGTGCCGCGTTTTTAAAATACGGGAACGCCTGGGCTGCTCGCAAATCACCCGTTAGTCGCGAAGCGCGTGGCTCTCTGGCTGCATTACCTGCTGACAGATCTGTTCATGTCGCCAGCCTTTACCCAGTAATGATGATGATTATAGGCTGCTGCCCATTTCGCCCCAAACAGCCATCTGGAGTCATCTACATGATTGAGAGAGGGACAGAGTGACTCACCACTTTCTGCTGAGTGTTCCTGACTCCCCAGCCCTCCAGAAAGCCCTGCTGGCGCCTCCTACAGGCCGGATGACACCCCACATAGTACGCGGCGACCCCCGTGCCCTCATATAGCAGGGTCACTGTCCCTTTCCCTGACCTGATCTCTTCCAGAGTCCTCTCTTCACTGAAAGCCCCCTACGCACATGGGAAAGGGGGCGCGCATTGTTCTCAAGGTAAAATCTATCTTCTGTGCCGCGTGTCAGTTTAGTGCCGAAGTCAGCCTGAAGCCCTCTGGGACCGAGAAAGACAAATGTTCCCTTCAGGAAGTCTGATTCTGTAGCTGGGACACACGGCAGATTTAGATTTAGATTTTTATTGTACGGCACTGAAAGAAGTGATATTTGCTCGCCCCAGTTTGTAAGTTAGCCTTACTGGAACAAAAGCATTGAGCGTTTCATGTTTTTTCCTGAACAAGTTCGCTAGCCAAAAGGGGACCTTGAACGTTGGCGTGTTCATTGTTTATGTGTGCTGTGTTCACCCCAGTCCTGTGCACAGGGTTAGACAGCAAGCTTCTGAATAATCAGCAATCTTATACATGCGACAGACTAGTAGCCTCCAGAGTGCGGCTTGGGACGGACGCCAGGGTAACATGCAATTCAAACCTGGATGAAAAGGCCTTGCAGAAGCGGTTTATACATGTCAGGTACAGGTGTGCTGCTGTTTTTTTGAGCTGTTTCCATCTAGCAAGCTCTTATTCTAAGCTGGGTCACGGGCAGTTCACATGCAATGGCCAATTAAAATAATAATAATAATAATATTGCCGATGACAAATAGATGACTGGGTTTGACCGCAAATACGGTGATTTTTTTTGGATGTCGCTGTTATTTCCATTTCTGAATATTAGTACATTTCTGAGAGCTCAAGAATGGACCAGAAACCTCTAGTACAAGAACAAAGTTACAGAAGTTGGAGCTGACACATACAGACATATTTAAATTCCTCGTTCAGTTGCCATTTATGGGCAAATTAGCATCTCCCACATATTGCATATTTTGATTTTTTATCCCGGCGTTTCACACTGCCTCGCCGACAGCTAGCCATCTCCTCGCCGCGAGTCAAGGAGCGAGCCGCACGCTCGCGGCGGAGACAATGCGGACAGCTGTCCCGCTTCGCGCCGCACCCACACGCGCGCGCTTTATTTCTGTCATCTGCCGTCTCTGTCAGCGTGTGAAAACTGCGTCCGCGCGCGTGCGGGGAGGGGGAAATAAATAAATAATTAAAAAAAGGTGTGACGCTGTGGCTGCATTTCCATTAAAGTTTGCTGATATAATGACAAGCTAAACTGATGAAATAAACCCATCGTGTAATGAAATGAAGGCGCTTCCTTTCGCAGCCTCGTATGAGAAGATATATATGCTAAACATATATATATATATATATATGCTAAATATATCTTATCTGCTGTACAGTAAATTACAGTATTGCTCCTGTACACTGATGCTGTATGAGCCAATAGAAAGTTTAATCTATTATGTGGGAGCAGTTTATTCAAATAGATTTTATTATGCATTTGCTATGTGTCCTTAATACTAAACTCATCTCTTTATAGCCATGAGCATTTAAGACTAATGGGAGAGTCTGACCTGCTCACATCTGAGAAGATTACTTAACAAATTCTCCAGAAAAATACCAAACATCTCACACAACCTAAACGTCTCACACAAGCTAAATTTCAAAGATACACTATTCAAATGGCTGTAGTGATTTAATTATACGTAATTATGAAGTTTTCTCAACCGTAACATCTTCCCCTAGATTCACAATATTCGAAGGACATATAGTACAGTGTAAACTTTCTGGTTTAAAGCATGTTACTGCTACTAATGTGTAAAATCTTCCGTATGCTTTACATAAAATGCCAAGATCCATGGGGTACTGGAGGTGAGGAAACCATGTAACCACACTTTCAAAACTTTTGCCTGATATTAAAAGAGGCTGTATTATTATAACTTTTATGCACAGCTGTGGTACAACACAATAATTATACTTATATAATACTAATCTTGTTAACAAACTTTAACTTTATAGCTCATTTATAATTCATGTAGTGTTTATTAATATTATTTCCCTAAATAAAATGTGTTATATGATACCTATCATGCTTCTGGATATGCATTCTGCCGGGACATTCCGGCAAAATAATTAGTGCTATTTGTCAAAAAATAATACTTTTCATAGTAATTACAAAAATATGTCATGTTATTACTTGCCATAATTATTAAAGGGATGTTTTTGTTCCTGACTTAACCGCAGCAGTGTGTTTTCCGAACTGCCGCTCTCCCTCCTGTGATTAAATTAAAACCCCTGATTAATCTCAAAACAATCCGAATAATGAAAACATAAAAGCCGAATGGAAGCGCGTGTCACAACATTTTAGCTCCGTTCGCAGTCGAGCTGTGGCAGACCTCTTCAGGTGGTTACATGTCACGTGTGAGCGCGCGGATAGCGCGGGTACGACGGAAACGCTAACCGAAACCGATACATGTCAGTATTATTGTTTCATTTAACATATCAGTGCCCATCACATCAGCCTACCCTCAGCCCAATCTGTAGTCACACCTTTCTGAGGTTCATTCCGAAACCCCAAGACAAAACTTGACCCCAATGCTGGCCTTGCATGTGCCTAAGGGTGTGTTGGGCTCCTCCCAGTCACCCTGCTTATGCGTATTTGTCCTATATGCAGGTTAAGCTCTGTGCCTGTAATCGGAAGGTTGCTGGTTCAAGCCCAGCCTCTGGTCGTCTGTGGGCCCTTGAGCAAGGCCCTTAACCCCCAGCTCCCTGGGCGCCGCACAAGTGGCTGCCCCTCACGGCCAA
>JAODKN010000046.1:6224051-6238987 GCA_026774425.1 Petrocephalus zakoni
GGAGAGCAAGGTTGGGGGAGGTGAAAAAGTCAATTTCCCCAAGGGGATCAATAAAGTATAATTCTTCTTCTTCTTCTGTATAGCTGGACTCGCATCCCTGGGCCTTACGCGGGAGGCCGCCCTTCCCGACGGTCCCGTTTCCCACGGCCATCTTTCCCTAATTAATTCCTGCGCATTACAGCTGCTGCTAGCCTAGACCCGCCGGCTTCCATGGTGAGCTGCAAAACAATAAACAGCGAGTGGGCCTGGCGAGCGCCATCCTCGCGGTGACCTGTGTGTGCGGGCGTGTGTGTCCGGACCATCCTCCGCGGCATCTGTGTATTTAGTTCAAATGACCAGTTATCCCAGGATGTGTCTGAGGTGAAGGATGGAGCTAATAACTGCAGGGATGGAACAGAAGTGGGGGGGGGGGTCATAATGGCCCCCACTTCAGGGGCCCCTCTATCTCGCTCTCTCACTCTCTCTCTCTCTCCCTCTGTGTTGGGGTAGAAGTGGAAGCTTCCAGCGCAAGTTCCCCTTTCTAATCAGTGCCGGCCCAGTGCTGTCTGATTATTCGCCGTATTCATGAAGTCGCTCATCAGGCGTCTGAAGGAATATTCCGGAATCCTGAAATGAAATAAGGCCAATCAGTAGAATAATGAAGAAGGTAATGTCTCCCAAGAGACCTTGAGTGTTTTTTTTCCTCACCGCGGCTTTTGCTTTATAACTCAGCGTTTGATCTCTGATTCGGGCACAATGGATGGGGGGGGGGGGGGGTAGGGGGGGCGTGGTTTGTCCACTTCCTTAATCTGGCGTGTCCATCTTGTTTCCCCTTCTGCGGAAATAAGGGCCCCCATTCCTAAGATCGTAGCCCTGAAGCCATTGATTTCTTGACGCTGGTAATGACATGCTGGGGGTCGTATCTCAGTTAACCCAGTAAGCTGCGGTGGGATGCACGAGGAACCAAAAACCTCTCCCGAAAGAATCGAAGGACTTGCTGCTATATTGCTCCAATCGCTAATCACACCTTTATTCCTGAATGAACAGTCCTTTCAAATTCTTTCAATATTATTATTTTTTTCCTATATCCATCCATCCATCCATCCATTTTCCAAAAGTGCTGGTCCTATTCAGGGTTGGGAGGGGGGGGGTCCGGGGTCTATCCTGGTGCCAACCCATGACAGGGCACACTCACACACCAGTCACTCACACAGGCACACCAATGGGCAGTTTGCTAACCAGGACCCCAGGAGCCATCTGCAGGACCCTGTGCAGACCAGGCTTTTTCCTACATTCATATAACATGTTATGTTAACAGAAGGTCACTGCTGTACTGATATAATATTGTACAATTACTATATTGGTTATGTTACTGTTCTTATATGGAATACAGTTACACTTATTTTTGTTCATATATGTTTTTTGTTGATATATGTTTGTTGTTATAATATGAAACTTCGGATAATTTCATATCATTATAATTTTGTACTATCAATCGCTTACATCTACTTTGGTCAGAAGTCTGCAAATATTTGATTACAAGTAGCAGAGTTGTGATAGAACGGAGTTGAACTGGCCAGATTTTCACCGATTTTCAGCAGGTGGCTTCCCTCCCCCGTAATTAGATCATGTCAAACTTCCAGAAATTGGACGAGACGGAAGGCCCTGCCACACGTGTACAGCAAGAGGGACAGAAACAGTCAGCTCGTGAATCCCCGCTGACTTATAATGGAACCAGTTTAAACATCTTGGTATTCACAGAAATACTGGTTATTTGACTTTATCCAATGTAGGGCGGTACTTGTCTTTCTGAACCCTCTATACAGCGCCGTTTAAAACAGAAACTAATGGTGCGTTCCATTTACCTTGGAGGTTGGAAGTCGTCAGTGGGAATGATGTCACACCCGAGGTTACCTCGTTCCAGTACAGCAAGTCGGAAAGCCATTTAGCAATATCAGGGGCTTGTTCCAAAAAACAGGATTTCTTGCTTAGCTGGATAACTTGGTGGATTTAATTCACCCCAGTTTAAATGGCTTTTATCTTTGTTCACTTATATTTAGCCCAAACTACCTTAAATCCAACAAGTTATCAGGCTAAGCAAGTAATCCTACTTCCTGAAACCGGCCACAGTTCAAACACGGTTAATTGTTAGCCATCATTAGCAATATCAGTTGATAACAACATATTATGCGGTATCTTGCTCATTGAAAACACCGTTGCACCTCGACCACAGATAGAGGTTGGTGACAACCGATTTAATGTGCCACAAATAAGACAAAAGTGTTAATAAACAGCATAAAACTACAACTTAATCTTCTGATATAGGGTGTTGCCATCTTGCATTATGAGAAAGGAGTTGTGTAGATCCCCCAACTTTACGACTGGAAATTTGGACTTTGGTGGGGCATTCCAGTTGAAATTTCCGACTATGAACTCGGAATTTCCAAGTTCAAAAGGAACACAGCATAAAGGTAGGTGGGAATATCTTTCTCTCTGAATCACCCATTGGCTGAACACAACTCCAGATCCTGGTTTATTGGGTCCCTTTGGGTTCGACAACTGTCCTGTATAATAATTCAACTAGGAGTGGTTATAAAACAGCCATCTTAATTACTTAGCAGGTTAGTGACCCTGCACTGGTTATGGAAATTAGTTTGATGTATGGTAATCTGTATCATAAATGGGCACTTTTGTATATTATATTGTATATTAAATTGTATATTGCAGATATGTGTGACATCACACAGTGCATTTTTTTCTTTGAAAGCAAAGAGACAGAAAGCAGGAAGACAGGATGTGTGAGATAGAGGGAGAAGTAGAGGAAGAGGAACAGGGAGACATAAGGAGGGAGCAGGAGGGAGAGAGAGAGAGAGAGAGAAAGAGAGAGCGAGTGTGTTTTCAAGCTTCAATGCCTCCTTCCAGGTGTCGTCGCCTGCATGATTTCATCTGTGAACCATAATCAACTTCCTTAATGAAATACGTAATTAACATATTATAATTGTGGTAAGGATGATTTTGACAGAAATCATTTTCCATATCTAATACTATGCTAATTTAATCTGTTCTTCACTCCCCAACATGACCTTTTTTTTGATTAAGTTTCATGGCAGATTTTGTGCCCCCCCCCCCCGCCACATTCCCAAGCCCTGTTGGATAGGTTTCTCTGCCGTAACTCCTGCCATCAGGGCGTGTTGGCCATCCTAACCCCTAGGGGGCGCCCACATGGACAGGTGACGATCGGAGCCTGATATGGACATAGATCAAGGTCTCTTTCCTTGTTGACTGCACTCTTGTGCCTAAGAAATTATAAACAGAAAAATAATAATAGGAAAGGAAGCCAAGGAAAATTTTTTGCAGAACAAGTCAGAACTGGTCAAGCATGGTCCAGTTCCCAAGATGGGCGCCCCCTGCTGGCACGGTCACAAAGAGCAGGCCGGCTGTCACAAAGAGCTCTGCGTCCCCCTGAACAAGTCTCCTACACTGGAGTCATTCTCACACACAGCATTAAGATATTCCAGAACTTGGGATACAGTGGGGGAAAAAAGTACTTGCCTCTCTGCGTGGGGCTCAAGTTACACAGAAAAGTCAGTACCCTCAAGGGATTGTTTATCAATGGCTAACGTTAAGAACAAGGGGCTGAGCATAATAAAATAAATCCAAGGCTTTGTCCATCTGGCCACCAGCTCCTTCACTTGCATGACCGTAAAGCATTTAGAACGAAAATGGCTAGGAGCTTCTGAGAGACGGATTGATCGCGCGCGAGCTGTCAGCTGCTCCCTCCGAGGATCACTTTGCTCCCCTGATCAGAATGAAGCCTCCCACGTGACTCTGCCATTACGGGATAGCTGCTCATTCGCAGCTCGTCGGGGCAGCGTCAGATAGTCTGGCAAAACAAGGTAAAAGGAGGCTTGCTTTCCGAGCACAAAATGCAAATTATTTTACCTTTTTGACATAAAAATACAGTGACAGTAAGATTTTGGGGTGTGTAGCTTATGTCTTATGGCATAAGTTATGTACATTGCAGTATTGTCAGTATTGTTTATATATGTACCGTTTATGGGTGATATCCCATAATGCATATATTTTAATTAACAATCTCCTCATTATGTGTCATAAAATAATTAGCGTTATATGATGTTATGTTACGATGCAATAAAAATATAGCTCCCCCCCCACCCGGAACCCCATGAAGAACATTTAGATACCATACATCTAAAGGCAATAAAGTCCGCCAGCCAGCGTGAGGCGCTGTAACAGGTACTGGTAAGCCCCCCCACGGGAGCTGCCAGCCTTCTGACTGCACATACTTCCAATGCATTCAGCCTTACTCACTAGTAATTGTTCCCATGATCACTACGACCCCCTTTATTTTTAAATAGTGTATCGTAGGTTTAAGTTGGACGCCATCTGTGGAGCTCTCGCTGATTACGAAGGGTAACAGAGCACTGTCAGACAGCTCCCCCCCCGCGTAGCCCCCCCGCACAGCCAGCACTGCTTTCAGCTCGCTCTAACAGGTGCACGCTGCTGCAAATTAAGGGCGACGCTTGATAAAGCACCAGTTCATTTCGCACTCGGCTTCCCATGACTCCGCGGGCCTGCCGGACCTTCCTCGGAAGATGCTGCTAAGCAGTTCGGCACGGTTCACTCAAAGCTGCGGCCCTCAGCTACAGGGCAGCCAAGAAAACTGCTACATTCTCATTCATTCATTCATTCATTCATTCATTCATTTATACTTTTTTACAGGTTGATTTGTGATTTACACTAGATTTCTGTATTTTTTCAGTTCTCTGCTGTCGTGACAGGGCCAACATATATGAATCATTGATTAACCCGTCATTCACTTTTCAAATACAAATATTTAATGTAGAGATGATATATTATACAGACTACAGGGGCACGTTACCCAGCAAGGTATTTTTCTGAATTTGCGTGTCACTCTGATTTCATCAGGAATATGGCACGGCATTCAAAGTATTTCCCCAAGGTGGACAGAGAACCTAGAGGAGATCCTTTGCTCCCATATCGTTTATGTACTTTCCCCAGGAATAACAAGTTCGGAAATTGTATCGCATCCTACTGTTGCGCATGTGAATATGAGGCTCCTCCCTGGGAGCAGTCGCCTGACTTGCTAGTGACAGGGGCCCGGCCCGTCGACAGGAGAGTAGGCCGGGTGACTCCGGCCTCGCTGGATTCCTACGCCGGCGCGCCACGAGTTTTTTGGCCTGCGGTGAAGCGCTCGTCTCCAAGTGCCCGAAAGGTCAAGCGACGAGGCGGGGGAGACAGAGGGTAAGTAATGCGTAACAGCTGAACGCGAAGGCGCCATCCGATGACTGACAGGGAGAGTGCCTGCAAGTAATGAGACGGAGAGCCTCGGGCCCTGCTGTTTTCTCGCTGGGGTCCGGCCTGCCGGAAGCGAGGCCGCGGGATCCAGCCTTTCCACCTATGATGACAGCACTTGCCAGATTCCCGCTGCCTCCCCCGTCCCGACGTGTCTGACAATCCCACATTCCCCTGCCCACCCTGCCGCTGGAGAGAAGAAGAACACAGTTAATCACATTAACTAAACTCTATCATTTTTTTTTATTTCTAGTTGGCAGAAGAGTGGAAACTTGCTTAGTAGTTTTAATGGTTTAATAAACCATTTTATTAAATATAAAAGCCCAGAGAAGTAGCTTTTTTATCGCCACCTCTTGGCACCCTCCCCCCCCTCCCCCCGTTGATTTGTTTAATTTATCGGTAGGCTTTTAAAAGCAGCCCGGTATCCCTTGTCCGATATGTCGCGCTCCCCGGGACGCTGTCGCCAGTACACACGCCAGCCACTTACCACTAACATGCTGCTAAATTTGTCTAGGCAGGCAAAATCCGCATCTCGGGCCTCCCTTTCAGTGTGACTGGGCTCGGCGTCCGGGGGGGGGGGGTGGGGGGACCACGTTAGTTTGTGTCTGCTGTACAGTGTTACCACAACAGCTGAGACGAGCCTGATTTATTCTCGCGGGCCATGAGGGCATAATGGTTCCAGATGGGGGCGGGGAGAGTGTATGGTTATGAACTTGGGTGTCAGGAGGAAAGAGTACCAGAGCATGATGGAATGAGAGAGTAGGACGTGTGACTAACTTAGGACAGATGCTCCTTAATGCTGGAGCGGACGACCGAGAGCTCAGGACCAGTGCCCAGCTTTACTGGAGTTCAGCTTATATTTCTGACAGGTTAGCTGGCTCACCGAGAGCCGACTGGGCCTCTGAAAGACAGTAAGGGCAGCCACTGCAGGAGTCTGCGGTCTGCCAGAAATACAGCATGATTTCAAATTTGTTTTCTCCAGCACCCAAAATGGCTTATATTCTATTTTTAACTTTTATAATACCTTGTGACAGGTAATATATCATATATTCACTTTTGCATCGAAGCAGCAACATTGCAGCATTTAGATCTGAGCTGAGCTGGAAACCAGACTGGCGCAAAGAGACGTCCAGTTCATGTCAGTAGCCACATCTGTGTATCTGATGTGTCTGGTTTATTTTGTGAAATGTTTTCTTTTTTTTTTGTTCCATGTTGAGTGGATGACGGCCTTTGGTAAGAGCTAATATTACTGGTTATTAGACAAGAGACCCCTTTCGAGTTTTCACCATCTATTCCACATATAACATCTGCCCCTCACTGACCGTTTCCAGGAAAAGGTTCAATAATAAGTAATGAAAATAGCTCTGCAAGCATCCAGCTGTTCCGGTGTGAAAAGCACAGGGCCGATGCTAATCTGTCTGTCCGGATCGCTGGTGTCGCCTGTCATCACGCTCAGGTCACGCACCGAATCGAAGCGAGCCGGCTCAGTGCTAACCTGTGAGTGGATCTCTTCTGGGCATGACAGCAATCAGATGCCCTGGACACAGGGATGGACAGGGAAGAGCATCGCTAGTGTTCTTTTCACAGGAAGTCGAAAGGACCTCGGATTGGGAAGACGTCACTAGAAAGGTTTCCAACGTCTAGACTTCAATCTGGGCTCCGATGGCAGAACCAAACGATTACCCATTTATACATATCAAGGGGAACTGGGCACAGCGGTATATAATCAATATGCATGCTCTTAGTCACCTGATCAGCCATAGGCCACACCCCCTCAACAAAATTAACTGTGATTTCTGATTTTGCACATAGCATCCCATGAAAACGAAATGAAATTATGTATTTCCTTATGAAAATTATGACAGCCGTGACTAGGCATGACTAATCTATTTTAAATGTTTTTATTTTCATTTATTTATCGTTTAATATAATAAGAGAAAGAGATGCTATCCATTTATCCATGCACCCATCCACCAATCCATCCACCCAACCATCCATGCACTCATCCATCCATCCATGCACCCACCCATCTATCCATGCACCCACCCATCTATCCATGCACCCATCCATCCATCCATCCATGCACCCACCCATCCATCCATCCATGCACTCACCCATCCATCCATCCATGCACCCACCCATCCATTCAGTTTCTATCCCAGAAACTACGAGTGTAAACCATTGATTTAATTAACTTTGCTTCGTTTGGGTGCATTATGAGCGGCCATCGTGATACGCGTGGATAGCTAGTACTAGGCTTATGAGCACTGGCAAAAGCGAATGTGACTTTAATCTGGGTTTTAAGCGGTTGGGTTGTATGGATGCGGCGGCAGTCACGGACGGCAGAGATGCGCCGCATGTCCATATCCCCACGCCGCTGCAGCCGAGCTGTAGTGCAGCGTGTGATTGGCCAGTGACTGAGCCGCCTCTTAGGGCAGCGTGTGATTGGCCAGTGACTGAGCCGCCTCTGGTGTCACCTGACCAGCGCTGTCCCTCGGCTCCCATGCGCTTGCAGTCTGCATCCATTGTCTCTGCTGCTGAGTGTCTAAAAAAAAAAGACAGGGAGGATTTTCTTCCCCCCGCTGGCTACCACGCAGCGACACGGGGCTCTCTGCATTCACAAGTGGCAGCTACTAGCATCTGGATGAACGTATGTGGACGCGTGTTTACGCGAGCCGCGGCAGAGGCGGGGAGGCAGGCATGCAACTACCCCCCACCCCCCCTCGGCCCATCTGCACCCGGCTCGCCGTGAGTGACAGGTGTACACGGACAGCACGTCAGCTGCCAATATGCTGCGAGGCGGCGGTAACAATGGCCCGTCTCCACGGAGACCCGCCGCCGTGCTCCCCGCTATCAGGCACAATTTTTGGTGCCAGAAAATGGATCCATGATAAAAAAGAAAACATTGTGTATTCCGTGGCTCTCTGGGCTGCCTGAGGAAACAGCTTTGATAAAAATGGATTATAATCCTTGATTGGACAGGGAAATCTGAGACCCGCATAATGCTGGGGAAAAAAAAAGACTTTCCTGGACATTTAATGTTCGATTTTTGCATTACACTCCAAGGAGTGAATCTGTGGTTGCATGACTTTGACATTAATGAGAGATAACTCGTCTTCTGGATGCAGCACTACCGGTTTGGTTTGGGTGAGGCGTTCAGTCCTCTGGCTGGATGAGTTTGTTATTTCGGGTAACCTGAAAGGTTTGTGAGGGTAGCAGTAGAACTTGCATGCAGTTGATTAAGAGCCAGTCATTTGGAGCGGTGTTTTTCAATCCAGCTCTGGGGGACCACCAGACAGCCTATGCTTTCACTTGCTCCCATCTCCCAAAAATGTGGACTGTCTGGCATGGAGCTGGGAGGGAGCAAAAACGTGGACTGGCTTGGGGTCCGTGAGGACCCGGGTGAGAAGCACTGTCCTGCAAGGAGCTTCAAAAACATGAAGTCACTGTGAATGTTTCCAAACTGCGTCCTGCTTAACATCATCAGCTGTCAAAATATTAGTTAGAAAATGAGCCAGGATGAAATTCCAGGCTACAAATTAAATTTATTACCCATCTATATTATCTAGTGTCCTACTGTAATCTGAACACACAATATTAGGTGATTTGATATGTATAAGTTGCCCGTGGTGCATAAGGGTCTGTGTGCATGCTCTGTGGTGCACAGGCCTTCTATTCAAGGTGTCACCCTTGTGTCTCCTGGGAAAGGCTCCCAGCTTCCCTGTGATCCTACACGGAATAAGCAGTTATGGAACATGGATGAATGGATAAACTTGAAAGACACTCCTTTCTTTGATAAAAGATCTTAATAGCATAACTAGTCGACATTATACTGTGTACAAGTAGGGATTAATTTAAGTGTGGTGCATGTCTTTTTGACTCTGGGTCTTTGTTCAACAGAATGATAATCCGTAGCCAGTAGATCCCGTAATCATATTGTCAAACGTTTGCTCAGCACACAATAAGCTGAGGTGAGTGCATACATACTATCAGGTGATTTGGCGCTTTAGAAGTAGGATCAGCTCCAAGCGCCACTATTTATCTTTCCACCACTGTCAGCACAAGTCCGCCATCAAGCTGAGGAACGACGCAATAACCTGAGGATTAATAGGTCGCTGTCATGTGTCAATCAATGCACAGATAACCAATCAGATAGGGGCTCACAGGTGGTGCCCGGTTCTGTCATTGTCCAGACAAGGCATGAAATTAACCCAAAGCACAATGATAACCATCTAAAACGGTTTTTGGCCTTCAGGCTAGCTGAGCGGTCACAGCTATCAAATAGCAGGGCTATATGACAGCAAATAGCGGGCAGATCTATCAAAGAGCGCGAGTCGCTTAGCCGCCTAAGTGCGACCCACGCTAAATCTCCCCTAGAGCCTAAAAACAAGAATAAACCTTTTTTATGATGTCATCTGTCTTTTGCGTTAAATAAACGCACGGTGGAACACTTCATAGGACTGGCAGTGACGCCATCACTTACATGGCCCCTCGCGATCAACCGTGTCGGGCCCGGGTCGTTTCGACACCGCCACGGTAGCTTAAGACCTCTTTGAACAGGGCGCATGGGACGGCATCTCTGGTAGGCGACAGTAAACGCGGCGTGAGCGAGCCTCCTTGGCCATGTACAGCAGCCCCTTCAATGGAGTGCAGGTAGGATATGTAAACAAGGCCTAACCAGGCCGAACCCAGCAGAACTAACCTCTGCTGCTCCTCTGAGGCCAGGTCGGAATCGACTGCTGATAGTAGACTTTAGCATTTGTGTCTTACCAGCTGTGTTCCCCCGTTATCGTGTTTTCTAACCCTCCCCACAACTGTCGTCAGCATTCATGTTTCATGCAATAGCTGACAGACAGACAGACAGACAGGCAACAGGCAAGGCAGGCAGATAGATTAGATAAATACTTAGATAGTTAGATAGATAGATGATAGATAGAACAAACTGACTATTGTAATTATGATTCGCAGCGCTTTTCCAGTCAGTGTCAATGAATAATTGTATGCAGGACCCCTGAAGGAGTCGGTATGGAAAGGGGGAGGCACACAGGTCCAGGGATCTGGGCACCCAGCCCCGCGACGTCGCCCATCCGCACAGCACACACCTTCAAACCCCGAGTCAGGCCGGGCGGCTGTGAGCAGCCTCTCCTGCCACGCTATCTGTTTAAATCTGGAGCAGCGAAACAGACCGTCTGGCTCATGGGGGAGCACACTGGCATCCGGCCACAGATTGGGCCTCCTGCAGGAGAGAAAATGGAGCAGTTTTTTTTCCCCCCCCATCAAAAAAAAAAGTCTCTCCCCGTCGCCGTAGCGACTGCCTGCACTCCGCAGAGCGCTGGCATGCCTCGACCAGCCCTGTCCTCGCCACGTCAAAATCACAGAGCGCGACGGCCATCAATATTCACCAGCAGCCTATCCCTCCCTGGCCTAATAAGGATGCCTATTGATTGAACTGGAAATAATGCTTTTTGTTCCTGAAAACACAAACAGATGGATGCTGGATGTTTCAAATTAGGCCCGTCCCTCTTTTTTCTCCTCTTTTTTTTGTCTACAACTTTTCCCTGTTGCTATGTAACCGAACGTGACAGCCCAGCGATAGCCGTGCTTGATGGTGAAGCATTCTTCCTGTTCCCGCTCGAAAAAGATCTCGTTTCTGCGCTAGTACTTAGGAAGAAGGTCTTTAGGGCTCAGAGGGCCATGTAGGGCAGTGCCACTTTTACGGGCGATTTACAAAGTGTCCCCCTGAACGTCTTCGTCCTGCCCACCCGCTGTCCGTCTTGATCCTCGAAATCCATGTGGCTCTTGCACTCATGCACCAGAATGGTTTAAATGGCATTCCTCATGATGTTGGGGTCACATGTTATGCGGGAAGGTATGCCCTCCTCAGCCCCCCCCCCCCAGAATGCCCCCCTCCCATTTCTTCCAGGCTCTTGAGGCCCCCGGGTTAAGGCCCCATAGGGTCTGGGGTACAGCAGCAGTTCAGCTTTGTGAAGGGGGGAGCAAATTATTTTTACCATACAGCTCGTCTGGTCACAGAGGGTCGGTAAAGAAGAAATGACCCACGTGGCTGTGAGGGCGAAACCAGCAAAATTCTGGACGCTGTCTGAGATGAGTAAAGGCGCCCCGGGCCAGTCGGCCCTTCAGAATATACTTCTGTCCTTCTCACGATGATTGTTAAGCAAAAGAGACGCAGGACGGGCGCTTTAAAGAACGCGGGCGAAAGCGAGCGAATTTGAGAGAAAGTGCAGAACGCGTCTCATTTGTGGGGGGATTTGCCGTTTAGATTTTTTTATTTATTTTTTTTTGTCTGTGCCACATAAATGGGGTAACACATCCCCACTGCTTCTCCCCGTGCGTTCTGCGAAAATAGCCCGTGGAGAGAGGGGGCAAAAAAAGAAAAACACAGAGGGAATCAAAGAGGAGAAAAAGGAGGAGCGAATAGATAGAGACGGGGTGAGTCAGGACATTCGGAGAGAGAGAAATAAAAAGAAAGAAGGAGAGAGGGAGATAGAGGGAGAGCTGGCAGGGTATTGGTGGGGTTATTATTCTCAGCAATACTCAATCAAAAGCTGCCCTATGAACAGAGAGTAATGCTGGCGAATCATCCCCGGGGGGCTGGGCTCCCCCCTCATTCTTCTTGTGTTGCTGTGTGTGAGTGGTATCCATCTGTCAGCTGTCAGTGCCACGGCGAGATGTACAGAGCTGTCACTTCTCGTCAGGCAGCATTTGTGAGGCCTTTTGCAGCTGGTATCCAACACATACTGTCCTTAGTGAAGGCCAAAAAAAAAAAACAGCACTGGGCAGATAAAAGGGAAAATGAAAAACAGAGAGTGAAAGAGAGATGGGGAGATGAAGAAGAGTGGCATTATAGTGGGGGTAGATGACTCAGAGGATTCTGGGAGCTTACTGGCACCCCATCAAAGTGGCTGGAAATGGAGTGAAGAGGGGTTGGGGCATGGTGTGTGGCGGAGGGGGGGGTGCTGATAAAAACAGGGTAGAGGAAAAAAAAATCCCAGTGTCAACAGTTCTGAATGGAAGGCGGGAGAGGTTTTCGAGGAACTAATGAAAAAGTGCGCGGGGCCCCTGGAAGGGCGTCGACGTGAGAATCGCGCGCGACGCGGGTTTAGCGCGAGCGAGGGGGGCTCAACATGCTCGCGCTCGAGACGCTTGTCGCTGTTGATCCAACACTTGCGCCGTGATTTTTCACAAGACCCCACACACAAAACAAGACAGGAAGTGAGGCGCCGTGCCAGGACATGTCGGCTTGGGCGAGCTGCTCGATGTGGCGGCTTCGGAATCTCGCAAAGGGGGGAGAAGAAAGGGAAAGGGGGGAAAAAACGGCTGTCTGGTATTCGAGGACATTCCGTATTCCACTCGCGCGGCGAGACGTGGCGAATCCTGCCGGATCTCGCCATTGGCCAAAAAAACCTAGAGCGATGTCGCCAACCTTAGGGATCCCAGTCACTCCTACAATAGTTCTGTGCAAGTTTCTAATCGGGCGGGCCGGCAATCGCTAACGAGTGACGCTAATTAGCAGGAAAACAATGACAATGGAGGGGACGGGGGGGGGGGTAAGATCTACTTTGCTCGGGATTTAGAATAAAAAAATATGATCGTGTTCTGCGAGTTGACTTTGCCTCTCTAACAGGTAAGGAGTGTTGAACGCTACATGCCACTTTATATAGCAATAACCCAGTCAGTTAAGCTCCTCAGATCTTTGATCTGCGCCGGATCTTGACGTGCGAAGGCGGTGTCACTGCGAATAGAGTCAGACGGGGCCTGGCCCGAACAGCTGTGGACCTGTTGCAAGCAGAGTGCCACCATGTTTGGGCTCATGGGAGTTTTACTTACACAAAAATGTTCCGAGGGCAGAACGAAAAATGATTGGCTCAGAGAGAGAATCAATCAGGTGTTGTGTCAGATGTCAGACCATGTTTTCGTCCTGTCTCCTCTAGTTGCTTGGACCCGCCTCCTCTACAATCTGATTGGTTATCTCTCTAAACCAATCGATTTTGGTTCTGCCCTCAGAACATTTTCGTCTAAGTAAAACTCCCACTAGCCATGTTTGGGTCTTACCTGCTGGGTCTAGGGTTGCCTCATTTCATGCTGAAAAATAAGGGACGCCTACCATAGTGGGGCCACAACCACTAAGTGCCAAGTGACACACCAGCGGCGGTAAATCAAAACTTAAACCACGGTCTCAAGAAAGTATCACGATTCATACTTAATATATAAGTACTTGGGGCAGGCAGGTGGTGTAGTGGTTAGGGACGCAACCACATAATTGAAAGATGCTGGTTCAAGTCCCCGACCTGCAAGTACCGCTGAGGTACCTCGAGCAAGGTACCGTCCCCGTGCACTGCTCCCCGGGCGCTCACTTAGCTCTCCCCTGCTATGTCACAATGTCACATGGGTTAAAAGCAGAGGACATATTTTGTTGTTGCATGCTGTGGTGTGTCAACAATGACAATTAATCACTTTCACTCTATTATAAATAGACATAAAAATAAACTAAATGAATAACTTTTAAGTTATACACTCCAATTGTAAATGAAATTAGCTTAAGGTGCATAACACTAATTAACACTAATATAACACTAATTAAATTAATCTTCAAGATATACATTGTTATCTCATCCATAACTTATTAACTATAAATAAAACAAATCTAAACAGTCCATCGACGTTTTCATACTAAATGTGGACGGGATGATGCTGCGTTCATCACAACTCGGAAAAACGGGACAAACATCATCCCTTATTGATTAAAAACGGGATGCAAAATTTTATTGTGAAATACAGGATGATTCAGTATTTTAAGGGATGTGTGGCGACCCTAGCTGGGTCCCTGACCTGGCAGGCGGGCTGCGCTGGGCAGACCAAGTTAGGAATCATCTGGCTAGAGTTACAGCGTGCCACGGAAGCGTACTTCAGCAGGTTTGGGGGGACTCTGTGGGGGGTGTCCCGTAGTGACAAAACAAAACATCAAAACGTGGACTGTGTGCAGGCCTAAACGTCCTTCCCGGCTTGATGGAGAGGGCTGTGTGCTTGTGTCCTATGGGCAGGCTGAGTCATGGCAGAGCAGCAGGGGCAGGAGGCTCGCGGTTCAGAGGCCACTCTGCGCTGACAGCATGTGGCGGTCCTCAGGTTCTCCTCCGCGCTGACGGCGTGACATCCACGTCTATTCCGGGGGAGGTCTGCGGGACGTCAAAAACATCGCGAAACGCAACTTGTTTGCACGGAGTTTTAAAATGGCAAATTAAATCAAATTCTGACAGCCGGGGACATTATTTTTTTTCCTCCCCTCTGCTTCCCGTTTCTTGTGTTTCTTTAATTTCTCCCCCCTTCCGGATGACGGGGGCTGTTAGCGCCTCATTATCGCCCCTGTCAGCGTGGCTCTCCGGCGCTCCCGGGAACGTGGCTTTTTGGGAAGTGGCGCTGTCTTCCACCCGACGCCTGTCATCTTCCGCCGGGCTCCTCCAGGCCGCTGTTTCCCCGGCGCCGACGTGCCGGTAACGTTTGAGGCTCGCGCGCGGAGACGCTTGACGATTCCCCCGAATTTGCATACGCGGCCTCAGCGCCGGCTCTATGATCAGAAAGGGGGTGGGGGGCAGAATAAGTAT
>JAODKN010000046.1:6253686-6268112 GCA_026774425.1 Petrocephalus zakoni
ATACTCACATGCTACTCAGGGGACTGCAGCACTGCCATGCTACACAGCAAACTGTAAGGCTCACATGTCGCACAGGGTCTGCATGCTAGACAGCAGATTGCAGCACTCAGAAGCAACACCATAGATTGTTGCACTCGTTACACAGAAAGTTCAAGCATGCAGAAGACTGCAGCACTGCAATGCAGTTGCAGCCTTATGCCATGAGGAGATGGGCCAAGCGAGGGCTGACATGACACTGACCCTGGGAAAGGACAAAGATGCAGTGGAGCAGTGATGGCATTCTTGAGGGTGCTCCCGAGTCATTATGCAACCCCACAGTTTTACTTAAATGTCTTGCAGCAGTTTGTAATGCTACACAGGCTCCAGATTGCTGGAGGTTTGCAGTTGGAGGCTGAGCACAGACAGGTGGGGCTCTGAGGCCATCTTTGTCACTGTGTGGTACAGATATGGGGCTCTGAATGTGCTCTGGAAGCACTGTGGTCTGGCTAATTTCCCTAGATTCCAGCAATAAACAACAATCTGCTGCAATCAGATATAATGAGTATAAGCCATTCTCGCAATGCAAAGGAAAAATACGGTAATATTTCTTAAAGCGTGACTGAGGTATGGAATTTATGCTTGAAATTTTGACTGATGGATTTGCCCAGTATCGGAAAAATAATTTTATTTAGTCTGGTAATAAATATAATTTCATTGCATAACTGATTTATTAGCAGGCTTAATATTTTAAGCTGATTAATAGACTGAATTACCCCCTCATAAATTATCACTTAATCAAAACTCAACTGCACACATCTGTTTTAAATCCGGCAGACTACACTATTCAAATTCAGATGTTAAATGGATTTGTTTAGCTGCTTAAGTCATTACATAGCAACGATCAAATTCAGACACATGTACACCAACCCCGGGCAGGCACACACCAATGAGACAAACCGGAATTAAAACAACTCAACTCAATGAAAAGTAACAGGCAATAAAAAACTTCCGCACCATCTTCTCCATCTCTTAGGAATGCTATTTTTAAAGTGTCGCTGATTCACGGAATAATCAGGGGCCGGGGGTCTCGCTAAGCTCACAGTTAAAGCAGCAAACCGGGCGTGACTTTAATCTGGAGGGCGCCGGAGAGCTGGATGTGTGCCGTCAGCAGACTTTTCCTGCTTCCTGTGCATTTTCTGATTGGTGAGAGCAGACTCGAGCATTGCCGGAGGCTCCCCTTCCGACCACCTGGACCCCTCCCCAAGGGGACCCTCATGGGTGCTCTGGCTCCCCCTTCAGGACACAATTATGAATTCAAGGTGTGTCAATCAACATACAGACAGACAGATGCCGGCAAAGACAGCAGGGGGCGATGTCTCTTTAAGAGGCTAATAAACACGCATCTCGCTGCATTGGAAATCCCCCCTGCTCCCACCCCCCCGATTCCCATACTAGCTTTACAGATATCCTGGGTAAGTCCCATACGACAAAGGCGGGCGTGGTACCACAGTGACGAGCGCCCTTTCCGTGTGGCCGGGCGCGAAATCGCTTTGTGTCCTTCAAAATAACAGCAACATCACAAGGGAAGCGGCCCTTAAAGGTGCTCAGGGACATCAGATAGAGGGAACTGGCATCCGGCAAAGCGTAGGGCAGCGGCAGGGGCCCGGCACGTCCGGATTAGACCGGATTGATGCCGCGCTTGAGTCTTTGGAACAAACTGCCTGCGATGTGACCGGCAGAACATGAAGCAAGACGAGGAAATGTCAGCATTAAATATGCAAAGGGGATAAAGGGGGCCCGGTCCCCAGGCGAGAATTAGAGGCCGCTGCCATCTTGATACAGAACGTCTGGACTCTTCTCGGGCCAGAAGGAGTAGCTCCCCACAGGGAAGAAAGGACACAAAACTTCAGTCTCGCTGCCGTAATGACTGCAGCTTTTCTGCAGTGCAAGGAATAGTACAAGAAAGTGCGAGGGGGACGTGGGGGATGCTGCAGACGAAAGGGAGAGTCCACCGCCATGTTTGCAGAACTTACAGAGGCGTTCTGTCGCCTCGCGATGGTCATCAATATGGACAGTACCAGTCAAAGGTTTGAACACAGCTGGCCATAGAAAGACTTGTTTGTAATATTCTCAACATGTCGGAATGACTGTAGAGACAGAAAAAAATGTAAATACCATACATAGAATTGTGCACTGATTAAAAAAGTATTAAAAAAATGATTTGTTGTGGATGCAGCTCTGTGGGTTGGAACGCATAGGAATCTAAAGGTTGCGGGTTCAAACCGGTGGCTCAGCAGAGTGATCCCATACTTGGGCCCTTGCGCAAGGCCCTGGGCCCCAACTGGCTCTCAGGGACTGGTCTCCTCTATGCCAGTTTCATGAGGTGGCCTCCTGGGATGCTCTTCCAGCTGTCCTGAAGGAGGTCCCACATAAATGTTGAGCACTCATTGGTCAATTTTTCTCCACACTCTGGTCAAACTCCTCTAAAACCATTTCTAGTGTATTTTGGTCAGGTGGCCAGGTTCATGTGATGCAACCCTATCACTCTACTTTGTAGGCAGTTATACCTATTCTAACCTTCTATCTTATATATGAAACCTGCAGTAATGATTATGCTATCTGCTCAAAGGTTTTCTCATATTTTTATAGACATTGAGATGTGGTATTTTGTGTAATGGAGCTCCCAGGGCTTTCTGTGAGAAGCAATTTCTAGTTTTTGTCATGGATTGTATAGTACAGTTCCCCCCTATGTATATGGCTCTATTTACTTGTATTTTTTTTGTTATGTGTTGTTAAAGTACGGAGCTCACTCTGAAAAACATCTTTAATTAAAACTGGCAGATGTCCAAATGTTCTACATTTATATGAAGAAACACAGACCCACCTCTTAAATTTTATATGTTATTGTACAATTTTCACATAAGAGACATCATTAAGCATTTCACTTTTTTTCCATTTGAAAAAAATACATAAATAAATGAAGACCGTACTCAGCCAAAACAGCCCCAAAATTATTACCTGACATCTTTCTGGTTAAGAGAAAGTGTGTGACTCCTGGCCAATCACAAGCCTTTATTTGGGACTCATAACAAAATGCAGCTGGCCAATCAGATGTATGAATGTGTTTATTCAAGACAGAAGAAGCAAGCAGCAACGTCTGTCGTCCGCATTCGTTCTGGCTGGGCTGAGGAGGAGCGTGAGGGACAAGCAGGCGCTAATTTGTTCCTTAAGTTTGTCCGAAGATGACACGAGTGGGGTCTAGTGCACGCAGTCGGCGACGGAAAGCGCGTCATCGTCTAAGAGACCTCTGGAGGTCACCACGTTCCCAGCTGCTCAGTTAGGGAGATGCGTTTCCTGTCTGGTCGTGGACATGCAGGCCATGCAGCTCCAGTGCATCTCAGCAACATCCCTCTGGCAGTCTGGAAGCTTCATTGTGTCGGCTGAGATGTTGCGACTTGCAAGATTTGCTGAAGAGTCAGTTAATCCCTGTATGAAACATCACAGAATTCTGCCATAATATATTCAGTGTCTCTATCTATCCACTCATCCATCTTCTGTAACCGCTTGTCCTATTCAGGGTCGCGGGGGGGGTCCCGGAGTCTATCCCAGAGATTACAAGCGCAAGGCAGGGAACAACCCTGGATGGGGCGCCAATACATTGCAGGGCACACTCACACACCAGTCACTCACACAGACGCGCCTACAGGCAATGTGGCAACTTTTTTGGGCTGTTTGTGGGGGACCCGAGTACCTGTAGGAAACCCTGTGACGACACAGGGAATGCATGCGAACTCCACAAAACTGGAGTCAGGGTAGAAGTTGAATCCCTGTTCCTAGAGGTGTGAGCCAACCTTCAGTGTTTCATTATAGGTTTAAACCTTTGTTATGATCGACAAAAGCATTGTATTGTTTCCAAGGCAAAAACACAGCTGTTGGTATCAGACAGGTATGCTGAGGCCCTGCCTCCTCATTCTCCTCATTCTCCTGCACGTCGGTATCATAAACAATGAGGCCGGCCGCTGATGGGCCAGCCGTAGCCTCCAGCAGTCACGCCAGCCGTGATAAAGTTGTCCGTCAAGGATTTGGCGCAATAACCCTGCACCCCCCGCCTTCTAGAGCAGACGTCCCACAGGGGTAACGCACGTGAACCTACAGATAAATTAAATGTCTAGTTCAGGCTGATACTGGAGCTCAAACTGGACATATTTGTTGATTTTCGGTTAAGATGCCAGCAGTGAAATGGAGAGGGGTGACAGAAACAGGAAAAAGAGAAAAAGGAACACAGGCGATAAAGAGACAGCCCCCGGTGGCCGATGGAGGCCGCATTCAAACCTTCAAACCCGATCAACAGGCCCCAGGGAGGCGGCTCTGCTTCTGGACAGACAGCCACCCCAAGCCTGTTCTCATTAACCTCTCTTATGCTCCAGTTGTCACGTTAAATCTAACTTGAGAGTTGCCAGTCAACCGGCCCGCCTGCGATATTTAATAAACATGCCATACTGGCGGTAACTGGAAAGAGCACGTTTACACACCGCAGACGAGGGGCCGCTAACATCGCTCTGTGTTCGCTAGGATCTCGGAGCTGTCACGCACATCGGTCAACGACTAAAACCAGGGGCCATGGTGTAGGAGAACCGTTTCACAACATCATGGACATACAGGTGGACTGTGTCAGCGCAGCCATCCATGGTCACCCCCATTGGCTGAGACAGTCACATGGTGCTTTACCACAGGTAATATATCAATAATGATGTTAGGACATCCCAGGAGCATGGCTAGCATCTTAAGCATCCATGGCTTAGCTCCGGGTCTCTGAGAGCCAAACAAATCATTCGGATCTTCTGTGGATTCATGCTTCCCCCAACTTGCCAGCCTCCTTATGCCTCTGGGACAAAGATCAGGGGCCCTGCTAGAATTTTTGGGCACCATGAAGGCATATCATATTGGGCCCCCAACCCAGATCAGTTCAATTATGTTCCAAAGCTTTTAGAGCCCTGTCACTTGGGTGGCCTTAGAATCATCCACCCGCCCCCCCCCTTATGGTGCCCCTTACAATAACAGTAGAACTGACCTTAAACTGGATCTCGATTCGCAGTGAAATAAAGTCACTGGTTTGACTTATAGTAGTGGAGCTGGCTTCTGCTATTAAGCTACGTGGTCGTAAGGAGAGTTAACAAAATTACGTTACTCCTTTGTCGTTACTGATAGCCCTCCTGCCTGAGTGCCAACTGCATCTTCGTAATCCACATTCATGATGTTGATTACTGAAAACATCCTGCTTTTCCAAAGCAGAGGCCCATATGTCTAGTTGATATAATGATGCGTCTCGGTGAAGCCGCTCCCAGCTTCTAATATCTTGCCATTGAATTTGATTTGATCATCTGAAAGAATTCAAAGTATGGCTTCCCCCTCAATCTCAGAGCTCAATCAGAAGTCATCTAAATGATTCTAAACAGAAAAGAGGGGAAAAACTGGGCGAAAAACTGAAACACAAATGGACACACCAGGGCAAATTGTACTAGTTAACTGCAGTTTAACGCCTAAGGGACGTGCAGTGGATTCTTGGCAATCCTTAATGGCATCTCCCCTTCAAGGGAAAACCTTTTTCATCTTTTATTAACGTCTCCAGACACTATATGGACTGGAGCACCGTGAAACATTATTTACCCTGCCTGATTTTCGGCGTATTCCTGAAATTTATCAGATCTTCAAGGAAAACTTAGCATTAAACATTAAAGCAAACCTGAATGAATAATAATGATAATTTTGATACTTATATCTTTAATTTACTGGCGAACATGCAGCAGCAGTCAGCGCAGGAATGGGAATCTATAACCGTCCTCGCAATAAATGCCACCTTCGGCGGTAATGACTTCCAGCGAACGTCTCCCGGCGTTAGTCAGGATGTGACACTGCTGAAATTGCTAGAGTTTTGCCCTAGTCCTCCATGCCTTACTGGTTCAAATCAGTGACATGTGTGTCAGGCAGAAACCACTCATTTCAGTTATTCCACGCTACCTCAAAAGGGTTTGGCTTAGGGTCTTGGCTAGGCTGGCCCAAGACTATAAAGGTCTTCACCATTTTGACTTAGATTAGCTGGCGTGTTTTAGGCCGCCATCTCACTCTAGGACCCAGCCACATGTCGGCTTCTGCTCACGGACGGGTGGCCTGGCATTTTCCTGTGGGACTTTCTGGTGCAGGGCAAAATTCCTCCAAGGCTCCAAATCAGTGAAAGAGCCCAGAGCTCCGAAAACGTCTGACTTCTCCTCTGAGCGTCTAACTGTGGAGCATGGCATTTGTTTTCTTCTGATGTAAAGGGGTCCTCGCTGGTAAGAAGCCAAACTTTTGGTTTGTTTGTCCCCATGAAGGTTGGTCTTAGCAAACCTTCCACCATCCAAGTATCTGGCTAAGTTCTGCTAGCCTCATCTTGATGGCAGAGTCATGGTCATGAGTGTGCCTAGGAATTCTGGGCCCCTGACAGAATGTCACCTTGCCCCCCATGCCAAATTTCACAAAATCGCATGCTGGGCCTCCTGAAACCACCAGGGTATCGCCACCCTTTTCGTGTCTCTGGTTATGACCACTCAATTAATGAAAGCAAGGCCAGCAGATCCTTGGATGCTCCTCTAGGTTTCTCAGTGACTTCTCAAACTTTTAAAAAAGCTCATTTCTGCTTGACTAAAGACTGACTAGCCTCCCAAACATTTCCTATGTAGGTCATTATCTAGTTAGATTATTACTTGAGTATTATTTGGTGGGCTGTTCTATCAACATCACTTTTTTGTGGCAGGATGTGCCTTTAGAGGTTGTGTGCTGGCTTTACCCTCATGCCAGGGGCAGGGGGTGAGTCAGGGGGTGGCCCAAATCGGATCTGATTGCTCATCCAAATATATTTAAACCACTCACCCTAATTATTTAGTTTCAGTTAATAAGGGCAAATACGCAGTGTTTTCGATCTTGTGTTCTTAATTATATTGCACTCCAAAGGAAACAAGCACTTTTTTGTTAGTTTGTCTGAATTCCTCTGCAATCCATGGAAATGTCTAATACAAAAGTAAAATACATAATCCAACTTTAAACTCCTTATCCGGAATAGGGTCTGCCCCAAGCAACATAGGGCACAGGACTGGGCTACACCCCAGACAGGATGCCAGTCATCACAGGGGACATACAGTACATGCACACTATGAGCAGTTTAGAGCAACAGTGTCTTTAGTCTGCAGGAGGAAACCTGTGCAGTACAGGGAGAATGCGTGCAAACTCCAGAGCGGAGGTGGAATTTGAACCCACAACCCTCTGTCCATGATACTCACAGGGCCACTTTGTTAAAAACGGGAGTATACATCTGTCATAAGCACCATCAAATTAATACAGCTTAGAAATGGATCAGTCTTTTACCGGTCCCCACGAAGAGCCAACCGATCCCAAGATTCGTTGAATGAATTTTAAGCCACCCACACCCTTCAAAGAATGTAGCCCCTGAATTGGGACACAGCTATCATCACTGACATCTTCCGCTGACATCATCACTGTGCTGACATCATCACTGAAATCATCACTGTGCTGACATCATCACTGTGCTGACATCATCACTGTGCTGACATCATTCCCTGACACTGTCGCCGCCGTGTTCGTGTCACCTCCTGTCTCCCGTGTTTGTAAGGTTTATGTGGTGGTGGAAACTGAAGATCTCCAGCCATGTTTGGGGGCATTGTAGTTCATTCAGACTAAAAAACATTAGACAATAATACCTAAGGATGATCATAGCCATACCAGTTTAAATAAATACATACATTTAAATTTAACTATAATATTTTTACGTTTTAGTATAATCAAGCAGTAACTTTAGTATAACAAAGCAATAACTTCCAATTTTCCTGTAGAGATATTGTGAGTAGATCTATGTTGGTCCATATTGAAGACAGACGTTATAATATTCAGTTAAGTATGTATATGCAATATCAGAGAGCTATCCTGTTCGATAAGTAATACTGTACATAATAATTAACAAATTAATGCACATTGGCTGGCATTGCACACCTAAAAACCTGTAAGCTTCTCTGCTGCATTGACTTCATTACTCATGTGTACAAACTCTGCCCGTTTGCTTGTCAATCTCGCTTGCATCATGGAGGATCTAATTTAAATTTAAATTGTACTTAATGTCATTTTAATTATAAACTACATTTAGTGGATTTTTAGAAGGACTCAGCCCACAGAAATGTGTTATGTCAGTTTATCTATTTGTTTGTTACAGTGTTAACCCCTTTGGCACTTAACTGCTGTAATGAATTCCTTATATGATTTAGATACATTGTTTTACATATTACCTCACACATATGCAGGTTGCCATATGTTTTGTTTGTACTGTATCAATTAAGGCTGCATACATAACAGATAAAAACTTCAGTTTGTTCAAAATCATATTATTCTTTTTTTTTCTAAGAAAAAGTATTTTTGCTTCAGAAAGTATATTTGTACTATTGTTTTTACGACATCTAACTAATCCCAACATTCCGTGTTGTTCTCCTTTTCTTAACAAAATTTATTTGTACAATTTGTATCTCCCGTTACTAGCTTTGCCATATTCATATTTTTCCACTAATAATGTGGGTTTGCAGGACACTACAGTGAAAGGTGAGTCCGAATTGCACTGAGAACAACAAAATGCACACACACACACACACACACACACACACACACAAAACCATTGTTACCATGGTAACTGGCATGAGTGGGGCCAGCTCACTGTCCTTTCACTCCGAATGTGATACCAGTGACCTGGTGAGAACTGACTCTTTGAGCGTCAATACCATCTATTGGCGCTAGGACCCAGGTTTAGGCAGAGGCCCAATCAGATCAACTGAAACCCAGTGAGTAAAATCAGACACCCATAAGAAGATGAATGTGGCAAAAGGGCTGCCTTACTCTCGAGTGGCCGCACATGAAATACAGGAAGTGCCTTTGATTTAACATACATGGTCACATGATGCACCCTATGACCAATCAGCTACCAGCTATAACAGCACCATGGGGTCAGGCCTCCTTCATTGGCACATTGCAGTGTAACCGTGAGTAGGAAGACAATTATATCCATCAGCTTCTTTTTACAACACAGGTACTCGGTCCAGAATATCGTCCCATCAGCAAATTATTTCCTCTTGGTACGGATATTGAGTCAGTTGAGACGATGACGTATGAATGGAAATCAGCGCTGAGGAGCCGGTGAAGCTGCCTGCCAGGAGCGGATGCGTGTGTGAGTCATGGGGAGATTTTGCTTGATGGGTTGTCATTAGACATCTATTCTGACAAGTCAGTGGCTGACTGAAGTGCGGAGATCCCACCGTGGGCTGTCAGCACACATAAAGGCGCTCCAAGCGCTTCGCATGTGGATTACGATTAAAAGCTTTGAGATCTCCGCTCTGTTAACAGGTTTAGCTTTAGCGTTTGACCAACACCTGGGGGAAGGGTTGTTCCCCAGAATTCCACCTGAGGATTGACTGATTATGGGAGGATTCAAACCTGAAACCCTGTGGGTGTGAGACTATAGTATTCAGCCCTGTGACGCCACAATCCCACTTTCCCATTTTCTTGAGTAAAACAATATATATTCATATATCAAAGTGGAATATTTCAAATTGAATGTGTGGCACATGTATAGGTCAGTCCTGCACAAAGAAACTATGAAGCTGTTCCGGTCAGCGTGCAAGGGATCCTTTAAGTTGGTTGTTGAATCGATTGCTAACCCTCTTCTGTAAGAATTATTCAGACTTGACACAGTCATTTTGAGTCTGGGGTCAAAGATCACGGTGCTTCTCATTTACTAAGTCACTTCCCGGTGGGTTAAGTTTTGGGTTTTGTGTTCAGGGTCCAGCTGAAATAATTTGACAATAATTTTGAACTTTGAAGTGGGGAAGCATTTTTCTGGCCCGGTTTTCCGGCACACCGTTCCTGTGCTACTCCCATGGGGGTTCAGCGTCCATAAAACCCCACAGCCTTTCTGATAAAGTCGCCACTCGGCCCATTTCCCTGGGCACGTAAACCCGCGTTAACCTCGCCCGGCTAGTGAGAAGGGTTTTAAACGGCATCTCATTCCTCGCCACTCTGCCAAACGGACCCGGCCTCGTGGGCTGACGGGGACGTCGCTGACAGTGTCAGTGCCTGTAGTCATGGCGACAGTGCGCCCGAGCCGCCGTAAACCGGCCCGCTTGACAGTTCGGCACACCGGAGCCGGACGTCAGCGGGGGAGCATTTGGCCGGCCTCTCGCACTCCTGACACCGCTCGTCAGCGGAGACGCTGCCATTAGCAGTCATCATGTAGACCTGCAGCATTAATTGTCGATAATGCAACGATATATTGATGGCACCAGCAGGCTCCACTGCAAGAGCCGCCATTCAGCCGCCGGCGCTGTAGCTTTAACCCTGCGTCTCGCGTTTTTTCCGGGAAATGTGCACTGTATTTTAGCACCATCGTCACGCTCCTACCAGTCCACATCCAATCAGGATAGACCCACGTTCCCTCGGTTCCCTCGGACAGCCGGGAGCAGCGTATGGCGTGATGCCGGCCCCCGTCCCCATCCGCCGGGGACGGCTCGGTGTGTCACGTTTTTTTCTCTCCCCTCCTCCCCGGAAAGAGTGACAACACCATGGAAAAGTCTGTGCTGTCACAAAATCTCAATAGCTCTCAGCTAATTGCTGACCCTAACAGGCCCAATTAGCAGTTACAAGCTCTGCACAGCGACCCATGGGAGCTGTCCCTGCAGTCAGACACAGCAAGACGAGCCTCGCGCAGACGACACAGAGCACAAAGACCAGACATGCCCACTTTCGTCTCCCTGTTTTGCCCCCCCACCCCCACCCCCCATTTTTACGGCCGGTCTTTTTTGTTTCTGGCTTTTAAATGTGTCCCCAGGCCCTTGACAGCGATTTCTCTTGAAGTGTAGAAACTGATGCCGGAGAAATATTATACGCCGATGCCACGCAGGGAAAAAGAAAAGAATAGACTGCATGCGACGTCTGCGATCTATGCAAATGCGCGAGTTTCCGTTCGCGCACCAGAAAGACGCCGCTGAGGGTTAGCGCTTTGATCAGCGCGCGTCGCCGTGAACATAAAGTCAGCTCACGTTTACTTGTTAAACTGCGCATAAGGGTACAGCTGTAAATACAAAGCGCGGCTATCGGGGGGCTAGCGGGCTGCGTTACCGCGCGGCGCTCAAGCTCCCTCATGCCTGTGAGGAAAAAAAAGCAGGGTGCTGTCCCTCCCCCTCTGTCCTCCTGTCCCTCCACCACTGTCCTTCTGTCCCTCAGCCGCTGTCGTCCTGTCCCTCCCCCTCTGTCCTCCTGTCCCTCCACCACTGTCCTTCTGTCCCTCAGCCGCTGTCGTCCTGTCCGTCCCCCTCTGTCCTCCTGTCCCTCAGCCGCTGTCCTCCTGTCCCTCAGCCGCTGTCCTCCTGTCCCTCAGCCACTGTCCTCCTGTCCCTCAGCCGCTGTCCTCCTGCCCCTCAGCTGCTGTCCTCCTGTCCCTCAGCCACTGTCCTCCTGTCCCTCAGCCGCTGTCCTCCTGCCCCTCAGCTGCTGTCCTCTTGTCTGTCCACCACTTTCCTCCTGTCCCTCCCTCTTCCATGTCCTCCAGAAGAGGCAAGCGGAGCCTAAAGTGGGGGGACAGCAGTCATGGGCCATTTACTTGACCGTACTTCTGCCCTCCCATACCCATTTTACGTCATATTCCATTACAGAAGAGCAGTTCCAATACTCAAGAACAGAAGGAGTAGAAATCCCCAGGGGCCATTCTTACCCCACCCCGATTATCAAGGGTACATTGGTTGCATCCTTTATAAATAAGACCAATTAATTCCTGAGAGCCAAGTTAGCAAGACCGATTTTGCCAAGTCCACAAGTGCGATCTTTACGTTCTTGGTAGTAAGAAATACTTTTGGACTTGCGAAGACCACAGCAGTGGGGGAGGGGGGCGGGTTCATGAATTTACCTAAGGCGATGACCCCTAAACAGTCCAAATTTTTGCTCCCTCCCAGCTCCCAGCTCACCCGAACCAAACAATCAAGATTAAGCCAAGCAATCAAGAACAGCGGATACCAGTACAGGTGTGTTGGGAGCTGAGAGGGAGCAAAAATGTGGCCTGGCTGTATGGCCCTGTGCAGTGGGCTGAGAAACACTGACCTAAGGTAATTACAAAGAGCATGATCTGATCATGTCAGCATGGGAGCACTGCCTTCTATTAGGAATGGGGAACCAATCTATCTGTCCACCCATCCTAACTCCATCCATCCATCTAGGCGTAATCCTAACACTATTTTAAAAAAATTATCGGTTTCCCTCTCTGTTTCTCCCAGGCTGTTATGGGCAGGCTTACCCTTCCCTGCCAAACGAACCTTGACCACCATCTACAGGGTCCATCTATACCCAGATGTTACGTGGGCATGACAAAGTGTATTAATGCTTTATTTTTAATTCCCTTACATTTATTTTCATGTAAAAGATGGTTCTGTATCGAAACAGGTGTGATGACTTAAATATAAATGATCGATTCCAGTTACCCCTCCAGGAAACCACTGGTTGTCCAATCACAAAGGAGCCCAGAGCCCGTGACCGTAGATACAAACGGCTGTGACTCCCAGCATCAGCAAGTGCCACCGGACCTTCGAGTCCAATCAGTGTCGGCCGCATCCTGCCCCCGCTGAGTGGCCGTCTGCACTGAGTCACACTCCCAGGCTGACAGTTAGGAGAGCGGTGCGTGTATAAAATGCTGCCATGTCCGTTTTGCGCAGTCATAATTCGGCGAGGCGAGCTCTCAACGTGGGCGACATGACTGCCCATGTCCGCACTAACCCCTGGCAGAAGAGTGACCCAGCTACTTCCTCTGGCCTTTATTAGAGGTATATATATTTAGATCCTTTATGCTTTAAAATGCATTTGTGTGTGTGTGTGTGTGTGTGCGTGTGTGTGTGTGTGTGCGTGGGGGGGTGGTTATATAATTGGCAATGAGAACTCCCAGAGAAAGCAATATTATTGATCATTAAAATCAATAATAATTATACTGTGGATTCCATTTCTCACTGTTATGATAACAATAATAATTATCATTATTATTAATTACGAAATTATGATTAATTAGATTTAGCTAACTCTGTCGGTTATAACAATTACATTTTGACATCTATCTACACATCTATCCAGCATGTCGTTATGAGGTCAAATATACTGAAAATATTTCAATATTATTGTTGTTACATTATAGCTTTCATTTGTTATACATATGAGTATCTATGTATATTATAAATATATATTTTAAATATGAGTGCTTAATTTAGATTAAACAGTGGCTGACAAGACGGTTTAAAAAAAAAAAGGACAACCTATTCACTAAGTTGATCGAAACTTGATTTTTCACAATATGGCAACTATATAAAAAAGGCGAATGTGGAATTAAGAGCTTAATATCAACAGAAGAGGCCCGCAGTCGACATCAGAGAAGTGCTCACCGCGGTGTCACACACAAGTAACATGTGCAGTGTTTACGTACAAAGTGCTGATTTTTCTGACACTGATACGCCACCCTGGAAATCCACAAAATAAATAAAGAGCAAAATGCCTCTGGAACACAATAAACCCTTTTGTTTCGGTGGATTTATTTTTCACGTGTGGGAAGAGAAACCTTTCTTCCGAAAATTTGGCTTACGTTTTTCTGTTTGCAGACTTTGATATGTAAACCTCCAGAATCTTACCTCGGGCTAGACAATCACGCTTTCTCTCCCCCTCAAATCCGGGGAAATCAAAAGTAGGTAGAGAACAGAATATGCCAGAAAAGGCCACAATAGAACAATGGAAACGGGTCTTTATGAAGAATAGGGGAAAATGCGCACATTACACAGCCTCAACAAAACGGTTTTTGGGACGGAGGACGCGCAGACGTTCTTATTTTCTCCGTGTCAGACACCGGCCCACGCGACAAAAACGGGTTTATCCTCTGCTAACGTGACAGAATTCATGTTTTGGGAGCAGAATGGGAATAAATGGTGCACAGTTGCTGCCGGTGACCTGCGGTTTAACATGGTGCAATGGAAATTAATCTGAGAGCCATCCTGGCTGTGGAGATCAGGCTCTGTTTTTGTGCCTTTCATCATGACGTGGTCCAGAATGGCCTGGCTAAAATTAGCTCAGCCCGAGAATGACACCTTCATTTACATAAGCGGTATGGACGCAAGAGAGCCGCCCATCATGAAATGCAAATCAACACGTTGCGTTTGCAATGTCATGGCCAGCTACCGCGCAAACATCAGAGCCCAGCTCGGGGATATCTTTTGTCAAAGCAGTAACTCTGCAAACAGCTCAAAATAATTCAATCTCGCAAATCTTTACTCTTTACGCTCATATTAAAGGAATGACCTCATTCTGTTCAAACAGATTCTTCTGTGGATGGCGGTGGGGGG
>JAODKN010000046.1:6268295-6284081 GCA_026774425.1 Petrocephalus zakoni
AGGTGCTAGCTATGGAGAGTAATGTAGGTGCTAGCTATGCAGAGTAATGTAGGTGCTAGCTATACAGAGTAATGTAGATGCTAGCTATGGAGAGTAATGTAGATGCTAGCTATACAGAGTAATGTAGGTGCTAGCTATGCAGAGTAATGTAGATGCTAGCTATGTGTGGAACCCTCGGTGTGTGGGAGGTCTCCATCATTGCAGACCTCTTTGTGACCCTGTACGTTTGACCTGGCCGTGTTCGATAAACCAGTGTATCATCAGATAACCAGTTTCTCACTTCAGAAGAGGAAATTTAAAAATGGAGCCCATGTAGGTCATAAACACAACAAGATAAGCTATCTGAGATACCACTACATTGTTGCCAAGCACTCAATCAGCTTGGCCATGTTTGCTCGTTTGCTCTCAGTATATTAATTAACTTGTTCCTTAATGAGCAGAAATTTACAGCGTTCACTTGGTTCTGGACTGTGTTGTTGACTAATATCCAACAAAATTGGAACTCAAAATCATGTCCTTAATCAGAACACCCATCTCATTTGTCAATTGACCCAGAACAAAAATAATTTCACTTGTCTCAGATGTTTTTAAGTCTCGGATTGCGAGCACCTCACAAACGGCGCTGATCCAAAAGAAATCACATATTCCTGAGCCTGTAATTACAATAAGCTCCAAAAAAATATTTGATATCTATGGTGTGGAATGTCACAAAAGCGACTTATTTTTCATATTCTAAAAGTACACACTTTACAGCAGGGGGAGTGTATGTTTACCCTAAACACACAGTATGTGTAGTTCTCATATCTGAATATTTAAAGTAATAATCATTTGAGGGTGCCTGTATTACCTTTACTTTAGGCCTTTAAGGTGTCTGTATTGCATTTTCTGCAATATGCTTCAAGCTGTGGTACATGAATGAAAGATGTACAGTAAATTGTTTTGTATAATTATATTGTTCTCTGGCCTCATATTCACAAATTCATGTTGTTGGTGTAAAATGTATGTGTTCTTTATCCGTATCACTAGCTTTTGCACGCTGGTGACACGTATGTGTTTCAGCTGGGTAGGGCCATACCATACTGGAAATAATTCCTATCGTGATATTTGAAATTTTTGCAATACATATCATGATACTTATGAAACAATAGAGGATGTCAAATAAGTGATGCCACAAATCACTTGCTCAGTATTGTCTTTGGAATACATAATATATATCCAAACTATATATCCAAACAGCAGAAGACTGATATCATTTGCTTACCAGTTCATGTTCACTTTTCTCCTCCTTGGTCATTTTGGTCACATTTCGGGAAAACACACTGCACAGTCTATGAGTAAGTCCAACAGCAAGGACAAGAATGGTTATGATTGGCTTGGAAAATGCATGCAGAGCTTTACACTGATTTTTAACATATGCTAGATAGCCACAATTGCAGTAAAAATGTTTTCGCATAACATATTGAAGGTCTTTGCCACATGACAATTGCATGTGCGTAACATATAATGTTGATATTGATGTTGTCACACGTCATGCAGGTCTAAAGCAGGGATAACTTCTATGCCCTAGCTTTGGTAATAGTCCCATCTCTGTTTTCCACACTCCGTCTATTTAACCACTGTCATAACACACTCCAGATCACCGATCTGAGGTCTGCTCCCCCATACTTCCCCAACAAAGCAATCTTGTTGACTGTCTTCCTCATTTTGGGAGAAAACAAATGCTCCCCTAAAGGCGGAGTTTATGATGCTTTCCACCATGTTGCTTTGGCAATAATACCGCAGATAGCATCAGCAAATGCCAAGCCGGGGATGGACGGGAGGGCGAGACAGGTGGACAGATGCGATAAGGAGTCTGCTGCCCCGACATGGACTGGATTTGTTAGCACGTCCAGCTGGGGACGGTTAATAGCTGATGGCCATCATTGATCGGGATGAACATTTTAAATCTCCCTTTCGGTCGACTTTCATTTTTTTTCTTTCTCTTCTCCTCTTTTTTTCCCCACTGTAAAAGAAAAAAATTGCTTTGCGTTACGAGAAAAGCCGTGGCACTGGATTTATTGGATTTGGAAAATACCCGGTACTTCTGAGCGCGGAAACATGACAGACACAAGTGGCTTCCGATTCCGCAGCCACCAGGGCTTCCTCTGAGTTGTGTTTTATTCTCATCCGTTACCCAGCACCCGACAACACAATTTAACACTAAAATATGAGTAGGTTATATTATTAATGCACAGTTTCCATGGTGCTGGAGGGGAAGACATATATTTTGTAAATTGTATTTGTAATATATGCTACTCTTTAAATATTTTTGCACTAGATGCTTTTTTGAATCAACAATATTTGATTTCCTTAAAAAAAAATAAAACTCATGTTTGGGTTCCTAACTGATGCAGAGCTATGTTATGGTTTACCCTCGTCGTTAATCTCGCTCTAAAGGCCCAATGAGCCTTGCTTTACAACAGCACCCTTGGCTCCAGACCAGAGGGAACTCAGCAGTGGTACCTGATGTTAATCCCTTGGACCCACCATAAAAAGAGCCTGAGACATTTTTTATTAAACCTGTTCTTCATTTACAGGGGCTCACGTATTACTGCTCCTGCATGGGTGCCTGGGTTTCGAGGAACAAGGAGGAACCCCTCCTAGCGCATCGTGCTGCTAATTACTTATACGTGCCAGCTGACGACGGTAATCTAGTTTTTACCGGTTGTTTTCATTCCAGTTCCTCGTTTCGGCCGCCATGCCTATGCCTTTGGATCTTATGTCTGTTTTAAGATGACCCTTAGGGGGCAAACTCATGAAAGCGCATGACGGCGAGGGGAATTTTCCACTCTTAAGGCTAAGACAGTTTACGTGGCATTTTAAAGTTAGTTTGTGGTTAAGAATTAATATGGAAAAAGGCAGCGTCTGCCAGATTGGTTATTTAACGGCCTGCACACATGCAGAAGCAGACACCACCAGGCAATATTTATGAATAAGGCACTCCCTATTTTGGCTTTAAAATTTCAGGCTCGTCCTGGCAGAAAATGCCCCAAAGCGCAGACGGAACAGTCATTTAAAGCCAGCGAAAAACGAAATCGCACATCTCTAACAGCCAGCTGAGCTTGTGTACCTCTCAGCCTAAGTATCTCACCAGCCTACATGGAAGGCTGAGATGGGGATCAAAAATCGCACTTGTGCTCTTCGGTTAAAAAAAAAAATACATAGATGTACCACTGTCCTGTCTTCGAGTTATATACTGTATATAATATACAAGAGCTAGCACCAGGAGCAGCCACCGTTGTAGTTAATAAGACAGCACAAACTATTACAATTACAACAGTTTAACAGGAGACGTCTTAGCTGGGATGAATTTAAGGAAAGTCGGCGGTGACACAGGTCTTGTGATTACAGGGGGCTCATTCCACCGCAGCAGAAGGGCTGACAAAAAGGATTGGGGTTCGACAGAGTAGGAAGGGGAGTCAGGGGAACTCAGCCGACCCTTGCCAAGGAGTAATCCCTGTAAAGGGGGCGCAGGGTGTTTAGGGATCGTGGGTACACCCAGCTACCTTGTTCCTGTAGCATGCTTTCCACCTCTGTCTTCTGATGCCAACCCTGATAGGTCGATAGCCAGGATGGGGCAGGAAGAGACGAGCCCGAAGACCAATGGCATAGCAGCAGTGCAGATTAACTGAATGTACAGAGCAGCTGGCGGACAGCACAATTAATTGAGTCCGGAAGACTGGAGGATTTACCAAACAGTTGGGCGGCATAGTTAACATGGAATGATTGAATACATGTTTAAATGGTCAGAAGAAACAGCGATTAATCAAACGAATGAAATTAATGCATTTCGTTTGCCAATTTTAGCCAGTTTATACTGGGATCAGTTCATATTTCCCTACCACTAGCTGATACCCCAGGCGACATTCTGTGCCAGTAAGGAACCACTTCCTGCTTCATACAAAATTTTTTGACTAGACACGAGCAAAAATTGAAGTTGAAAGTACCCGTCAAACATTTTTGCGGAATTGTTAAATTTCATTAGAGCCCAGATGAAGCCAGGCCAGGGACCTTGTGCGCACCCAGGCGTATTGACAAGCACACTCAGCAGGCCCCGGAATTTCAGCTCCCGTTTAGTGGCCTTTGCTTCTTGTAACTTGACATAATTAAGCTTGTAATTGCCGAATCGATGGAAGAGCCAGTCGATACATGTGACTGTTTTCTGGAGCTTGGTGCTATCGAGCACTTCTGCTCCGTTCATGGCGTGTACAGCCACGCCGTTGATGCACGCCGCCTGTGTTCCCGGGAATTATCTTATTTTTCATTCTTTTGCTGCTACTGTGCCTAGGCACAATTGACCGTTCACTTAAAGGTAATTAATCAATTACTTAATAGAATTAATTACCTGGTCGATTGCCTTTTATACAAGCATTTACCTTTGTACCTACTTTGTAACGTGCACGATTTTCTCCCTACACCACATCCCCTCTTTTGCTAATTAACAGCTTTCCCTAGACTAACAGCAGGTGTTATAAATTGTTGTTTATTGGACGCTTTAAAGGCACATTTTGCAACATTTGCAGAGGTGGCTTCCGAGGAGCACCGGCTCTCGTCCGAATGGTGAGAAATTAGCGGAGCATTTTGATTAAGTTGTAGATCAAAAGTGTGAGGGCGATCCATAACGGGATTCGGAGAACATTCTGGAATCCTAGAGTGATATACTATGTTAATGGCCAGAAGGTGAACAGTCCTCGGCTTTTGAAATATGGATCTTTTTTTTCGTAAGTTATTTGCACAGTGCAGAGCCTAACAGCTAATAAAACTTAGCGCTAGCATGTCACTCCGGCTCCTGGGATTTTTTTTAAGCACAGGGGAAGGCACATGTCAGTGCCAGATGATATTTCAGGCTCGTCTTTGCCGTCGTCTGTGATGGCTGGTGGTTGGGGGGCTGCAAATTCACGGTGCTGCAAAGTGAAGTCAGAGGACAGCTGAAGAATCTCCCTTTTTGCATGTCTCAGTTTCATAGGCAGGGTGGTGAGGCCTGTGGGTGCCACCCGCCATGAGGACAGAACTCTGACAGCAAGGAGTCATGTGCCTGGGGAGTCGGCACACTTGGGGGGGATGGAAGGTACAGTCCACATGTAACATGCTAATTAAAGAAATGTACGAGCATCCAATCAGGTCGCCAGTGCCGTAACTCGCTTCTCATTGGTCACATTAAAACATTACCACGATGCAAGCAGATATGTAGGTAACCAGGGGCAGTGTGTATCTCACCAGACTAGGCCTCTGTGCCTTTGATCAGAAGGTTGTTCATTGGATAACAGGTAACGACATCTCCGGTGAGCCCTTGGGCCCTCACTGGACGGCTATCTGGCCCTGTGCTCAGGCCACAAGCTTCATTTATATGGATATAATTGCAAGGGTCACCAGTGTAGGATCAGTAATACTTCCTCGCTCTATATGATGTACTTGATATGCTTATTCAGTGCTTCAGATAAACAGTCAACTTTCAATTTGTATAAATATCCCTACGAAGTACTAAATCTACTGCCAGACTATACATGCCTCTGCGCTGTGATTCAAGTCTGAACTTTTTATAAAAATACAAATGATTGACCACCGTTTGACAGAGAGTCAGATATTTCTGATTAATCAAAAGTGCATAGTTCCCAAGTCAAGTGTTCATCTGTAACAGCGATGTAGAAGATTCTGGAACGCGATTAATCAAATAGCTAATGTTTATTGTATTACATACAGCATAAATCATGTGCTGCCAGTGTGATTTCCCTTCCATGGTGTCTCAGATCAGAAAAAAAAATGTCCTGCAAAGCACAGTTGATAAAAGGCTTCCAGTTTTTCACAAAATCTGAAATATGATCATTCTGAAAGTTAAAATGCCTCCCTCATTAAATTTAATGCCAAGAATAACATCAAGTCTGGCAGCCAACATCTTGATTCAAGCTGAAAGACAAATGTTCCAAAAGCCTGTGCTGTGATGGCTGTAAATGTTGTGGGTGAGGTCAGACGGATGCAGCCAACGGATGGAGGGAAATGGGGAATGCGCAGCACAGTACTGGTCCTGGCTGCACTTGTACTGCATTTATAATACATTTTTCAAATTAACACAGACACACATGCACACACGGAGATTAGGTATTTATATGTAGTGTTAAAATTGTTAATAATTATCGTAGTATAGCTGTATGTATATATTATGTAAATGTGTGTGTATATATATATATGTGTGTGTGTGTGTGTGTATATATATATGTATGTGTGTGTGTGTGTGTGTGTGTATATATATGTATGTGTGTGTGTGTGTATATATATATATATATATATAATGTATATATAGCTGTACTGAATATAATTATCAAATGAAGGTTAAATATGAGAAGTGCGCCATGTCACGGTGAATGAGGGCCCACCAGGAATACTGAGAAAGAAATACAGAAAGCCAGCACATTTCGCCTTGAAATGAAACCGTACGCGCACTTAGGGAAACGCCCACACGCGCACTTAGGGAAACGCCCACACGCGCAATTAGGGAAACGCCCACACCCGCACGCAGGCAAGTGCGGAAGAATAAGTGACAAGTAGATCAAAAAAAAAATGATAAGATATGGTGCTTATTGGCCCTGGAGGTGCAATATTGCCTGGCCAGTGTATTATGCAGATTTGCAGATGGCTCTGTACGTTCCGAAAACCAACACATTTCGTTAGAACAGAAGATAAACAACGTGAAGTGTTGTTCAAGCTCCCTCTGAAGATGGATCCTTGTGCAGGTCCAAGTATTCTCCTCACCAAAACACCAAATGCAATAGGCTCATCCTGAGTGTGGATCGACGAGGCACCTGAGTGTGGATCGGGACCAGACTCCCGTACTTGCCAGGACCTGACACCCCACCTCTCGCTGCGTGGATCCCTCCTGTATGTTTACGTGGAGGGATAATTCATTGATGTGACACTCGGTGAGTCAATGAGCTGAAGACCGTGTGGGAGGCTCTTCAGCAAGACATGCGATGCCATCTGTTCTGCATTTGTTCAACAAGGATTCATTGTGCTGCAGGACGGTAATCCAAAACACGGATCTCGCCTCTTTCATCAGAGAACAACAGTGAAGGATGTTGCTGAAAATCAAAACACCAAGTGTGCCACGGACTCTCGCGCGACAAGATTAGCTGGCAAGCGAGGTGAAAAATGCCAGCACTTCTTGCACATGGCGCAATGTGTTGCCGACTTGGAAGTACAATTATTAGTTTAGCTTGCAGTTATGTTCATTTGTGGGGAAAAAGTTTCATCTGCGCAACTGTTACGCTCCTGATTAGTGGTATGATTTATGAGTTTGTGGATTCCACTCAAGGGCTTCGCTTCCCCGGTGAGACAGCTCTGAGGAGACAGGCTGTTGTGTTATGAAAAGTATGTTACTCTTCATTTAAAAAAAAAAAAATGCTTCAAGGTATTCAGCCAGGAAGTGCATGTAGGTTATGTACATAGCGGAGAGTCTGACTGTCATACCAAGGTCAAAGGTCAAGTTGGCTTATAAGAACCTCTTTTTCTTTGGTTGTCTTATTAAGTATACATCTTATAAACAACAATAGGAGCTTGCTTGTTACTCATCTCCATGAAGTCAGACCTTGTTTTCCTGTGTTGGTTCCCAGTGCCCTTTGCCTCCCTACATGCCAGTTAACAAACTGGGGAGGGAGGGGGAAGGGGGGGGGGCAGCATGTGTCATTCTACTAGGGGAGGGTGGGGTCGGACGGAGCAACGATGTGAGGGAAACGGGCTTCCTCCGGTACGACAGTGGGGTCAGCATGTCCGACCCCCGCAGGGGCGAAGGTCCTACCCCATAAGGTGTCCCTGCCCCCCCTCGGGCAGGTGTGCCCATGGCGCCGGCGTGGCATAGCCGCTCCCCGCATGAATGTAAAGTAGATGCCTCGCACCTCGGAGGTGAGCCACTTGTCAATTCAGTTGTCTGCTGTGGGCCAGGCCCCAGTGCGCCCCCCCGACCTTCTCTCAGGTCAAGGTGTCTGCTTCCGCGCTTCTCCACACATCCTCCAACAAGTTTCTGACAGCCAGTGGCACACCGCCTCCCCCCCGACGCAAAGGGGGCCCGGCTGGTAGCGTTCACACCTTCCCTGCATCTCACGGCGGGCCCCGGGAAGTGGCCCCCCATGCCCGGCCCTGTAATCTCCCCGAAAGACCCTCGCCACTCCCCCCCCCCCCCCACTGCTGCGTGTTTGAGTAGTTTTAATACGTCTGGCATAAACCTCTGGGGCGGGTGGGCGGGTGCGTGGGGAGGCGATAGTAGGGGGGTGTTCAGGGCTGGAGAGCCTGTGTGTGAACAAACATCTGCTATGGCGTCGAGACGTGAGGGAGCTTCTTCTCCATGCTGGTCCACACTCGGCTCAGCTCGCCGCTTCATCCCGTCACGGATCCGCACCATTTCTGGGGCCTCTAATTACAAGCAAGAGCCTGGAATGACAACCGGAAACATCAGTGAAATTTCACGAGCCGGAGAGTCTCGTAATTTTGCGGATTGTCCTGTTTTCTCCTCGCCTCCCTCCATCCGTCCCTCGGATTTCTCGTCTGGGGCCCCCGTGCAACCCTCCTTTGTAAGAAACCTATAAACATCTGTTTCTCTCTCTGATAATAACAGGAATGTTCTTTTAATGCACACTAATAATCGTCAAGCTGAGTTGGTTTGCAGCTAATAATTACATCGAACAGCATGGGGTATGGAAATCTCCGGAAAGTTTAAGGAGTCTGAGGCCCATTGTCTTCTTGAGTCTGGTAAACAGGCCGGCATGCCGCACCGCCCATAACCGCCCGCTTTCCTGTGATAGGCTACCTCACCATCCGATTCATTCAATTAAACAGCAAATGCGAGGGATTTCTGTACGTGAAATGTCACCCCATGGCGTCATTAAGAAAGGGGAGCTGGAGATTCTGCGAACATAAGTGCATTAAAACAAACAAACAAACAAAAAACCATTTAAAGTGCTGTTGTGTTCCTTTTTCCATCCAGAAAAATATGTGCAGAAATATTAAATTAAATACTGAAGTCATGGCCATTAAAAAAATTCAGACTGAGATGAGTTTGTACCTTAAGGAGGGGTCTGAAACTGTCCGTGTTATAGGCCTGAACAAATTCCATGACGACTACGGCAGCAATCTCACCTTTGGGTATTATCACACTTTCTCTGAACATTAATCATGCTACTCTGTTTTTCTTTTTTTTTTTGGTGAATCCAACTGCGGCGATCAAATGCCTGTTTCTGAAGATCCCTTGAAAGTCTGCAACTCGGCCTCCTGAGAGTCAGCCCAGGGGCTTCAAACGCAAAAGCGTGTCAGTCTGTGGATGCTAAAGTCTCTTGTACCAGCGCTTAGATAAATAAACTGCGTGTGTTTAAATGGTAATTACTTTAAAAGCCCAATGTTTGAAGATAAGTCTTAAAAAGCTGAACCAACAGAGTTTCGGGGAAATTCACTGGACTCGCACACAAACTCTCCAAACGTCTCAAGGCTGCAGAGTCTCTGCTCCCATTGAAGGGGGTTTCAAAACGTATGAAGGTGAGGCCTCTTCCAAAGCAGGCAGCCCGTCGCGCTAAATCTTTGCGTCGAGATACCTGCAGGTTTTAACGAGCAAAAGAAAAAAAACAAGCTGAAAAATGCATCATGGGAAACACTGCTTTCTGGCCAGTAACCCTCCTCCTTTCCAAATGTTACAGAAACGTTTTTATATAATTAATCATGGTATTTCTACCCAGCCTCCTCTTCTGTGCAAAGAGAGTTTGTTGGAAAGGTGCCGTAAATCACATAAATAATAAATCTATCAAAAGATGTGTGAATAAAGATATACCGATATCTTAGTTCTCAGTAATACTAAAATAGCTATAGCTCGTTTACACCCATTTTTATGTTGTTTTTATGCATTCGGGAGCAGAGACAAACCTTTGCTGTAGCTCAGAATCTGTGCAGACTGTGGTCACTATGGTACTGTTGTAAAATGTGGCTGCTGTGCTGCCAGGACTCGCACCCTGCGCCGGGCGAGGTATTCATATCTGGGGGGAGGTGTGACGGATCCCGCGAGTGACATGTATGTTTGCTCATGATGTCACTGTATGGTTTTCCGGGTCCTTCTAGCTGAGGGTGGCTGCTGTCACACACATTTTGGTTGCGAAGGACAGGCGTTCAGTCCCGAAACCATAACTATCACAGTTTCATGGCTGAGAAGCATGCATTACAATTACTGCGGCACAAACATATATTCCATATTAATAACAAGAGGACAGTGCGGTGTTAAGCTATTTTACTGTGGCTGTGGCAGGAACAAAGAGGTGCGACTTAGACTGAGATACAGGAACAAAAATGTTTCTGTTAATGAAATAGTCACCATGGTAACAAACTGTATTACTCCAGGTACACAGTTACATTTATTTTTAACGCAGAACCATTTCCTGTTTTATATTGTATTTACTCTATATTTGTTTGCAAGTGTGTTTCACACAACAGTCTAAAAATAACAAGATATAATTTATTCTGAGATTAATTGGACTCATAGCCTGTGCTTAATTAAAGCCGCATTTTCACATTGGTATCTGTCGCATGTTGCGGCGCAGCATACACCTCGATGCCAAAGAGCCTGCTGCAGCGCAGACTCTCCTGGCTCTGCAGCTTGGCATGCGATCTTGGAGACGGTGAGCGGTGTGCGACGACGAGACAATGCAGGCATGCAGTTCTGTTTGTTGATTGGCCCAGGTTAACGAGCGACACTATGTTTCATTTAGAATGATATTCACGAGTAACCTTAATGAAAATTAGCCATCAAACGTCCTGCAGTGTGCGTGGATATATTATTTTATACTTACAAATGAATATATATATATATATAATCATCAGTGACAAAGAAAGTTAAGCACCCAGACAGAGTGGTGGGAATTAAATTCATCTGCATGCGGTGACAGGTCATGTAACTGTATGGCAATGCCTGTAATATCAGCTCAAACGGAGAACAGAGCTGGCAGTATGAGCACACTGCTGGTCCCCGGACCTGGATACATGTGGCGCTGCGGTGCGTAAGGGAGTCGTTCAGCTGTCGTATCCTCTCCCACGGCAAGTCGGCCCACAGCTGTTGTAACTGGCCCTCGAGATCCTGCAGATTGGCACTGGGTCCCCACACATGCCAGGGTGCTGTCTCAGGAGGGGTAAGACGTGCGGATGCAGGATGTCACTGTCATAGCGCTGTGTCATCAGGGACCCCCGAATCACTAGCAGAGATGACCTGAAGTCATACCCTATGGCTCCCCACACCATGATGCCAGGAGTAACGCTGGTGTGTCTCTCCACAACACTGGCAAGACTGGTCCTCTCCCCTCAGTGCCATCATACACTCACATGATGGTCATCCGTGGTCATCATTATTAGTGTTTAATTTTTTTAGTATATGATGCTTTTCATTCACTGATCAGTAAAAAACAGCTACATAAAAATTATATGTTTCAACCCTTTATTAATTAAAAAGATATGTATAAGTGAGTTTGGTATCTATAAATTAATTGCATGTTTATTCTGACTTAGATGAGAGATTTACACTGCTTTACAGAATTCATTTAAGAGACGGAAAATTGGATTGAGCATCTGGAAGGGAACTTTTCAATTAATGCAGGCCGACACGCAGTAGCCGCAAGATTGAAAAGCGACCAGCATCTTACTACTTCAAGTTTTGTGTTCTTGACATGCTCTTCAAAGTAAGAAGGGATTCGCTTTTCCCGGCGAATGCTCACATCAGTATGTTCACAGAACGATATGTCAGCCAGCTCTGCAAATTTGACATCTATGATGAAGACTAGGAAAAAAATCACGTAATATCGTAAATAAACTAAAAACTAGCCAACAAAGGAGACCACATGGGCCAAGTCCACGAACTAAACCGTCAACAAAATGATAAATTAACTAACACTTTTGGTTTGCACTTATTATTTTATAGTCAGGATTCTCACAAAACACAATGTTTTTCCAATTATAAATTAAATGTTATCTGGGATACAAGGAAAACACTGTGTGAGTTCTATGAGTTCTTTACGTCATGGAGTGACACCTGAACACTAATCTGAGCAAGACGTTAAAAAAGTACAGCACATACTGCTCCGTGTAGCTACCAGGAAATCCGCACATAGTGCAAACATCTACAGGTACCCTTATCTTCAAGAACAATTATGGGCACTACATCTCACTCTTCTCAACCTTTGGGTCTTCAAAGATCAAAGTGATTTCATGTAGATTTCAACCACCTTCCTACAAATTATAGACGTTCGCAGCACACTTAACATGAAACGCCAAAATAGTTCCAGATAGAAGGAGAATAACTAGTAAATCAGTGATGTAAGATGAGATTGCTTATCCTTGATGTTTAACAAGTCTCCTATTATTTCTCTAAAAAATTCATCGGTGAGATTCTTGTTGATCAACAAGCGTAATCCCTTAACCCTCCACCACACACGGGTGATGGTCCTGTCCCAACGCGGGAAGCAAAGCGTTTACCTGCCATGCACAGTTGGAGAGGGCTCACTACTCAGCTGTTAATACATGAAGGACACAGGGGGCGGCGGTTTGCGGCCTAAATGGTGTCATCACCCTGGATGTGCCCATGTGTAACCCTCCTTAGACTGCACCGTGCAATCGATTTTATATTGTGTATTTTTCCACAAGGTCATATCTGTGAAGGATGGGGTTCTTTGTAACACAGGAGTAAGACGTTCAGGGAACTCTCCGGAGACAGACGGGGGCCGTGATGAAAACACAGGGCTCCGGAAGCCCGTAAAATCCCCTAGAATGAATATCCAAAGGAGAGGAGGGTGTAAATAATGCGAACGGCTCGCACCTAAATGAATTTGAAATGAGCTTTACACCTTCTGATAAGTTCGCCATTCAGTCGGAAACCTCCAGATGTTTTCCGGGATGGTGCCGAGACGCTACAGAGGGATGGAAAGGGAGGCTGAGGCGAGGGATGGAGGAAGAAGGGACGAAGGAGAGAGATGGAGAGAGAGCGTGCCCTGTCCTCTCCGCGTCCTTCCTCCAGGCCCGAGTGATGCATCACTCCTTTTGTCACATTGAACTCCAGATGCTCCTGCTCGGGAGAGTGCTCTGACTCCAGCCATTCCTCTTCATTCTCGCTAACAATTTGGTAATGAAATATTGATTTTTAGTTAGATTCATATTGATGCTATTAGGTTTGCATTGATAAATCACGTCGGCCAGGCCGTCCGTAGTGGGCCGGGCGGCGCGTTACATGGGGCCCTGGGAGATAACAATCAAGCCATCGACGTGCTAATTTGATGGATTCTTTAAAATATTTTCCTTCCTGTACGATTTCTTTCTCCCTTTCAGGGCACTGTGTCATAACAGCGGTGCCGCGAAACACGTCGTCTGTGGCAATGCTTTATGGCAGCTGCCCTCGTCCCCGTGCAAGATGGGAGCGGGATACTAAACACAGTCACCCATCTTTTATGTTACAGAGTCCTGGCCAAATTGCGGCTCCAAGGACTACATACCATCAGCTAGAGTCCAGATTTGGCGTTCAAATGCTGATCGATGGCATCCTACATCTTTTATTTCTCGACTGTAAGGGCTTTTCACCAAATATTTCCATCTCGGGCCAGTCCACGCACTTTCCTGCGTATATATTGCAATTATCCCCAGGGACACTCCAGCCGCAATGCATAATTTTGAATATTATGCAGCCGTTTCAGTTCCATAAGGACAAACATTTCAGTTTTAATTTAATATGTGACTTACACGTTGCAGATCCCCTGCAAGTCCGTTTCGGGTTTTTAGGAGGATGATGTCCAATATTGGTAGATTTCAGCGTTTCCCAGCACGTCTTTGTCATGGTGACATTTGATTTAAATGTCATTTAATTCCTAAATTATAATCCGTTTGATTTTATGGTTCTTCGCCGCTACATCTGTATGCTTCCTTTACTACATTACAGCCAATGGCCTCGGTTCACAGAGGTAATGGCCGCTGTTTTTCAGCTTGAGATGGGCTAACTGACTCCATGCAGTCGGCTGGGCAGCGGACATGCTCGGTCCTCACAGCAGCCACCGTACAGAACGGCCTCCCCTGACCTGCAGGCCTTGCAAATTGACACAAAATTCAGGGAAACTCAATAAAAATGGAGCCACATCTCCATTTAGCTAACCTTACACCCCTTTTGACTAACCTTATTCCCCTTCTGGTTAACCTTATGCCCATTTCGGCTACCCTTACTCATCTTTTGGCTAACCTTACTCCCCTTCTGGCTAACCTTACTCCCCTTTTGGCTACCCTTACTCCCCTTCTGGCTTACCTTACTCCCCTTTTGGCTAACCTTACTCCCCTTCTGGCTAACCTTACACCCCTTTTGGCTACCCTTACTCCCCTTTTGGCTAACCTTACTCCCCTTCTGGCTTACCTTATTCCCCTTTTGGCTAACCTTACTCCACTTCTGGCTTACCTTATTCCCCTTTTGGCTAACCTTACTCCCCTTCTGGCTAACCTTACTCCCCTTTTAGCTAACCTTACACCCCTTTTTAGCTAACTTTACACCCCATTTGGCTAACCTTGTACCCCTTTTAGCCGCTCCAACTGTCGAATCATGGATAAGGTCCTGGAATGTGCCCAGTGAAAGCGGACTCTTCCTCCAAAATGCCATCCCACTCGATTAGCACCATTTCGTCGTATAAATCTGGATTAGGGTTGCTGCATAGCCGCATGTGGCACAGCCCTGCTCTTGCATGGAGAAACAGCTGCTTATTTTCAATACTAAATATATATGTGGCCTCCAGTCTGTCTATGTCACACACCGGCTGCCCTGGGAAGATTATTTACAGCGCTGCTGAGTGCGCACTATCCTTCAAAAGCAAAAAGGCAGAGATTCCTGCCAGTGCCGCCATGTTGAGGCTGCACTGCCGTTTCATCACACGGCTGACAGACTTGTTCTGATGCACCGAGGCTACCTCGATTGGTGACGCCCCAGCCAATCAGAGTGTGCGGTCCCAGCCACCGTGGCTGGACACCTCCGAGGCGTGTCCTTTCTCGCCACAGTACCGTACTGTCTGGGCAGTGTAAGTTGTGCATCTACTCAGTGCATATTCTGACGGGGAATTCCTTAGTATACAGGGGCACCGGATATGGTCTGTTCCCTCATCTCATCCCTTACATTCAGCTTTACACTGACTCCTTTTCCTGCAGTGGGAAGGGAAGGAACTCTTATTTTCACTTCCTTCCATCCTTCCTTCCTTCCTTAGTTCCTTCCTCCCTCCCTTGCTTCCATCCTTCCTTCCCCTCCTTTCTGTCCTTCCTCCCTTCCTCAATCCCACTCTTCCTCCCTCCCTCCCTCCCTCCCTTTCCAGGCTCTCCATATTATCATGTTCTTAAAAATGTCCCCCAGCAGCCCTGTGACAGTTCAATTGTCAGCTTCCCTCTAAGTTTCCTTAATCTACCCACCGGTGTCACGCTGGGGTCACCCTCGCCGGGGGCGCCCCTTGGGAGCGCTAATTGCCAGGTGCCCGTCAATCGGCTGCCAATAGCGCCATGGCGACACTCATCCGTCCGCGGCGGTGAGGAGGGCCCTCATTAGCGCCTCTCACCTGCCGTCTGCCAAAGCGGCGATAATGATATCCATCAGTCACCGGCGCGGCGGCTACGCGGCACCATTCTTCTGCCGCGCGTAATAGCCGACGCTCGATCGTCTCCATTGCTCACCCGGCAAAGTTCTCTGACAGGGAGCACAACAAGCGAGGGAGTGGGGGGTGCAGGGAG